>OY725329.1:59886377-60489110 GCA_963242795.1 Inga leiocalycina
AACGAAGGGGGTGGCAAGGGTGGCAGCAGTGGAGGAGGAGGAGGCAGTGGCTACAATGGCTGGTAACGACGGTGGTGGAGGAAGCATGGTAATGCAATCATAATTACTATTACAGGTATATAATGAGGTTGAACCAAACGGACTCATATTTGACTATATTAGAATGCATGCAATTTAGAGTGAAATTTTCAATGGCGTGGTGAGAAGTTTGAATTTGAATTCAACTCTCGCATATATGTCCCACGATTAGACAAAAAATATTCAAATATTTTTTATTTTTGAAAAATTTAAACGCAATTTAAAATTAGCGGTGGTAAAAAAATAAATGGAAGCAGTTCATTTTGATTTACCTATGGTTTACTCAAAAGTCGAAGCAAATGGCCAACGCACCTCGATGATGTCTAAATGCCTACTCATCAGAGCCAAATTAAGACCAGAGACCGTTAATTTGTCACTTACTTATTTATAAATTTTACACACACATATATCGATGTCACACCATTCTATTTCACTAACCATATTACTAAGATGTAACCATATATGATTGCCGGGCACAAGTGACACCAAATGTCTCTTTAAATGTTCTTAATTGTGAGTTTGCTGGTTTGACCCTTTATTGGTACGATGGATGCATAAGTTCCTTTCGTTGAGTGAACAATGTCAGAAGCAAAAAGAAAGAAAAGAAAAACAGATACATTGCATGACAATAAATTTAGGTACCAAAAAAACAAAGTTTGCTTGGTGGTTCTGTACGTAATAAACAAATTTCAAACGCATGACAAATTGACAACACGAAGCTCAATGAGAAAACCTTGAAATGAATAGAATTTTTAAGCAATGGGTTAATCAAAAATCAGTGCGACAAAGATAACTATGTATAACAATAAATTGCTTTGGGGGATCTAAATCCTGGCCATAATATATATTAGAGTTATGTTTTATATGGATAAAAAAAATTTTAACTCGTGAAATTAGTTGATAGTTTTCCTCTCGCACAACACAATGAATTTCTAATACTAATACTAATAGTCAAGTAACATTAAAAAAATGCATTGATTAATAAGTTATACTTTTGATGAAAAATATTTCTTATTATGTATGACTAATTTTAATACAAATTTTCGTGCATATATAGTATTTTGCATATATGATTTGAGTACATGCATGTCACGGATATCAGATCAGAAATCCGATGAAAATAAGAGGGGTTGACAGTTGAATATAAATGCGACTGACCAAAAAGAAAAAAGAAAGTTGAATATAACCCCGCGAATAACATAAACTTTGTTCCTTTTGTCTTTTATGCCGAGGTAGAACAAAGCAAAGATCTTCCTAAATGATTTGTTGATTAATGATTAATACTGCTATAGATTATATTAACCTATGTTAAATTTCTCTCTCTTTATGTACCATGGATGTTACCCGAGAGTTTCTAGGCGCCGTACTTTTGTTATTTTATGTTGAATGTCTATTTATGATTTACGTAAATTATTAAAGGTTAATGATTTATTTATACTTGGTTTTAGGTTTTGGAAGTTTTATGTAATTTAGCCTATAAATAATTAAAATATCAATTATACCTGTGCCGAAAACTTTGAATGAGATGGGATTTAGAAACTAGTGAAGTGATAAACAAATGTTTATGCTGTTTAATACAAAATTTGACCGTACAAGTACATAGTAAATTGCGGATTCATAAGAATACAATGCTTGATCGCAAGGACTTTGTAGACCGGAGTAGTATTTTTAAAATCTGGGATAGACTGCTTGGCCAAATTCAAAGACAAAATAAAAATATATTGATTATCGTGCTAGATCTACTCATCTAAGAGTAATTTTACAAATTGCAGAAATGCTTAAACTTGTCGCCTTATATATAATTTCTATATTTGTTTATAATTTATATCGTTTGCAGATATGGAAACTTCAATTAATTTTGACATTTTCTCTATTTGTTTTCCAACATTGAGAGCCTTGAATAATAGACGGCATTAGGAAAGAAAATTAGGAATGGGATCCTCTCACAATCTAACTTTCTCATCATCCCTCATTAGTCAATCTAGACCGTCCATTTGATTTAATCTTAGCCATCCATTTTATACTTCTTAAAACTCATTCCCAACCCACTGAATTCGTTCAACTCCGTCAAATGCTGCCTAAACCACCTTCTTCAGTTTGGCGGGAACTACACAAGGAGCAAAGGTAAGATCAAAATAATTATTTTTTTCCATAAAAAGATTACATCTTTTAGATGATTTCATAGGCAATGTAACAAAAATATCCATTATAGAGATTTTTGAGATGCAAGCTTATCTACATTTAAAGTGAAGGTTATTTTCATTCTAATAAGTTGATAAAAGAAACCATATTGCTCTTACTTTACATTATAAAAGATTTCTCCTTTGTCTTTATATTACTCTTCCTTTTATTGCCTGTGTGTAAGTATTTTGTAAAGTCAAATGTGGGTTTTCTTCCGTTCGGAGAAAAAACTATACAGAAGAAAAACTGAAACAATTTAAAACACTCATTAATGTGAGAGAGTATGAACCTCTACAAAACAGATTAAAAAATGAAAAACATTTTCGTGTGTGTTACAAATCAAAGATAGAAATAAGCACAAGTTGAGAGAGAATGTCAACTTTATTCAAATCAAAGTGTATATTACATCATGATGCTAAATACAACTACCATCATATAATAAACTCTCTAGTATATGAAAAATATTGCATGAGCTTTTTATGACCCTATACTAACATTGACATTGCTCTTTTTCCTTCTTATTAGATGAAGGTCCATCTTCTGTAGCAGCTTCAATAATGTCCAGTCAAGTTCTAGCAGGCGAACATCCTTGTTCTGTAGCTTCAATAGTGTTTAATCAGCATGAAGGATAAATCAGCTACTACCTACAATGACAATTCAATATCCAACAATTTAGTCATTCAATTAAGTTAGATTTTCTTTCGATAATCTGCTCAAACAGAATACACTTAGGAAGAATTTCCCTGAAATATCTCATTTTATGGAGAGTTTGATTTCTTTTTGCATAGTAAAACTGACCATTGTTCCATATGATAGAAAATTGTATTTTGTTCAATATGGCTGCAAAAATAATAGCAGCAAAACAGGAACAGATAGGTGTTTTTATGTTACATGGAACGTGCTCTTTCCCATGGTCTTTCACCAACTGATTCTTCCCAAGTAACACGAGCTCCTGAACACTGGTGGCAAGTAATAATACCATGTAGACATGAAGGTCAAAGAAAAGTGAGAAATATAAAATAAATATAATGTAATGATAACTAGGTGTAAAGTCTTGTAGCTTTATAGTAAAAATATCATGAAAAATAGTAAGCAATAGTCCAATGAAGAATTTATACAGAACCTAACTCAAAAAGGTTAAAGAAGAACGCTCCATAACACTAACCACTCTGTGGGCAATATGGACTACAATGTTACGAATATCATTATAGTGGTATCTCATATCCCAAAGAAAGTACTTGGATTAAATTATGGTTGCAAGTGTTTTTAATTTTATGTTAACTTGCACAGCTGGAACCGCAATTTCCAGCAACTTCAACCTTAGTTCCCTTTCACTCTCCTCAATCCCATCATCCCCTAAAGGACCAACAATAAAATATCATATCCGTCTTCAAGGGAGTTAAAGCCTTTACAGCTTGGTTCAAATCATTTACAAACAATTTGTGTATCCCTAACAAATATCAACGTGATCTTATAATTTTCATAACCCCCTCAAGCAATGTTGGCACATTATACCTCTGTTTATATAAAGACAAATGTGTAACCAAATACCTTCCCACTATACTTTGGACAGTCTGATCTTGATCTTTCAATTCCGCAAATGAAATACAAATGAAAAAAAATGGAACAGGTACTTCAAGCCAGTAAATTCAAAAGTTCACTCCCCATGAACTAAGGAACAGGCAGCATAACTTTTGGGACATCACATAAGCAATAAAAAAATTACATATGGACCAGTAAGAACATGCTTTGTACCAAGAAAGAATCAATGCCAATGACAGAGCAGACAACCTTTAAAGCATACCAATATAAAGGCTGAGATCACATAACTGAAACATTATTTACCATGGCATCTTTGTAAAGGTTATCCTTCTTTGACAAGGCAATGGACTGCTTCCACCTGCCTGCCTTCTTGTAAATATAAGCAGCAACACGTCTCATCTCAAGAAGCTCATGCTTCTCAAACAAATCTGGTTGGGGAAAAGAATCCTTTGTAACAGCAGCAAAAATCCGCGATCCCTAATCCTCTTTCTCCTTATGGGTGTTTCCGGACTTGGTGCAAGTGAGATAACAAGATGAAGAAGAAGTAATCTCAATAAGGGAACAATAGAATCAGAGAAGGAAGAACATAAATTACTTTTCCAAGCAAACAAAATCCTGATCTGATTAAAAAAATAAAAATCGCCCAAATGGAAACCTAGAAGCTTTCTCATATGACAGATACACAATATAGAGACAAAAACAAGTAGATGCGATTAAAGAAGGAATTAATACAAACCAAAAGCAAAGTATGCGCTGTGGTGATTCTCTTCCTCAACGACCATGTCCAGCGGCAATGGATCACGCTGAGTCGCAACAGTCATGGTGGGTCGAAGGCGAAACGGATGACTTGGTAGAAGAATCGACCATCAGGATTATAACAAAATGGACGATTGGGATTCAATTTTATTGAAAGCTGGATGATGTGGCTTTCTCTGACCAGTTAGATCAAATGGACGGCCAAGATTTAAAACTTATGAGGGATAATGAGAAAAATGGCTTATGAGAGAAACCAACCCCATAAAATTTACTTTGACTCCAAAAGTAACATTTTGTGATGATATTAATTACTTGGACACGCATGTGGTTCTTGTTTGTGCATTAAAAAATTCACATTTATGTTTGTCAATTCTTCTATGCCACTTTCTTTCTATTTTTTGGCCCAAAAAATAGTACTTTATTAAAACTAATCCAACGAGAGATACAAGTCTAAAATAAAAGGTTTGGAAAAAGAAAGCCAAAATATATAATAATGAAAGGAAACCTTAAAAATAATATAAACCTAAAATAAGCTAGAGGGAGCTACTACCACAGCTAAGAATCTTACCGCCTCCATAATCCCAACACCGGAATCTATTGGTAGAAAAACATCGTTACCGGCAACAAAGTCATTGAAAAAAGTGGTTGTTTGAAGCATGATTATCAAATCAGAATACGAATCGTGAATCGAAAAGTTTATTTTTGAAATCGTGAATCGTAAGATTCATGATCAATTATTTAGAATGATATAAATGTAATGTTCACATAAGAAAACATTAAAAGTTTGTAAATATTAGTAATTTAGCATTTTAAAGGCAAATAACACTTCAAATTTCATAAAACTAATATTTAAAGAGAAAACATCAAAATGACAAATAATCCCAAAGATCAATTGAAATCAGTTAAGTCACTGTCATACTTCAAAACCCTAAATTAAAAAAAATTAAAAATATCATTCATCACCCATGATTATTTATCTCCAAGATCAATGTCACTCAAGTTATTATCATCCTCTATTAACAATATCGCTTCTTCATCCTCATCCCCATCCCCATCATCTTCAACATTCTCTTCATTCACATTCTCTTGCCCTGTTATGGATTTTCCTTTGCTATTGGCTTTGGCATTCAAGTTCCTATGACCTAGAAAAAAGAACATTTAATGAGCATGATGGTATATATTTAAACTTTAAAGTTTAAATAAGACTCAACCTAAGCTTAATTTTAAATAAAATATTATACCTCTGTTCCTTTTCTTGCTTGGAGCTCCCTCATCAAGAGTGAAACTTTCATGGATATCCATCCATGACGCATCAATTGGCAAATAAGGATTTTCTTTTCATTAATCCACTCATCATTAGACTCAATGTCTGATAAACATATTGGATCATAAGTCTCTCCCTTTTCCTCTCTTTTCTTTTGTCTCATCTCAAGTTGAAGGTTGTATTTGACAAACACAAGTGCATTTAACCTTTGTTGCTCTCAGCGATTCCTTTGTTTAGTATGCACTTGATCAAAGGTGCTCTAATTTCTTTCACATCCAGTAGCACTACATGTGAGGCTCAAAACTCTCGTGGCTATCTTTTGTAACTCCTTTCCTTCTCCTCCATAACTTTCCCACCAAAGAGCTACCAAAACAAATGCAGTAATAATTTAGAAGTGCTTTTGAGTTTTGAAAACTTAGATTTATATAGGATTAAAAATTAAAATTTGAAAAATAGTAGAGAAAGGCAAAAATCTACCAGACTGTTTTTTGTCTCTAGTATCTATTGCCATGCTCCTTCCAAAAAACCCATTGGCAGCCTTGAATGCTTCAAGTTGTTGATCAATTTCAAATCTTATCCTCCTATCCGGAACCATTCTCTCAATGGTTACATATAAACCATACATTACTTCTTTATTCGCATTAAATTCTTTGCTAAAATGGAACCTAAAAAAATTATAAAACAATAGATGAGTTTTATTTTTCAAGCATACACTTAAACAATAAATATATAAAGGACATGATAAAACTTACTTAGGATTGAGATAGTATGCAGCTGTATGGAGGGGCCTATGTAATTGTTGTACCCAACGAATATCAATGATCTCCCACACCTTCTTATAATTTCTTATCTTGAAAATTTTTAGCAATTTTTTCTTTGGCTCTATCTATTGCTTCATAAATATATGGCATGGCAAGTCTTAAATCACCATCTACAAGCCTCAAAACTTTTACAAGTAGAACCACACACTTCAAGCAATATATAATGGACTTCCAAAATTTTGAATCACTAAAAACCATGTCCTCCACTTGCTTACCCTCACTTTTACTAGCATAAGAACTAGAAGTCCAATCTTCTGAAGCAAACATAGTACAAAGAGCACTCTTTTGCTTCAAAATGCAACTTAATGTGAGATAAGATGTGGTAAATCTTGTCACTGCCGGTCTAGCTAATTCTCTTCCCTTGAAATACTTTCTATACAAGTTAAGGACCCATGTATGCCTATAGATGAAGGTTGTTATTTTCTTTGCACTTGTGATAGTACTATAAAAAACTGGAAGCTTGCCAATATCCTCAAGGATTAAATCAAGGCAGTGTGCTGCACAAGGGGACCAAATTAATTTTGTTCTCTTCCCTTCTAACATCATCCCTGTTGCCACAAGATTTGCAGCACCATCTGTCACAACTTGTATAGCATTATCCTCTTCAATTTGCTCAATTATGTTGTCTAGTAATGCAAACATTTGTTTGGCATCACACTACTTGTATCCACATATTGTAAGGAAACTGTTCCACTTGGACTGTTTACCAAAAAATTAGTAAGAGACCTCTCTTTACCATTAGTCCAACCATCACACATCAAGGACAACCCCATTTTTCCTAGACACTCTTATATTTCTCTAAGCTTTCTTGAATTTTATCAACTGCCTTTTTTAAGTAAGAAACTCTCACCTTATGAAAAGTAGGAGGTTTCAAACCTCTTCCATATTCACCAACAGATTTTAACATTTGAATAAATAAGGGACTTCTCACCAAATTGAATGGTAGAGCATTACCATATATGCACTTACAAATATCCTAAATTACTAAATCTCTATCTTTTAACATCTCATTCATTGTTCTCTGTTTCATAGATTTTGATGTTTCATCCTTCCCCTCAGCAACAAAAGAATCCATTGTACCCTTATTTGCATTACCATCTTGGGAAGTCGCCTCCTTAAACGCTTCAAGACTATTAGCATTTTTACCTTTTTCTCTAGTGTCTAGCATTTTAAGAAACACGTCTTTAACATCATCGGGAACACTTGCACAAGGAGCCACATTATCTCTAGTTTCAGCCAAGTGATATTTCATCCTAACCACACCACCCCCAAAATTCACGTGAACAATATTTGCACTTAACCAAAAGTCTATGTGGAGGAACACTTTCACAATAACTCTATGTAATATCAACTTCCTTCTTTTTTTTTTTATTATGAGTCATTCTTCCCATCACAAAAATAACAAAGCAACTCCAAAAAAAATATAGGAAGATAAGAGAAATAAGTATTACCAGATGGGAATGAGAGTAAAACGTTTTTTCCGCTGTGTGGGGAATGGAACAATCCATCAAAGAATGTAATGGTAAGGAGAAAGAGGAATGAAAAATAGGGTTATGATGGGATAGGAAATATATAGGGTACAATATCTTGATGTGATAAAAGGAAATACATATAATCTTTTTTGGAAATATATAGGGCACAATATCTTGATGTGATAAAAGGAAATATATATAATCTTTTTTCTACACAATAAGATTAATTAATTAAATTAAAGAAATAATATATACCTAGATCCCATAAATTATGGAAATCGCTTAGTCTAAATAAAATTATGTTGAAATATATCAAATATCATGAATTCATGATAAATACTAGATTTAGATATTTCATATATAATAATTTATATATAATATTTTTTTCTTAAAAAAAACGTAATCTTGGAATCAGATTTCTTCAAAGTCAAAAACTCAAAAAAGGTGAATATTAAAAAAAGACAGAAGCTAGGAAAATGACGAACAAAAAAAATGATAGCTGAAACGTGGCGGTGAAACTGAAAGAAAATATGGAACATGAAAAAAAAAGTGTAAAGAGCCACGCAAGGAGGGGGAACCGGGTCGCGCTCAGATCCGACCTGGAGCCAGCGCGACCCATCATCTCCAAAACGAAACAAAGAATCGCAAGATTCTCCAGGGATTGCGATCCCGACGAGAATCACGTGATACAGCAACGAATCAGCACCAAAAAGAGACAGAGAACTAATTCGCATCGCTAGAAGGTACTTCTGAAACGTATCGTGTGATTTGTATCTCAATTCAACCAATTCTAATAACGTTGGTTTGAAAAACCATCCTAAAGAATCCACCGTTTTTATCGGTAATAAAGCAACCAGATTGGTTGTTGAAGAAACTCCATGAGAAGGTCTCATAGAAGGAAAAACACCCATAAACACCAGTAAAAGAGATGAAGAAAGAAAAGTTGTCAATTGCACAACAAACCTCACGGTCTCAATCATAACATACGCTTCCGATTTGCCATTGTCAACAACCTATAATAGTCTTTTGAAAGATGGAGTCAACAATATATAAGACTATAGTTACCAAATCCCAACCCTTAAAATCAAAAAATGTAGCCACTATGTGAGGTTTATTACCATTGAAACTCCCAACTCAATTTATTGTTGCAAAGAAAATTAACATCACCATAAGAAACCCAAAAAAACACGAAAATAAATGAAGATTCATACAAAATACAGACGTCTCCACCCCTAGCCACAACTGAGGAGGGAGATGTTGTAAAAATAGCTTACTCAACGACGAGAGAAGAGCTCCCACCATCCAAGAAGTCAAGAGGAGGGGGAGTCTTCTATGCCACTTTCAAGAGGTACAATATTAACTGTGGTTATATCGAGCCAAAGAAACTTGATTTGGATGATAATGATTAATGAATACTCAATTAGCTATATAAAAAAATATTGGGTTAATATAACTTTTGGTCCCTGAAGTTTGATCCAATTTTGGTTTTGGTCCTTCAAGTTTGAAATCGGTGGTTTTGGTCCCTCAAGTTTCACCCGATTTTGGTTTTGGTCCCTCAAGTTTGAAAAGGACTTAGCGACCCGTTTTTGAAACCCGACCCGACCCAGAAAAAAAACCAAGTCCTTTTCAAACTTGAGGGACCAAAACCACCGATTTCAAACTTGAGGGACCAAAACCAAAATCGGGTGAAACTTCAGGGACTAAAACCACCGATTTCAAACTTAAGCGACCAAAACAAAAATTGGATCAAACTTCAGGGATCAAAAATTATATTAACCCAAAAATATTTTTATGGAAATTTTAAAGCAGCATTTCAAAGTAACGAAAGCTAGTCTACACTTAGCCGTAGAAAACACCCAAAATGATCGGTTTGGAAACCCTCCTCTTTCCTTTCCATCCTCTTCACTTCTCTTCATTTTCTAACCATAAGATCAATATTTGAATAGTCCAATTTTTTATACAAAATATTATGTTAATTTTTTTTATTGTAATATTGAATTATTCATATCAAAATTTAACAATTTATATTAATTAATTATTTTTTATAATTTAACATTTTAATGATAATTTTATAAAAGATCAAATTTGGATCATTCAAACTTTGATCTAAAGGTTAGAAAAAGAGAATAGAAGGGAAAAGGATGAGAAAGGAAAAGGAGAGGCTTCGAGCAATGAAACAATTGTTCTATCTTGAACTTCTTGGGCTATGTAAACCATGAGATACAACTAAATCATAAAGCCATATCTTTTTTTTTTTTTGGGATTGGGAATAAAGGGAAAATGACAAGAACATATCACTTGAATTTCAAAATATCAAATTAGCCTTATTGCTTATAAGAGTATACATATTAATTATAAGAACATAACAATTAACAACTAATTTCAATAGAAAATCACTTATTTGATATTTTAAAATTTAAATGGTATTTTTTTATCTTTTTTTCTAATGAATAATTAGGATTTATCTATTTATCGCATGATAAAAAATGAGATGCAAAAGTTCTTCTTTATGGGCCTCCTTGACCCACACTCATACTATATGTCAAAACAAGCGAGCCTTTAAATATAGGCCCAACTATATTAGGCTTCGTTGAAGCCCAATTTACAATCAGCTCTTATGTGTACCCACATTTAATATTTGACAATGTTTTGAATAGAATTGCCTTTAAAAAGAGGATACCTAAACTTGAAAGAGAAAAAATTCATAATTTTACTTAAGACTCAAAAACATGTAAATATCTACAACGACACACAAAAAAATGTACATGTCACCACAAAAAATGTGCTCAACATATTTATAAAATTGGTCCGATTTATTCATTCGGTGAAGGATAGAGACAGGATCAAACCTTTTATGCAGATTGAGATCTCAGCAATTAGCTTCACATTTTGTAAACCAGATCACAGAAAATTCTGCGCTATTAGCCCGTTGTTTCATACTCAATCACTTCTTTTATAACCGAGCTATTAGCGCAATGACGAATCAGGGAATTACACTTACTGTAAAATGGGGTTATAAGTTACAGCACTCAGAAGTTATAATGCCAAACTTTAGAGAAGGTTAATCACCTCCCCAAGCATCATCTCTTAATTTTTGTCTGGTAACTATACGGTTCTTCCTCGCATCTTCTTGTTTTTTCAATTCTCGGGATCCAAAGGCTGTTGATGACAATTTTAACCCCATTCCTTGGGCAATCAACCTCTGCGCTGCTTGAGCTGACGTTTTTGGCCTTTGCCTCGGAGGTTCTAGGTCTGAATGAACAATAAACCAACAGGGCAAAAATGTTAAAAACACCCAGACTAACCATCATCAATATATAATATTATTCATGCGACTCATCTCAAACTTCGTACAATGTACGTTGCCCACAGGTTAGTTCGGACAATGTATGGACTCAACTCTATGTATTACACATTTAGGACGGCAAAACAGAAATATCCCCATATGGAAATAATTCGCACACTAAAAGCATATTACAATCCTGCTTCTGTGTGTTTGGTTCAACGAAGGTTAGGTTAAGTGAGGTTTATTTAAGTTAGGTTAGAGAAAGTTATAATGTTATTTGGTTCAAACAGAGGTTAGGTTAGGTTAGGTTTGGTATCTTGTTTTGTTCAGGAGGTTAGGTTAGGTGAGTTAATTATAAGTGGATAAAAATTCCCTTCTACATATTTTCCTTCTTTTACAATGTATTTATTACTCGAGGAGGCGGCGGCGGCTGGATCTACAGGACCCGAGACGATGTTGGAGGAGCAGCATGGTGAAGAAGTCAACTGCAGAGCGCGCGAACAAGATGAAAGAAAATGGGATTTCGGGCAGGAGAGGGAATAAAACAAAGTGACGACTTTTTATAGGGGAGAGCAATGCTGGAATTTTAAAAAAATGCACGGACAATTTAGTCACAATTAAAGACAAATATTCCCTCACCTAGGAAAAACCCTAATTTTGGAGGGTTCACAACTTAGGGCAGGTGACCACTAGAAGACAAACAAAACATCCAACACCTAACCTCCTTCCAACCAAACACCACTTTTTACCTCCAACCAAACAAAGCCTAAAAGTTGATCTCAGGTTCTACAATTCCGAAAGTAATGCATCAACAATTCATAAAGAGAAGCAACCAGATTTTGACCATATACAGTAGAAAGATAAAGCAGTCGATACCTCTTGCTTTAATTGAACTCAGCAGTGCATCTTCTTCATCAAGTATCCTCACAGTGAAAGGACAACGAATCCTGTTTAGGGCCTCAAGTGCTGCATTATAATTATAAATTTATAATATTGAGATTATCAGGTAACCACACAAATGTTAAGTTAAAAAAGAAAAAACACAGCCCCCTAATGCTGATTGAAATACTCTTAACTCACAATCCAATACATAGACATACAAGCTATCACTATTGCTGACAATTTTAAGTTGTTTTATAATAGTGGACAATGCCATCTAAGAGATGACTAGAGTGAAAAGACCCGTAAAGAAATAAAGGTTTTCAAGCCTCTACTCTTGATTGATAGCATCTTTTCATGTCTCTACCCCTCTGTCATCAAACCATAATTGACCGCCATAGTATACACATTCTAATATTATAAACACAGGTGCATTCGATCATGACTATAATGTATAATACCAATTGAAGGTGTTTGGAATACTGCAAGTGCACCCGTATCATTCACCCAGCGAATCACAACTCCACGATCCTTGAAGTCCCCAAAAAGTTTCTCCAAATCCATTGTCGTAGTGCTTGGCAAGAAGTCAGCCAATACAAGAACATGGCGGGTCCCATAATTTGCTGGATCAAAATATATATTAAAGTTCAAATGTTTTGAATATGATGCCTTAAACATACAAAACATAACTAGCAAAATAGATGACTCATCTTTTCAGGAAAAAATGACACGGTAAAAGAAATATTGAGAGCCAGTGTACTTAAGTGATTATATCAAACTAGTAACCGTCCTAAGATTCAACATCTATAAAACAAATATATATTGAACTGTCCATGCTGCCACTTACAGGTTCCCATATCTCTTTTATCTTCTGGATGATGGTGAGTTTCCTCATCCTCGGCATCAATGACTGGGTTATCAAGTAACTGATCACTATAAAGTTCACGTTTTTCATAGGAGAATGTTCCTCTTCCACGCCGCTTTGGGACTTGACGTTTGGTGTTTTCAAATTTAAGATCCGATATTCCAGATAAACACTGCTCAGATACTGAGAGTAACTCATCAGGTGAACGGTCTGCAATTGCTTCCCAATCTGTATTGTTTCCAAAACTCAGTCACGTTACAAATGCTGATATCTTTAACTTAGAATATGAAAAAATTTTATGATGATTCCTTTCTTTAAAAAGCACATAAAAGAAACATAATAAACCAGGGACAACTCTCCCCCTTCATAGAATAGGGGAGAATAAAGCAAAATCTACGCAGCTATTTGAAGTAGGAATTGACTTGTGTAAGAAACAATGATAAAGAAAATAACTCGGAAGATCAAAGTTCTTTTTTGCATTCTGAAATTCAATGTGCAATCTTTAAGCTGCGTTTAACTGAGAAATGTATTGATTTTAGCATACGCCAGCAGCAAACTCCAATGGCTGAAGCTAAATCAAGCAACAAATAGATAAATAGTTTACAAAAGATATTGCTAAAATACCATCATCTGAAGAACCATTGCCAGCAGTAGTCTCGGCAGGTACCTCCGCAGGCTTTTCAATAGGCTCTTCAAAAAAATGACAATTCCATAAAGGATCATTAGAATGAAAATTACAAGTTTTTGTTCGGGAGAACAAAAGCTAATAGATTAGAAATATACCATGACCTGATCCCCCATTTAATGAATCAAAAGAAGAGGAAGTAACATTATTTGATGAAACTCCATTTTTCGAGCCTTCCACAGTTTTAGCATCACTGCCAATGGAAATACCGTCAGGGTTAAAAAAGAAAACGCCGAGGGGATTGAGACAAAATCACAAAATTTCTTGTCTTTAAGTAAGACAGATACTGTAATTATCTGGTTCAGTTCTACCAAACAAAAATACCTATATAATGTAAGCCCCCTCCTCTCTCTCCCCTTTTCTTTTCACAGTTCAAATTTAAATGCTCGAAAATGAAACCAGTAAAGAAGGGGGGAAGAAAACGAAAAAAGGAAAGGAGAGAAAGTAAGAGGAATACGCAGAAATGTGACTTCGGGTAGCTCTGTGCTTGAGGACGGAAGCACGGGACTCGAGCTCATCAGCTTTGAGAGATAAGCCTTTGGAGGAGTAAAGTTTCGCTAAGTCGGTGAGAAGAGAAGCCAATTGAAGCTGTGAAGATAGGTGTGAAGAGCTTAGGGTTTCGAGATTAGGAAGAAGAGATTCGAGGAAAGAGATGGCGCTTTCGATGTCTCCTTTAGACACGAGGTCTTCCACAGCCTCGCTCCAATTCTCCGGTAATCGCTCTTTTTCCATGGAAGAATCTGTGTCTTCTACTTCTGCTGCTGCTTCCATCCCCAACGCAAATTTACTTTGGCTTCTTTCCAACTAGCATGAACTCCCGTTGCGCAGGGAGCAAATTTTAAGGGTAAAATAAAGAAAAAAGAATGATTAAAAAAAAAAATTTATTAATATGGGTTTTACAAATTATAATTATTTTGAAGGACTAAAAATTAAAATATAAATCTTCAATCACGAAATTAACATTGGCTAAACTCCCTACATCTTCTTTAACTCCATCTTCTCCATTATTAGATGTATAGTTATCAATTAATATTCTCTCCTCAAACACCTTAAATTGAATTGACTTTTTTTTTATTGATATTTCTGTGATATGGCAGCGTATTTATGAATTTATTGTTTAAGAAGCTTACATTTTAGTATTTTTTATTTTTATAACATTATTTCTACTATGCATGCTGTTTAAGTTTTTTTCCCATGAAAAATCACATATTTTCTTAAAATTACATTATAAGATTTTTTTGTGATTTTTTAAAACATTTTTTAAAAATAATAAAAGCCTAGAAAGAAATTGGTTTCTAATATTTATAGATTTTAGAGGTTATTTTAATCATATCTAATTTCATCTAGGCACCTTATATTTGACTGTTCAAAAGTTATTCCCTCTACAAAAGATTTGATTAACAGCAAATGTCCTGTCTATTGGCGCCAATTTCAAATGGAGATTTAAACTTTAGAGCTTTAGGCTGTGTTTGGTTTGAGGTGAGGTGAGGTGAGAAAGGGTGGGGAAATTACCGTTTTGGACAAAAGAAATCTAAAATTTACCCTCTCATTTTTTTAAATTTTGGGTTCCCGCCAAAATTTACTTTCTTATTCTTTTCAAAATTTTGGATTCCCGCTCAAAATTTAAATTCTTTTAACCCAAAAAGGTAATTTCCCTACCCTCTCTCACCTCACTTCACCTCAAACCAAACACAGCCTTAGAAGATAAAAGATTTAAGATTAAGATTCAAGATGAGTACAACTATTACAAACGTCCAACCATGACACAATACAGTGACATCATGGATAGACTTAGACTTTGAAGAGATATATAATAGATATTTCAGAAGGGAGGAAAAGGCAATACATGATAAAACACTTGGACAATAGAAATCAAACAGATAAGTCCAAAATACATTAGACTTTATGATACACAATTATCAAACATACACGTTAAACATGATGATTTTCTTTTCAGAAGTAAAGCAGTAGAACAATTTTCATTTTCACTGCCAAAGTAACACGTTTGATAGTAAAATGAAATTGTCAAGAATCTTAGAAGAACAGTCAAGAATTTCTGGTCAAGGTGGTTTGTTAATATATTGCGTCTTTTACTCTCTACGTCTATCACTTTTGCTGATCTTATTGCTCCAGTTACAATTAATTTTACTTCAACTACAAAAAATTCATGGAAAAATAAAAGAGGTTCACAATATGCCCCTAATGTGTTTCAAGCACTAGCTGAACATTATTCCAACTGTACAAGTGCTAGATTAAAAAGTAAAAATTGTACTTTATACAAGTATTTCATAAAAATCTCAAAATGCGAAACCATTTTGAGATGTGGGTACTGGGTAACAAATCCTATAATACATGAAACATCTAATTTATTATAATACTTGTACTGCTGTTAATCCTCAAGTCACCAATAAAGTGCATGAGTGCCACGTAAAGATGGTATGCATACAAATTGGTCAGCATATTGAAATTCACAGGGAGATAAGTATGTCATCTGTTCATCACCATGTAATTGGAATTAGTGACAAATTGACAGAAGTTTGGCCTCACTACTTTCATTAGTGACATCTGTTCATCACCCACATCTCTTACATCACTACTTTCAGGAGCACTATCATTATTACGAAATGAGGCCTCAGGTCCGGGAGTAGTTTTGACAGTAGCAGGTAATTGCTGACTTGGTTTTGCTGATGCCACTCTTACAGTTCGGCTAGGAACATAGACATGACCAGATGCTGCATTAGTTTTCATTACCTTCACATGAATGTAATAAATCATTAACAAATGTAAGAGATGAATTAGAACCATAAAACAGGAAACTGAATGAATAGGGATTCTCTCACAATCGATGCATAAGATTTTCTTGGTGCATCATCCTGGGCTGTTAGAGTTGAATCAACACTTGTAACAATATTGTTTTGATTCAGTTCAGTAGGGGGTTCAACAACCTCTTCATTAATAACTGACCCTTCTCCTTCATTGTCCAAAGGACCATCAACTTCAACAACATTATGAATGTGTCCCACCTCTACAGAAGCAGCCAAGTCTGGCATAGGTTGTTCAGGAGCATATTCAACCTCTAGAAACCTGAAACAGTCAATTATCAATTTCATACTTTAATAAAAAAAACTATGTAATACACAATGAAAATTCATCCTAACCTGCTTCTTGCTCAGGAACTTTCTCAGTGTTTACAATTTCATTGACGATTTCTGAGACAGGATTTGATTGCAATGTGTCTTTATCCTCAATATACCTCAATACATCATTTAAGACATAGTAGCCTTTGACTTGTGGAGCTAGAAAGAATGTCTGTGTGAACTTCCTTGTCACACCATCCTTCCCAGTTAAGCATCCGGTGACTAAAACTATCACACCTTTATCATATGACTCTTGAGCATCTGCAATTTTTATTTCTACTGTATAGTCCTCATAATTCAGGGACAGAATTTTTTCATTTATTGCCCGCTCCAATTAATGAGTTGAAATTAAAGCAAATCAAGTTGTGTTAATATATGCAAGAGATCAAACTTTCTTAAAGCATACATTAGCAAAAATATTAAGCTAAATATATAAGTTTGAGAACCAAATGCATGACTATGACAATGACTTTGAATAATCTGGTAAAAAAAATGGAAATGTCAGGAATTATCCTTCTATACATGCTCACAGAAGATTAATGAAGTGAAAAGGAAATAAACAAGAGGATGTTTAGTTATTCTTATGTTATAAATTTTTAAATTCTTAATGGTTTTAATTGGGATTGATAAGGTCATGGAAGGATTGGATGGATAACGGCTCAAATTTTCCACCCCGACTATCAATGTAAAAAATTTAATGATTAAACAATTGCTAACTAATTATAATGTTAGGAAAATTATAATACAAAGATATAAAGCAGTAATCTGGTCAAGTTTCATGCATAGTCATCATTGCTTTTAACCTTCTAGTGATACAGCCAAAGTCTGGATGTCAGTTGTCATATACGCAATCTACTATTATGTCCTTCAATGCCTGTTGGTTTTGTGACAGCAGAAAAAGCACAAGGTATCATTGTTCATACCCCACTTGCAAGCCCGAGACTAAAAGCTATAGCCCTTCAACAGTTTTGTCCTACCAAAGTCTGCTCGGTTATTTTACATGTCAGTACTCTCCATACCCTACTACAATTTTTTTGAGAATATTCCTCTTAATATATAGCTATCAATCATCAATAACCGAGCTAGTTATTTCATATGAAAGAATAAAAAAAGTCATTTAATGAAAATTGATAGTAAATCATCAAAACCAAACATGCAAATATAATAGGAATATAACCGCTAATATGGATTATAAAGAGAAAAGAAGATAAGAAACTTAAAAATTGATTGCAATAGCCACAGCTCCCTCAAAACTGATTTCTTGGTGAACACAAATGTGGAATGCTTAGTTTAATTACTGAGCTAATTATGAAGGGGACCAACATTTACTAATGACTTTCACCCTCGGTCCAGAACAACTCTCTATCTGTCTGTCTGTCTATCTCTCGCTCGATCCAGATGATTGCCTAAAATCAATGCCCAGTGTATGCTTCAAAGGTCATAGGTAAGGCTTCCCTGCAGAATCTCATTAAAGTAATTAGCTGTAAAATAACAGATGCTCTGAAGAGAGAGAAACAGAGAGATAGATAAAATCTGACCGTTGCTAAACAACGGTCCTCGGCGTTGTTTCCGTCGACCAGCATCGGGCCTGGATCTGCTTTGCTGATCTCCGACTGGCTGGTTTTTGTTGATCTCCCACTAGTTCTCCATTGTCGACGCGTTTTTGCCACAATTTGGAGCAACGATTTTTTCATCATCTAGTGTTGGTGCTTTCGTTACAGTAGCTGGTTTTCAATCTTCATAGTGGTCTTTGCCTCGAAGCTGTTCCCGTCAACCAGTGTCAGACCTGGGCTTGATTAGCTGATCTCAGACTGGTTTACTTTGCTGATCAGCGACTGGTTTTTAAGTATATGTAAGGCAAGGGATTTGATTTCACCTTAATATTTTCTGCCAGATTTGTTCTAATCTCTTCAGGAAGAAGATCGATGCAGAAGACATCGACACGAGATGGTTTTGTCCTTCAACGATAATTCTTCCAAAGGGGTTCATGCACGGAAGAAGGTTTTGCCCTTTGACGGCAGTTCTTCCAATCTCTTCGATTCTTCCCGCTACAGTAACCTGGAAAAAAAATAAGGAATCATATATTAGAAGTGTAAAAGGATGAAGAAAACTTTAGAAATGAAGAAGAAATTGATGGAGGGAGGTTGAGAGATCGACTGGAGATGGAAGGGAGGGGATTTAAACCTAAAGAGAAATGGTAAACAAACCCATGTGTGTTGAATTTGGTTGATTAGCTCCCTTGAATCGCGATCTGTGATACAAAGATGCAAACATATTTCAGGATTTTGAAAACGTACGTGGCAGAAGTAGAAATAGGAAAGGGCGGGAGGTTTGAAAATTTTTAAAAATAGGATCCAGAGTTCAAAGTACTGTTACACTGAGCCAGAGGTTTTTTTTTTAAGGCAAGCCGTTTTTCCCTTATGAACAGTGATTTGAGTCAGGAGTCACAGTGAGCCTTTTTTTAGCATTCGACTTGGTGGAATTAGAGTCGGGAATTCGGGCTGAGCCAGTTAAGTCCCTGGCCTATGATTTGGAGGCTGAAAATGGAAGCGGGCCTAAAAGGGCCGGCCCTGAAGCCTTAAGGGCCGGCCCTTTTAGGCCCGTTTAACTTTTTTTTTTTGAAAAAATGGGCACAAGACAATGGGCAGTAAGCACTGGTCAGAGGTAGAGTTAACCTAACCTAACCCTCATATCAAAAATGCTCTCACATTGATTCAGACATCATTTGAAGCTTCTCTTCTTTGATTTTCTTTTTTATTTTTTTGCATGTATACGCCAAAATCCAAATCAGGTGTTATATTATTACTGACATTTAAAGCTTGTAGGCTTGTTTGATTTGTGGCTGTAAACTTATTTAATTGTTTATGAACATTAATTATGGTTTAGACTTAAGTTTTAGTGTTTGTGTTCTATTAAACTTGGATAATATTTTTGTTTTAAATTAATGTTGATGATATTTATGTTTTAAATTAGGTATTTTAGTCTTTATGAGAATAAGAAACAAAAAAGGAATGGCAAAAAAAAAGTAAACGGGCCAAAAGCCCATGGGCCTAACTTAAACGGGCCGAGCCGCCCTAAAGGGGTACGGATTTGGACTCGGGCCTAAACGGGCAGGCCCGAGTCCGTCACAGGCCGGCCCGTTTTCCCAGCACTAGGTGGAATAGTATTAATAGATATATAGATTTCAAGATCCAACTTTTAAGGGCCCGTTTGGTAGCATGGAAATCAAGAGAAGAAAGTGGAAGTGGAACTGAGTTCCACCACTTTGTCTGTTTGGTATCATAGGACCCAGTTCTTGGTGGAACTCACTTCCACAAAAAATGATGGAAGTGGCTTCCATCCTCAACCCTGTGGAACTGGCTTACTTATGTGGGAAGTCAAAAAATTGGACTACTCTATCCTCAGTAACGTTGTGAAGATGGGCACTCGTCTCGAAGGTCATTGTCTCCAGCCACCCTTGCGGCATCGGCTTCGTTGACCCTCGTTGTCAGCACCTCCGACGACCCTTCTCGTTATTATCTCCAGTAAGGAACTCAAAGGCGACGATGAGAGCAAAGGTGAAGGTGAAGGTGAAGGCAAAGGCGGACGGTGAAGGCGACAGCAAAGGCGTCGGGAGACCGCAATGGAGATGATCGTGGTGGTGACGGATGTAACCCCTGCCGTAATTATATCCAAAATACATTATTTAAGTGAAATAGAGACCAATAACAAGTAAATAACATTTACTAACCCATCTACCAGACGGGGTTTTTCTAAATACATTTTGAAATCATTTAAGATCTGGTTTCACATTCACATTTCCGAATACAATTACTATACGAAGATAAATCACATATAAATATATCAGAGTACGTAATGTAATAATCCCGGTAATCCCGGTTTTCATATATTAATCAAATCCTTGCATGGCACATTCGCCCATATACAATTTCCCAAATAGGGGATTACACAAATATATCTCATATACATAATCAAATCCTCATCCACATATACACAGTCAAATCCAAATACAAATATCCCAACTACAATGATAACCAACTACCAGAATGACAACCCGATGGAGTCCGTCACCCCTGGTGCCTGCTCTATCCTCGATCCACTACCCTGTCTAAAAGGTTAGTAGGGGAAGGTGAGATTCTAGAGAATCTCAGTAGGTAAACAATATCAATATGCATGTACGATAAATGTTTAATACATGACATGCTTGCATCACATAACTCATGCTATCACAATGACAAATTTGTAAGTTCAATGCTTCTAACAACATACTGATGGTCATAGCATAAATTGAAGCATAGCTTCAAATTACACATAATCATGCAAAGCTAAGACATGCAACAACACACTAATACAAATATCAAATACATGCAGGAGAGATATGTTCCCTACACTCTTTCCACGTAAGCTCCAGCTCCGGCTGCTCACGATCAAGGCGATTATCAAACCTTATAACCAAAACAAGGACATAGGGTTAATCCCTTTTTTCAATTCCTTAACTTTTAAACACTTAAGTTGGTTATCATTCACAACCTTCAGGTGGCTACTCAAAGCCTAAACTTAAGCTTAAAGGGTTGGGAAATACTTGACAAAAGACCATCTTTTGAATCCTCAAAATCCCCTTTTTGACTGTAGCACTCGAGTAAAGAGGACCTCACTCGAGTATGGATGCCTTTCACTCGAGTGATAACCTCAACACTCGAGTGATGCCTCCTCAAGCACCCGAGTCCTATCGAGTAAAGCTCCAAAAGTGCTTACCCGAGAGTATAGAAATCCCAGAGTCAAAAGTACACTCGAGCACGACGACCCTCACTCGAGTGATAGCTCAACACTTATAAGTGTTAGCTCACACTCTTAATAAACCAACTGCAAGTAACAACCGAGAAGTGGTTCTTAGTGCAGAAGCACATGATTACTCGGGTGAAACCACCTTCACTCGAGTGATAACCCATATCACTCGTAGGTGAGGAAGTGCACTCTTGCTTCTTTCATGAACAAGTGTAACCAAAACCGAAGGGGAAAGGGAAAGCATCACGCTACACTCAAGTGAGACCCATGTTCACTCGAGTGATGCTATCAGAACCCAGAAAAACACAGAAAACCAGAATTCTCCCAAACTTCCAACACATGTTCCCAATTGTTCCCAAACTCTAACACAAGGCTATTCCCACATAATTTCACTCAAGGAACACATTGGAAACCTCAAAACAACCAAAATCACATCATAATAACATTTTCCCCTTTTGATCACAATTATCTCACACATTACCCAAATTTCACTACTTTGCTCCCAATGCTCAAAATCAATTCCAATGACACCAAAACACACTATGGCATCATTTTAATTACAATACACCACCATTCCACAATCATACCAAATTAGGGAAAATTCTATAAATCACAAAACTCAACCATAAATCACAAATAATAGATCAAAAGGGAGCAAATACTCACCTCTTCCTCTTTCCCAAGCCAAATCCTTGATTCTTCATCTTTCCAAATTCTACAAGCTGTCAAAAAACCTTCTTTCCCAAATCTAAAACCATAGCATTGAAGCTCTCATAACTATGAACAGCTTTAAAGAAAGGTATTTGAGCATTAAAGGACGTTAACCAAGCTAAATCTCACCTTTTCCATTTCTATTTCCACCTTGAAGTTCAACGAAAATAGAGGAAGAAGAGAAAGAAAGAAAAGCATGAAGAAGATCATATTTTTGGCTCCCACACACACACACACAACCGACTTGAGGGAGAGAGGAGAAAGGGAAGAGTTGAAATCTTGACCCAAATCCAAGGGTCCACAATTTGTCAAATGTCACTATCTTGACCAACCTCCTATGAGCTCACAAACACACATATACATGGGATTTCGCCACTTGATCTATTACACAATTCAATCCTAGCCATTGATCTTGAAGTTACCAATGAGTTTCCTCCCCGGTAATCGATCAATTGGTCAATAACTTTACTGTTTTGCCCCTGATTATGGTAATTCACACTGAATAACCAACAAACTCATTTTCATATTTCTTAATCCAATTTGGGATCCTGCTAAACCAGTGCTTAATAGTCCACTTTATCCAGGCTTAATCTCTAAGTTCAAGTCTCAAAATTTGGGGTATTACAAAGGATATGTGATCTTTGCAATCTGTAAAGGCGATTGGTTCTGATTTTTAGCTTTATCTATGTTGCTTAGACTTCTCTTGTTCTTGGTTCGATTTCTCTATTGCTTCAATTTCTCTATTGCTTCAGTTTTTCTGCGTGCTAGTTCGATTTCTCTATTGCTTTGATTTCTCTATTGCTTCAATTTCTCTGAAGTGCTGGTTCGATTTCTCTTTGGCTTCAATTTCTCTATTGCTTGGATTTCTCTTGTTCTTGGTTCAATTTCTCTATTCCTTTGATTTCTCAATTGCTTCAGTTTCTTTAAAGTGCTGGTTCGATTTCTTTGTTGCTTGGATTTCTCTTGTTCTTGGTTTGATTTCTCCATGGCTGCCGGCGATTTCTCTGTAACCGTCGCCGATTCTATGGAAGTGGGTGGCAGTTTAGGAGGATGTGAGGTTTTTTCTAATAGGGGTAAATTGGTCATTTCATATTTTAAATGAATGTATTCATTAAAAATTATATCATACTTCCATAGTTATACCAAACACACTTTTATCCTCACTTCCACGTCTATTTCCACTTCTAGTTCCACTTTTATTTCTACTTTCACTTCCATTAAAACCTCTTTCATTGTACCAAACGAGGCATTAGGGTGTGTTTGGTTTGAGGGGAGGGGAGGGGAGAATTGGTAAATTACCAGTTTGGACAAGAGAAACCCAAAGTTTACCCTCTTATTCTTTTAAAATTTTGGGTTCCCACCCAAAATTTACCCTCTCATTCCCTTTAAATTTTGGATTCCTGCCCAAAATTTAAATACATTCAACCTAAAAAGATAATTTAACCCCCTCCCCTCTCCCCCTCCCCTACCCTTCCCTCAAACCAAACACAAAGGAAAAATTGGTGAAAGCCTCCTCGTCAAACCTTTAAGGCCGTTGGTACGATGGAAGTAAGGAGTATGGAAATGAACATGGAAATGGAATTGATTTCCATAAGGATGTGTGTTTTGTATGATAGAATTGGAAACAATTTTATTTTCATTTCCACCAAAATTGCTTGAATTAAATTCCATATGCTAACCCAAGGATTTGTAAGAAATTACATAAAGTTCTAATTTTGCCCTTCTCACTTTTCATCTTCATCCAATCCACATAACTCAAAACTCCATGAATGCAACTCACCGGCAACTAAAACCAAGATATAACCCACCGCCGAGTTGCATGAGCACCAACCACCACCATTACCGAAGAGCACAACAGACAGCCTATTCGTCTTCCTCATTATTCTCTGATGAGCCCAACTTGCAGATCCGATCGACAACAGTAGATTTGGAGATTGGTGCAAACTTGCAAATCAAACGGCTTGTGCTCACAAATATGGTGGCGACAGCCAAGAGCGGTGACCTTACAGCGCCAGTCTTATTTGACAACAACCTCCATCTTCTCCGTTTTAATATATGAGAGCGGCGGCCACCACCCTTGCTAAGATCTATAATAAATGGAAGCTTCGAGCGTCCCGCTTCAATGGCGGATTTGATTGACGGAAAATCATAATCTCCCTTGGGTTGGATTTCTAGATTTCACAGCCCCTTCATTTGCTCAAACTTGAATCTGCACAATCCAAAGGAGACGACAATTTTATGTTTGGGAAGATTTTTTTTATTTTTTAATTTAGAAGGACATTTTGATCTTTTTACATAGAAATGAGGCTTAGTTTCCATGACATACCAAACATACTTATAAACCTCATTTTCATATCCATATTTATTTCTATTCCCATCAAAATCAATTTCAACGTACCAAACAAGACATTATATATTCATGCCACACAACAAGCCAATTTTTTATAAAAAAAAACTAACATGCATAATTAAAAATCTCCAAATCAACAAGTCCGTTGGTTGACATAGTAAGAAGGGTGGTTCGGTGAGGAGGAGAACACAAGTTCCAGTTCTAACCTCAACGCTTTTAGCCCTATAAACATTGGGTTCATATCTAAAATGACTTGGTAATACTCTAATTTCCGAAAAAAAGAAAAAGAAAAGAAAGATCATCAAAGAATTTATATGGTCAAAACAATTTGCTTATAGTATCATGCAAAAATAATTAATTTGTACTCAAAATTAAAATTTTCATTCAAATATTCAAAATAAAAATAAAATTGATTTCTTGATAAATAATGTTAAGTGTGAATAGATCAACGATGAAGCTTAAAATGTCCCACGCTAATAGGAGATACTAGTATATCGCCCAAAGAATCATTAATTTAGTGTTTACAATATGATTTACAATGCATCAGGTAAGTATGTGAGAGGAGTTTTATCTCAACTTACGTAAATACGCTTCTTGAACGCTAACTCAACCAGGCACTTAGTATTTTAAAATTTTCGGTCCAAAATAACGTTAAAGCTACTAAAACTTTTTTTTTCCAAAGGGAAACAAAAAAGGCCGCATGTGGGTAAGGCCCAATGGGTATAATGTTGGGCTACACAAAACTCCACCTTCAAGTGTACATGTGGCTTGTCCCCAAAAAATAATTTAAATATAAATAGGGGTTGGGTATAGTGGAAGGAACTGGTTCCTCATAACATGACAAATCAATGTTGTAATTTCCGTTGGGATAGGAGTCCATACTTAGTGTCCAACAATTTCTCAAATAGAATTACCTCCAATAGGAAAATACCTATACTTACCCAAAAAAAAAAAAAAGAACATGCCCAAATGCCCATCCATCATGGTAAGCCCATTATTTACTCTTCAAGCCCAATAACATATTCTCCCAAATTTTTTTACCATATAAACCATATACATACTCCATTTATTCATGGATGCACAGTGCACACAGCACACCCATATAAACTATATAGGGTAGGGATAGAACCAGACAAAATATATGTTCAATATTAATATTAAAAATTGTATGCATTAGAAGCTCTCAATAAAGCATTATTAATTTCATAAATTTATAAGATTTATTAAAATTTAAAATAAAAGAATACTTTCCCTATAAACCTTTTGAACACTGTTGTACTTTGCAGCGTCAAAATAAATATAACTTGCCTAAATAAACACAACTATTTATTGAGAATCAGAATGATGAGAACAAATTTTTAACTATTCTGATAGGATGAAGATTAAAAATGGATTTTAATAAATTTTATACATTTTATACCTTCAATATTAATTTTAAAAATTTTTAAAAAAATAATATTTTTTTACCAATATTAAAAAAATAATATTACATGTGTACGGAATACACATTTAATTAAGGGCGTTGTTTGATATTTTCTTGGCCAGGGGACGTTGTTTGATATTGAAGGTGTGAAAGTATATAGTATGACAATTAGATTAGATGCTGAGTGCTGGCCAAATAGTATTAGATGCTTCATCATTTTGCCCAATGCTAGATTCCCACGTTGTTAGCCATAATTATTGCTGTTGTTGTTGTTTTCTCTTGTACGTGAAATCATTTTCTCCCCCACATTACTAGCTGTTTCATTCACTTCTCTCACAACAACGCAGTTGTAATAATTTAATTTCCACAAACAGTTACATTGTCCACTCTCTTTTGATTTTTTCTCATATAATTGGACTTTGTCTGTTGTCAATTTTTCTGTAATTATCTTCATAATTGCCACCATTTTTGTCAATTTTCTTCTTCATTGCTTGAACGAAAATATCATGAACTCAATCAATAATGTTAAACCATCATTACTATTGACCAACATAACCATGCACCAATAATCATCATCAACACCTGAAATAATATTAAATAAACTTAAACAAAATATTGAGATTAAATGTATATCTGTAATTTGCAGACATCAATGTCCATACGATCCAGTTGAAACTTCAATAAAGTTATCACGTCTGTATGAACTTCATTACATATTTAATGATACGCTCAAACACGACTTGTTTATTGTAATATCATAAAATCTATATACATATATTTGTATATAATCAGTTATACTATTTACAAGTTATAAGCGATATAATTTATTTTATATACTTGGGTAATAAAAGAAAAAATGTGTACTCCTTATGTCTTCAATATATAACTCAATTTAAGAGTTTATATGGTCATAAATGTAAGACCTATTTCATATGTTTATCAATTTTTTTTAAATTAGTTCTATTAACATTTACTCCACAATAATCAACTAAAATAGGAAGGAAGGGAATTAAAGAGGATGATTAGGGTATTTTAGAAAAATCATGTCATATTAACTAATTTTTTCAATCTAATCAAATTAATTAATTAACTAGGTTTTACATTAAAGACCAGATAAGTATTTTAAAAGCAATTGCAAGCAGGGGATAAGGTGGATGATGTATACGTTGCTTCGTACCAAAACGGCAACCAAACAAACAAGTCTTTATCGTTTGCTTTGGTTATATCATTACAGGCCATTGCATTATTTTTTTCAGGAGAGAATGATAGTATCGGAGGGAAGAGGATGCCCTACATAATCACGAAGTGCAGTGATTTTTTCTGATAATTAAATTTCGGTCTCAAATCAGTCTTCTGTTCAGAAAATGTCTCATTCCTTAAAAGATCGACCTCGTTTCATTAGATATTGATATATATCATAGCCTACCTGTGCTGCCTCATCGATATATAACCTATATATACGGTTCTACATGCAAAATACGATTTTTACAAATATTACTTTTGCATGCATGCAATGATAAGGGATATCAAACCTCAGTACAAAAATACATTCTAAAGTTACATGCATCAGTATTAATTGTACGTACTTTTGATATTTTTTTTAAAAAAAATTGTTAATTGTACGTACCTTTCATATCATCCCCAAGACCCCAACTTTACCGCCGTCTAAATCCAAAAAAGAAATGCGCTGATTTTTTTTTTTTTTTACTGATCGTACAAAAAGTAATCCTGCAGCAACTTAATTATCTACTATATTCCTTTTCCAATTTAAAATCATTCAATTTCATCAAACTAAACTAAACTACATGCGAGCAGCATATATATTCAATAACACATCCATATACAATATATATATCCTTCCCAAAATTATAGAATATCCCTCAGCTAACTTAACAATGAAACTGAACTATCAAGCTTCGCCTCCTACAAGCCAAGAATAATATATTATGAAAAGTATACCCAGAACCCCCATATATATTATATATAATACACAAGAGATGCCTTTTTTTCTCCTTTTGTATTTTTGGCTAATTCTTCTGCTAAGTTAATGCCCATAATGTGAAAATAGTCCCCCCTACAGTACCACTTAAAAATCCAGAGAAAAAGACAGAAAAATATGAGACCCAGAATGGGACTATGGAATGGCCTTCCTTCCTCAGTCTCTGTCGTCTAACTGAACGCCTATATATATATATATATATATAAGACCGCTAAGAATATTCGATCGATCAGGCAAAGTATCGAACTTCTCATCAGGTGACGAAATCCGGCAACAACTGAGCAGCAAAGCTCTTTCTGTTCTGAATATCAATATTCTCATAGCTGGTGGCCGCGCCTGAATGAGAAGATGGCGGTGGAGCGGTGGCGGCAGCAGCCGCAGCAGCATTGATGGCACACAGCTCAGTGGCATTATTGGTTCCCAAATGTATATTGTGAGAGAGAAAGCCATGATGTTGAGTTGCAGAGAGAGAAAGGTTGTCAGTGTGATGAGGGAGTCCCAAAGTGAGGGAAACACCATTCCCATGAAACCTCGGAGCTAAATGCTGTTCAGAAACATCACTAACGTTAAACCTTCCAATGTCTTGCATTGAGATTAATCCTCCATAACCCTCTTCACTTAATAACGGGTTGTTATATCCGTCTTTAACAAACCGGGGCTTCATTTCCACGTCCATTGAAACATTGGTGACACCCATTGGATCATTAGGATGATTTGAGAGGTCGTGTAGGGAATTAGTGGTGGTCGTTTGGTTGTTGAATGATGTTTGATGATGACCTGTTTTTGATTGGAGACCTTCAAATGATGATCTAATATTAAAGGAGCCTGATTCTTCGTTAGCTTCATTATTATTTGGGTCCTTGTTTGATTCTTTTGATGATCTATTGGTGTTGTTGTCCTTTGGGTTGGACTCATTGTTCTGCTCCTTGGTTTCTTCCAAGTACATTTCTTCTACCATTGGTTTCCACAGCCGAACTCGAGCATTTATAAACCAGTTTGATACCTGCAATTTCGAATCATATATAATTAATCATGTCACTTATATATACCTTCTATTTGCCATACCTAACTATATATGTGCTACCATCATTATCAACTTATATGATTGTTTATAAAACATAAATAGTGAGTGCCGCTTGTCTCTTTATGAATTTCGTGCATTGTATAGAGATATATAACTGTTAAATATTGTGCAGGAATAGAAAAAACATACATGCGTCAACTTAATTAGATGATGTCTCTCCTGTATACCATATTGTCAATTCTATATTCTAATGCGTTCTTGTTTGTATATGGTACGTAACACGTACGTTATCAATATCTACGATAAGATGAAAAAATAATCAAAATAACATTTGGGGAGGATTTTGGAGAATTGTTATTTTTGTCTTGGTATTTAAATGTTACGTGAGTCACAATTCTTTGGAGTTTTTTATTGTAAGTTTTGGAGAGGGAAAAAGGTGAGAGAGGAAATCGTTAGTAGAGTATTTCATAGATATGATGTACATAATAGATACATCTACTATATATCTACGTCAGTCTTTTCCATGATTAAATAAAAATTTCATGATAAAAAAATTCCAAGGGACCATAATGCATAGAATAGTATACGTACTTTTTTTTTAATGGAATTTCGAGAAAAAATATTACGGAGATATAACATTTATAAAAATTCAATTAATATTGTATAAAATATAAAATACCCTTTGTGAAGAACTTCTAATTCTCAAAGTTAACCCAATAGATTACCAGTTTCTAACTAATCTAAATGGGGATCCGATCAAGCAGTAGAGAGATCAGATCAATAATATATGGTAGGCATGTTTTATTTTATATAGAATGGAACATACCTGGCTTCGAGTAAGTCCAGTTTGTTTTGCAAGCATAACTTTATCAGAGTCCTTGGGATAACTACAGGCCAGAATGATAAGAAAGTTTAGCGAGAGAGAGAGATAATTGTGTTTAATTAGTTGCAGACTGAAATTAACTTACGGGTGAAGGAAGTGCTCAAAAAGCCAAGCACGAAGAATAGAGACAGCTCGTTCAGGCAATCCCCTCTGAGGCCTCCAAGCATTGTGCTGTATCATTCCGAGCTGCTGCAGAGCTCGCTGTTGCCGTAGATGGTGATCGACATACCGGAGCCTCGAACCTTGTACCTTAGCTCCCAAGTAATCGTCTTCGCCGAGGCTCTTGCTGGTTGCTTTGATCTGACAAGACACTGCATCCTTAAGGCATCGAAATTGCTTCGATATTGTCTCTAATGCAAGTGCTGTGTATGACTTGGCCGCACCATACCCTGCTGCTTGTTCAAACGAAGATATCACTATCTGCATTTGGTGCCTGTACTGCCTGTACCTTTGTTCCACCTGCAAAATAACGTTCACAACACACAATTTTGTGTTATTTGCTTTATGCCCAAGTATTTATTATTATTATTTCCTTTTTGGTACCTAGAGATGTTGATATATAAACGCTTGATGAGAATAGTAATTAAATGGATCAAACAATTACTAAGCCCTTCCCTTGTTAATCATAAATTCATGATAAATAATGGGCATATACTGCATGCATAGTTCTGAAATCCGACCCTTGTGACCAAATGGGCCCCAAGACAAAATTATTCTCCGGCACTCAACAAATTACTTATCTTACCGCTTTCCTTTTTAATCATGGGGCTCAAATAAAATAAAAACCAAAATCATTAATCATGTTCCCCTCTCTCTCTCTTTATATATATATATATATATATGCGTTGCAATCTTATTCATTTTCTTTATTTCTGAGATTACAGAGCCAAACCCTACTTAATTATTAGAAGTCATCTTTTTGTATTAAATATAACATGATGTTTTGTGTTATATTTGATTTAAATATTGGATCACATTTTTCATGTCATTATTTATTATTCATGTTTTGATGGATCAAATCTAACAAAAGTGGTGATGATGTACCTCGTCAAGCATGGAAACAAGCTTGGACTTCTTCATCTGAAGCTCTTGTCGTTGGGCGGTGCTGAGTTCAGATGCTTGCTTGCCGCCACTTGAACCACCTTCACCACTGATATTCCCAGATTCCGATTCTGATGATTTATTCACTTTCATCTTCTCTTTATCACTACACGCTTCAATCTCTATCGAACCCCTTTTCTCAATTCCTTTCCCCACATTCACAACTTCATCCAGAAGCTCTTGCGCTGCCTTCAGATATTTAGACCCCAAAATCGCGCTCTGCATACTTGGAATTCCGTTCGACACCGACGACGACGTCGGAGAGTTCCCCAGAATCTGCATATCATTACCACCACCACCGACATGGCTCGTCGGCGATATAGCAGAAACTCGGGATTGTCCCTGTCCCGGTATATCGAATTCACCAGAAAGCGACCTATTAAAAGCTGTCTGCTGCGACGAAAGGCTCAGTGACAAGACTTGCTGACTCGGCCTTCGGAAACCGGCAGTAGCTGCCATACCTGAACTGCTAGGCGCGGTTACTGCCGACACTACTGCCGGCGATGACGGTGTTTGTTGATGATCGATTATGGAACCCCACAAGTTATGAACCCGAGGCGCAGCAGAAGTGGTGACGGTGGCGGGGGAGGCAAAGCCGTGGAAGGCAGCGATGTCGGAGTTTTCGGATCCGACCATGTTGGTTGGGATGACACCAAGTAGGTGGTGGTGGGCAGTCCGGGAAGGAGGCGGCGCGTGGGGGAGGTTGGGCGCGTGGGGAGAAGGGGAAGTGTTGGGATTGAAGAAAAGCATGTTAGGGGTTGTGGGGTGGTGGTGAGAGGTAGTGTCAGAGTAAGGTACGTAGGTTGGATTCATAAGGTAAAGTGTCTGTAAACCATCCCCTGAAGGTTGGATCTCAGAATTCCCGCCATGAAAGTACGTGGAAGCCATATATATATGTGTATATATATTGTCTCAATCAAATTCAGTGTCTTCTGTACCCTTGTACGGACTTCACATCCCTATTCGAAGCTCATCCTGAAAAAGCAGAAACCGAACCAAGAGTTGTAATTTCTCAAGCAGGCAGAAAAAACTCAGATTTTGATGGTGGATCAGTTGTTTATAAGTGTCTTCTGTACCCTTGTACGGACTTCACATCCCTATTCGAAGCTCATCCTGAAAAGGCAGAAACCGATCCAAGAGTTGTAATTTCTCAAGCAGGCAGGGAAAACTCAGATTTTGATGGTGGATCAGTTGTTTATAACCTACAGAGGAAATTAAAAAAGCAAGTTACATATAGGAGGAGGAGGAGGAGGAGGAGGTTATATAGTGAGTGTGTCCGTACCAGAAGCACATGCTTATTATAAGGCGCGAGGGGAAGAAGGAAGGTATGGGGTTTGTGTCAGAAGAGTGCTTTTGTTTTCAGAGTGATTGAGTTTTGGGAGATTTTGATGATGGCTCTTCTTCTTCTTATCATCAACAGAGAGAGAGAGAGAGAGAGGTTGAGCTTTTTTCCGCCCTGCGGTTTCTCTCTCACTTCACTGCTCTCACCCCTAAAGTGAAAATTGACTATATAAATTCCCAAAGGCTGATGGAGACGAGGGTATATTTGGTATTATCGTTGTATCCCTAGCTGCTTCCTCCTAAATTTTAGATGGTAGCGGATAGCGTCTTCCTCTGATATTTATATTATCTTCCGTGTTTTCTAGTGTTATGAAATCATATCATTTCTAGCAGTACCTATTCTAATTATTAAATAAACTATACAAGTCCCTTAAACTATATGTGTCAACAATCAAACTGCACCTTAGGTATTATAATTATTAAAGGAAAATACAGTTAGGTCTCAGGAGAGTCAAGTAATTAATGATAGTTCCTGACAATTTTTTTTCTTGAAAAATAAGCTTTAAATATTGATTCAAACACCTTAAATTCAAGAGTTTCAATTACAAATGGAAAAAAATTAAGTTGCAGATGCAAGTCTGATTTTGCTATTTTAGAGAGATTCTAGCTTGCAACTGAATTGGGACTTAAATATCATTCCCCCATTATAATCTTGATATAAATAGTTTTTATAACCAATTAATTATGAAGCGTTTGAAATAAATATAAATATCTTAAAACTAGTACTCTTTCAGTCCTTGATATAAGACATATTAAAAAAGTTGATCTTGATTCTATATATAAGACATAGTTTTCATATTTGTTAATGTTTTCCTAATTTACCCTTTTAATGCTCTCTCAACCATAATCAAAGAGGAGAGGAAGTGGAGGAATTAAAGAAGATGATTATGATGCTTTAGAAAATACATGTCATATTAATTAACTTAACCAACTTCCTTAATATAATCAAATTAGGTAAATGTGTCTTATATTAAAGAAAGGATGGAGTACCATATAGCATATTATCATTATATATATAATCTACATCATGATATATAAAATTTTATGAAGTATGAGATGCTCTATATTGAATATACAATGCCTTTTAACTAATGATTTACGTCTTATATATATATATATATATATATATATTGAGATACCACACAAAATTGTGGTTTATTTTTCTTTTATCATCCGTAGATATAAGAGGGATATTAAATAATTAATTACTTGTATTCACACATAAAAATAAATAAATTATGTATTCTCCATACAAAAATGTAAAAGGGAAAGTGAAAATTATTTCAATCAAATGAATGTAAAATCATACTAAAAAAGTGCAACATAATTTTATATGACTTGATGTTTAGGTATTTCAATGACAATAGAAAAAGAAAATTTGAAAAACCACAAATTAACCCCAAAAAAAGTCTATGCAAGTTATTATCGTGGAATAAAATAATAATAGACAGCCAGCAAGTGGTTTTCGAGTTGGGTTACAAGCTCTTAATTATGCTTTATTGATGCATCTTATCTTCCCACTTTTTAGCGTTGGGTAGGGATATATAAAAGTAAATGGCCTTAAGGACCTAAAATGTGGCCCTGGACTCCTTTTTAACGAATCAAAATAATAATCCCAAAAACACAAAAATAAAATATAAAAAAATAGATGAAGAGAAAATTATAAATTCGATCACAAGTTGATAGTGAAACTAGGGAGAAAAATCAGCAAAAGAGAAAAAAATGGAAGAGTGGGGTAGGATTTCGAAGACTTGAGGAAAAGCAAAAGATAAGGAGGTTGGTCGTCTTGATTAAATTCTAGCCTTTGGCTATAACCTAACCTCAATTACATAACTTTGTTTTTGGCCTCACTATATGCTTTTATTATATCATCATTTTTTTTTTTACTCTTTTCCGATCCCTCATAAAAGTCCTGGTCTTTGGTTTTAATTTTTTAATCACTTCTCTACGCTTTATTTTCGTTGTTGGATCCAGGAAGAGACATTATTGTCATCTTCCCTTTAGGTGAAAAAGCAAAGTAATCACATAAAAATCATAGATAAATAAAGATAAAGAAAACATCAATGAAAAGGTTTTAACACTTTACACTGTTTACTAATTAATAATTTCCTGTTTTCTTTTCAATCAGGATCACTAAAATTAATTGCCTGTGGAGCATAGAGCCACTAATGACGTTAATATTATGCATTACACACAGACAACCACTAGAGCACTAATTATGTACGCATGTGCCACACGTATATGTGTGTGTTTATATATATATATATATATATATATAGCAAAAAGATAATATAGCAAAAACATATCAACTACAAAAATAAAATTGTCCCCACAACATGTCTGCGTCACTCCATGAACAGTCACACCCACAAATCAATTCTTATCCTTCCTTTGGACAATAGGAAAAAAGAGAATTTTTTTAAGTTGCACTAAACAGTACATCATCTCCTTAAATTAGACTCTCTATAATAAACGAGCTAACAAATTAGCTATCATTTTATAATTTTGTCCCTGTACTTCATATAATTTATTATATTTTAATTATTTATCCTTTAATTTTCCCCTATAATAATTATATGCCAATGAATTTCAGATTTAGCCATGTATACACTTGTGGTTTAATTAAGTAAAGGGGCTAGCATTTGCCATGCGTAATTTTTATTTTTTGTTTTATTATTATTGTTGTTGTTGTCGTCGCCGCCCTCAACTTGCCATGTGTAATTGAATACGCGAGCTTCATTCATTTTCATGTTCATAGTTTAAATACCACGAGATGTTATTTATTTTAATTCTTGTTTTTTTTTTTGCCAACTATTTTAATTCATATTAACGCAGTGATTAATCTGCATTCTAATCATAGGTCATATGAATATATTACCCTTGCTGACGTCACTATCACTATCCGGGTGAGCTTAACGAAGTTTAGCCCGCTTATTTTTGCGTAATACCTTATTTTATTAGTTAATGAATAGACCTTTACACAGGAAAGTGACATCTGGAAAAAAATTATTACATAACTTAACTCCCAATCATTTTAAGCAATATCAGGAGTCAGTCTTACTCAAATATAAAAATATTCTGCTCAGAATCGATCAATTAAATAATGTTCTACAAGGTTTATAATGGATTGCAAATCTCATCGACGTTAATTTAATTTTCTCTCATATTGTCGTATTAACCTTTGATATATAGTGGTACAAGACACTGACCTTAGCTTTAACTGAGATTAAGTATCTGGTAAACGCGAATTAACATCATTATGAATAAAAGGATAGATAATAGCTTAAACAAATAAGTAATTAAGTATATATGAGAGTGGATGATATGATGACTTAAGCAGTAATAGCTTGACAGGTGTGATTTCATTTTATAACAACATGGTAATTATAAGCATGGCTTTTAATAATTAACAGAAAATATCTAATCAAGAAGCTAATTAGGACAAGGAATCCATATCATTAAAAAGTGGGTTAAACATTAAGAGAGACTTGGAGAAGAGCATCTATATATGCTTTGGCATAATTTTATCTTATAGAACTTTCAAAGCTAATGATCACCATGATGGGCACATGGTACCTTTTGTCATTGTGCTATGTGCCATAATTCTCAAATATATGATTTTACCCATCGCTCTCAACTCACTCTAATTAATTTCAATTGATTTGCGCCACTCGTGAATTAAGATATTTTCAGTCTTTACCATAATGACGAGACTGTGCATGTCCTGATGTGATATTTCTGAGTTATTATCAATGATTTCTCCTAATTTACTTTATATAATCCCAAAGCTGATGGGTCACGATCGATAGTTTGATACTGTTTTTCTAAATGTTATCTTTTTAATTAAGATGTAATACTTATATTAAGTATAAAAATCAAATATTTACTTTAACTAAAAAGGCTAAAAGCAATGTTACCCCGAAGGTTTTTTAGGGTTTAAAGTTGTCCCAGGAGTATTGAAATAAAGTAATGTTGACTCCTACCGTTTAAAATATTAATAGTCAATGTCAATTTTTAACAACTAACATTAGTTTTATAAATCAGGAGGTTATCTTTTGAAATTTTCGGGCAATATTTAAAAAAGAAACTTTCAGGCAGCATAAATTACATATCTTATTATAAGTAACAGATGTAAGGTAATGTCAAATTATGTTACATAAAGATGACGATGCGTGAGGATAAGCTAAAATATTTAATTTGTCGCCGCCGTGACTACCACTTCTGAAGGCGATAGACATATACGTCAAGCTATAGGTTCAGGTGATATTTCTCCCTCGGCCTCTATTGCCGTTATATATATATACCTTGAACTTGAAGTACTATTCATTTCTATACACCTTAGCTTTGCATTCAGCATTAACATCTAATCATAAATTACTCGTTCCTTACTCCAACGGTTATATCATTATGATCATCTTAATCTGCAGTAACAAAATTTTTGAGTTCCATTTTGAAATCCTACATAATTGAAATATAAATAGAATTCAACAAAAAAAAGTTGAGAAATTCAGTCACTATTCATGTTTCATGCTTCTATAGGACCTAATTTCGTACACGGGTCATTCTCAATCGAATATTAAGTTACAATTAATTAATATGGCAGCAGGCAATATGCAGAGAACCTAGATGAAAAATATTTTACACGAGGCAGCGCCGTTCGTTCATTGATTCAATAAGCTCTAGAAAGCCCTGCAATTCCACGTACATAAATTAATTAGCATAATAAAATCAAACATTAATGAAGGTATAACACAACCAAAAGGCTCTAGGAGAGTTTAAAATCCTAAATAAATTACATTCTACTTCCTCATACATATTCTTAGCATAAGAATTATTAGATAATTTATAAACATCAAAAGCATTATATTAGTTGTTTATAACAAATATGGGTTGATTTTCTTAAAATACCATATTTAATTATGACTACCCCGAAAATAAACTCCCCTTAAGATGGCCAATCAAATAAGATATTTTGAAGAGGATTGTAAATTTATAAGATAAAGTGGATTGAGTTATTATATTTAGGATTAAATCAAACTCTCCAATTAGCACATACGTTACTAACTACTAAAGGGAGCATAATTTTTATACAAGTTGGAATTGAAAAAAAGAACGTATAAGTGCGCGCACTCTAATTATTTATTTATGTTACATTAATTCGTTGATTTTTTTTCCAACAGGAAAAGGTGTAATAAAAAAGATATATGGAAATTAAAAAATGGTGAGCAATGAAGGGTGGGTTCAATGGACCATACAGGATGGTAGTAGTTGGGTTGGTTCATTCAATAGCTACAAAATATGGGTCTTTACTCTTCAGTATCTGTGGCAACGTCACTTTCATATCCCCTCTACACAAGCAATCATAGCTTCCCCTCCTAATTCGATCTCCCTAATTAAAATCATATCCTCTCCAACAAATTAACTCCCTTTTCGGCTCTAATAATTATATTACAGGTTAGCAAACTTAATGTTTACACGTGAAATCTATTTATGTAAAACGAGAGAGGGGGAGAGAGAGAGAATAAAACAAACTATTTGGCATTCAAGACTAGCTATCAGGTGAGATTTAAGTATTATCATATGTATTCAATTAGTGTAGAGCCAATTTAATTAAGCGAAACATTCTTATATATACTCAATGGATCAAGGGTCAACTATATATATGTACGTTTCCCCAATGTAATATAAAGTATTTAAAATTATAACTTTTTGATGTTCATTACAAAATAAAAGTAATATTAAAATAAATATATTGCAATTCATTTTATAAACCATGTACAATATGTAAGACTTATTTTGAGTAATGCACTGAAAATTCATCCTTACATGTAAAAGAATCACAATATTTATTTTTGCCAACAAATTAAAAGAGTCACAATATTTAAGTAGTTAAATATATACTTCATTTATTCATTAATATAAGATTTAGGGTTAACTTAACGTATGGCTCTAATCAACACCGAAACTAATTCAGATGGAGGAGTTGGAAGTTCAAAGGAGGAGGAAGATTTGCTAGGGAGAAGTATCAAAAGAATGCCAACAGAAGCCAAAGCAGATGAGAAGAAGGAATCAGTGAAGGTAGGAGTACAGCAAGCCGATGTCGAAATAGAAGATTTGAATGATCAAGCAGTTAGAGTGGCACAGGGCTAGAAATTACAGAACACCTCGAATCACCCAAAATGCCGGATTTCCTATAAAGCCAAACTTCTGGGAGAAGAGGCGAACAAATTGGACAAGAATTTTGATGAGCAGATGCTGGAATGGCTCAATGAAAAGGAGGAGTTGGCCCTTGTTTTGACGGAAGAGCAGAGACAGTCACTAGGGTCAATTCCTTCCCTGACTTTACCAAATGACAACCTAAAGGAACTATGTAGACCATGGAAAGATGCATTAATATTGACAGTTCTAGGGAAGAATTCCAATCTGTATATGATGAAAGATAGAGTCAAATGGCTTCTTAGGTCGGATAATTTTGAGCAGATAGACCTTCCTAATAACTATTTCATTTTTAGGACAATAGAGGAGTCACTATGTTCCAGACTTCTTTTTGATGGCCTATGGCTAATTCAGGGGCATTATCTTGCAGTGCAGAGATGGAGTCCTAACTTTAACCCATATTGCAATAAAATCAGGACAGTGGCAGTCTGGATTAGAGTACCTACGCTCCCTTTACATATGTACTCGGAAGAGTGTATGTATGAAATAGGGAACTTGATAGGGTGAACATTGAAGGTGGATATGAATACATTAGCCAATCAGGGAAACAACAAACAGTCTGTAGAACAGGGAAAATATGCTAGAGTGAGTGTAGAGGTGGATCTAAATATGAAACTTTAGTCCAGATTCAGGCTCAAAAATCAAATATACCCAGTAGAATATGAGGGATTAAATACTATATGCTTCAAATGTGGCATATACGGTCACACATTCAAAAATTGTTCGATGAAAACGCAGATAGTAATGACGGAACAAAATGCGCTAGAAACGCCGGCGAAGTAGCCAATGGACATGGACAACGGGAAATTGAACCAGAAATTACCTTTAATTTCTGTGCCAGGTGTCACAATGGAGGAAGAATTCGGCACTTGGATGCAAGTGAAGCCCAGAGTCAAAGCGTGCTTAAATCTTGTTGAAATAGACAGGAGATCATAGCTAAGGAAGTCACCTTCAGTCCGTTTGAGCGGCAAAGAAGCCGAAAGAGGGTATGGCTCAAGATTTAACACCCTGCAACAGTATGGGTCAGAAGTCTTATCTAGCAAAAAATTGTCTGGAATCAAGAAAAAAGGACATGAAACTCAATGAAGGAGGAAAGAAGTGGGAAAGCAGGCCATAAATGGCGGCGAAAGGGTCAAGCAACAGTTAGAAAATCTGAACTCAGATTTTGGGAAAAGGGAGACGAGTGGCATGAAACCTATGCCAAATGAGAGAGAAAAGGGGATGAGGCGAATAGATAAGACGAAATCGAGGAAGAAAGGGGCGGTCATGGGAAATAAGGACGCAGGGCAAGAATCGGTGAGGCAAACAGGGAATGAAAATGGACCGAGTGAAGAATGTGAAGATGATAATCACGTGGGCCAGGAGGGAAAAGAGGATTTTAGAAAGGTTCAGCACGTGGGCCAGGAAGGGAGAGGTTGTGGGCTGGTGAAGAATTGCAAGCTTAGCCCAATTTTAAGCATCACAAAAAACAAAAGAAATGGAAGCTCCTTTGGGCCGAAAAAAACCATATCACAATTAAAAAGCAAGCAGTCAAGAATTAAAAGGGCCCATAGCCTGGTGTTTGGATCTACACTACATAATGGGCCATTTAAGGTGGATCAAGTGAGGGAAGGAATACAGAACAGGGGAAGCGAATTAAATTTAGACACAGAAGAAGCCCAGGAACAGATTATAGTGCAGATACATTCAGCAGAAAATGAAAATATCAGTGGGGAGGATATGAAGGTAGTCGCTCAATGCCATCAAAGAGAGCTGGGAACGATGAAAACATCTATGGTTGAGGAAACACAAATGGATAGGACTATTGAGGAAGCATGCATAGTTGAGGTCCAAGTGGTGGAGAATAATACAAAGGCAGCAAGCAACCGTGGAGATGCAGAAGATGATCAAGCCATGATGGCCGAGGAAGTCACGGTCCTATCCCATAAGGAACATTGACGCAATGGTTTCATGTTTGCTTTCCTCTTCTTTATTTAATTATGATTAATATAAATATTGTTCTCTAGAATTGCAAGGGAGCGGGGTCCAAAAATTTCCCCATAAAGGTTTGAGATATGATTAAAGACAAAGATGTGAAGATTCTTATTCTCACTGAGACCCGAGTCACTAGAAGCAGGGCGGATAAAATTATTAGAAGGCTAGGTTTTAATACATGGATCCATCTGGAAGCCACTGGATATGCAGGAGGAATATGTGTTTTGTGGAATTGTGAAGTTCTTACTTTGGAGTATATCTCTTCTTCCACGCCAGCTATTAATGTTAAGGTTAGGATGGTAAAGGAAGCTAGGGAGTTTGCTCTCTCTTGTATTTATGCTGAACCTACTTGTATTCTTCGTTAAGCTTTGTGGGATGAAATTAGGGAGATGAGTTCTATCATTAATCTTCCATGGCTTGTCTTGAGTGATTTCAATGCTTATCTGTAGTGACAACAAAACTGGTGGGTCGAATCCAAATTTTAATTCAATGAGACAATTTCAGGATTGTATATCAAGATCTCAACTCATTGAAACTGAGATTATAGGGGAACAATACACTTGGCAACGAGGTTTACTCAAAGAAAAGATTGATTGGGCTTTTATGAATAATGAGTGGAGTCACCTATACCCTCAAACGAAGACTTATCATCTGAGTAGGTTTGGCTCTAATCATCGACCAATTTTAGTTAGATCTTATCCTTCTCAATCTCCTTGTCGGGAGAATTCTCCATTTCGGTGCCAAGATGTCTAGTTTCTAGAAGAGGGATTTGAGGACCTCGTCAAACAATCCTGGAGTAAGGGCATTTGGAATGATAACGTTAGTAATTTTTCAAGGGAGGTTCGTAAGTGGAATGCTACAAAAGTAGGAAACCTGAATGGTAGGAAGAGGAAAATCATTCAAAGGATTGAAAGTATCGAGAGAGCGAGGGCAAGACGGGATAGTCAACACTTAATGCAAACCGAGAATGAGCTCTGGAAGGAGTATAATAAAGTGATTGCTCAGGAGGAACTATTGTGGTACCAGAAATCCAGGTGCAATTGGTTAAAGTTGGGGGATAAGAATAGTAAGTTCTTTTATACTGCTGCTGTTAACAGACGAAGGAGGAATAGAGTTGAGGGTCTCAAGAAGGATGATGGAGAGTGGACATTTGATCGGGATTCTTTAAATAATATGGCTTTAAACGACTATGAAGGTCTATTTCAAAGCGAGTTGACTAGTTTCTATCCTATTGTTACCCAAGTTTGCTTTCTAGTTCTAACCTCGGCTGAGATTAAGAAGGTTAATGCTGAGTTTACTAAAGATGTAATTAAAGAGGCAACATTTGATCTTGAGGCCTTCAAGGTTCCAAGCCCGGATGGTTTACAGGCAGTATTCTATCAAGAATATTGGGCAACCCTTGAAGATCACATTACTGAGTTGGTAAAGGGTGTCTCTCACAACCCTGAAAAGATTAGAGATATTAACAATACCAACATTGTCTTAATCCAAAAATTGGAGAACTCAGAGACAATCAGGGATTTTAGGCCTATTTCTCTCTGTAATGTCAATTATAAAATCATAACAAAAATGCTGAGTCGTCGTCTTCGTGGTATTATGGCAAAAGTGGTGGAAGATTATCAATGCAGCTTCATTGTGGGTCGGCAGAGTAGTGATAATGTTATTATTACTCAAGAAGTGATTCATTCCATGAAGGCTAAAATCGGGAGGAAAGGGATGATGGCGGTTAAAGTGAATCTTGAGAAGGCCTATGATCGTCTTAAATGGCCCTTCATTTATGATACACTTAGATCTGTGGGGGTTGAAGGGAAGATCTGTGACGTTATTATTGCCTGCATTACAAGTCATGTGTTTCAAGTTTTATGGAATGGGGAAGCTACTGACAGCTTTAATTCTTCCCATGGGATCAGACAAGGAGATTCTTTGTCTCCCTACATCTTCACGCTGTGTATGGAGCGGCTTAATCATATCATCCAAGATGCTATCGCGGAGGGTGCATGGATACCGTTAAAGCTCAGTAGGAATGGTCCTAAAATCTCCTATTTATTCTTTGTGGATGATCTATTCCTTTTCGGGGAGGCCTCTGATAGTCAAGTGGAAGTGATGCTTAATTGTTTGCAGAACTTTTGTAGTATGTCGGGGCAGAAAATGAACAAGGATAAGACAAGGGTTTGTTTTTCAAGGAAGGTCTATTTTTCTAGGGCTTATGAAATGAGTCAGAAAATGGGTGTTCGGCTTACTGGGGATTTGGGTAAATATCTTAGAGTTTCGCTGATTCATAAAAGAGCCTCCAAGATCACCTTCATGCCCCTTCTGGACAGAATGTTCTGGAAGATATCAAGATGGAAAAAAGGATGTTTGAACTTCGCCGGGAGAATTACTCTTGTGAAAGCAGTGTTATCTGCTTTGCCTTCTTACCAGATGCAGACCTTGTTACTTTCTAAAGGAATTTTGAAGGAAACGGAACAAAGAAGTAGGAATTTCCTATGGGACGAGCAAGAAGAGCATAAAAAATTCCACCTCATTTCCTGGGTGCAGATCACTAGAGTCAAGAAAGAAGGGGGTTGGGAATTCGAGATATGAGGAAACAAAATGTAGCTTTCATTATGAAATTATGTTGGCAAGTGATGAACAATACGGAGAAGTTATGGGTTAGAGTTCTGAGAGAGAAGTACAAATGGGATCTCATAAATGGACCTGTAGCTCGAAGAAACATGTCTTCCACTTGGAGAGGTATTTGCTCGGTTTGGGATAAATTTCACAAAGGGGTGGGAGTTAGGATTGGCAATGGTATTTTAGCTTCCTTTTGGTATGACAATTGGTCAGAGGTGAATAAACCTTTGATTGAGCTAATTCCAGGCTTAGAGGCTTTTGTGGATCGGAATGAAAGAGTGTATGATTATATTAATCCCTAGGGTGAATGGGAAACCCTCAAACTGAGTAGATGGTTTCAACCTCAAACTGTTGACTGGATTATATGTGCGCATGCCCTGTGTGATGAGAGAGGACCAGATAAGTATTTTTGGAAACATTCTTTTGACAGTTGTTTCTCTGTTAGTTCTGCTTATCATTTCCTTTCTGCAGGTTATCCTATTACAAATACTTCTTTCTGGAGAATGTTATGGAGATGGAAAATCCCTGAGAAGATAAAATCCCTTATGTGGCTGGTGGCACATGGAAGGCTACATATAGCACAACTTAGAGCGAGGAAGGGCTTAGCTGATTCTGCTACTTGTCCCTTTCAATGTGCTCAAGAGGAGGATTTGATGCATCTCTTGAGGGATTGTCTAACGCCCGTAAAAGGTGGATATCCATAATTAAACCTGTCATGTGGAATAACTTTCTTAATTTACAGGGAATGGAGTGGATCGAATGGAACCTCAAACATGAAGCAGGTGGAGATTTCACCAAAAAAAACAAATGGGCAACCTTGTTCGGATACGTATGCTGGGATATCTGGTTGGATAGGTGCAGGAAGCGCTTTGGAGAAGAAGTTACAGTTGATCATCAGAATGCCCATTCTAGTCTATTTCGGGCAAGTTAGGATATGGATTTGGCTGCACTCTACACATTTTACTATCGATCGGCGAGTGGAGGTGGAGGTCGAGTTACTAAAAGGCCGGGGTTTTATACTCTTCAGGCTGATGGATTCGTTCTTGAATTAGGTCAAAGTGGAACTGTAGTGGTCATTAGAGGAGAAGATGGAGATTGGATATGTGGGTATATGTGTAAACTTACGCATGTTCCACTGGTAGTAGCTGAGATCATCGCAATCATCCAGGGTCTGTAAATTTGCTGGCATAGGAATTTAGCTAATATTCTTCTTTTTACGGATTGTATTGAGGCTATTAATCTAATCATTAGGGGTTGATATGACGAGCACCCCTTTAGGGAGGTCGTCGAAGAGGCCAAGTTATGGATGTCTAAAGACTAGTGTGTCCTCATTAGCCATATCTCTAGAGAGCACAATGTTCAAGCTAATCGACTTGCGAAGTTAGCTCATATTAGTACTGAGTCTTTTGTCATCTTAGATCAACCACCACCTGTTCTCTATGCAGGCGGTGGTTGATGAAGGATCCGATGTCTTGCCTTATTTTGGGCTGTTGCTTTGTATTAATCTTCTATTTGATTAATGAATTCCAGTTTCTATTCAAAAATATAAGATTTAGTTTGTAGTTTAATCTTTTTATTGAGGTATATTTTATATTAAAAACTGAAGGGAGCACGTTAACTTTACATTAGATTGTTTTGTTGAGAGCGGTTAGTTGCCAACCCATTTTAGTAAATTTCATTTGAAATTTTGAGCACCAATAGGTTATCAACAAACCAATAATAAGAAGATAATGACTACTAATTAAGATTGAATTAAAAGGAGAGCTCACATTTAACTAAAAGTCAAAATTGATTAAAGTATCATCATCACAATGATATTAATTTGTCCAACATAAAAGATAACATGGACCATGGCATGAGAATCAGCCAAGTCCTTGTCCACACACACACACCAATACACCAACTAGCTAACTAGGGACATATATATATATATATATATATCACGCCCAAGCAACGCGGGTTCGGTCGTATATTAGGCAGCGAGTGGCCTAGCCAAATTCAATTATTGAGCTCCCAATGTTCACGAAAATCGCTAAATCACCCAATAATGCATAAAAAAAAAAAAGTCTTTCTAGCATGGAATCAAACAGTCTTAATCAATATTGCCAACTTGTTATCCCAAAGACCACGCTTATATGATATACATGCACATATGGTATACACTATTCAATAGAAAAAAGATGGAAAAATTGCTAAAAAAAACCCTCATTGCAAAATTATTGTCAAAATATACCTAAGAACCCAGATCTTTAAGCAAGCACAACTCATCTTCAAATACATATAACATAACTTCACATATTTACAAATGTCTTCCGTTTGACACGGTCAATAAAAATATGTTACACTTTGGTCCTTGAACAAATTTCAGTACTTTAATTTTGGGTAATAGATTTTATGATAATATAATTTTTTAGCAATTTTCCCCCCAAAAAAAATAAACGCATCACCTGACAGATCCCTGAAATTGACCCACACCCAACTGCATCTATACTATTATATCCTGATTATTTGAGTTGTACTTGTACATGTAACTTTTGCATGTAATCAAGTTAGGAACCACTAGATTGGATAAAAAGGTGACCAAAGTGCAGGAATAATATCTCCCTGTTAAGGTGAATAACTTTCTTCCATTATTTTATGGCCAGTCACATGTATATGTATAATTAATGTGCCCCCATTTTATATGTGTGTGACCAGTGAATTCTGAGAGTGAGAACACCAGGTCATTCCACTTCACCTTTTTCGATCCATAGCCATTGATCAGTTTTCTTTTTAAAGTCAAATTGTCTTTTTAGTGAGTGTTTGTTATTATTATTAAGTCTAAAGTTTAAGAGGCACACTATATATATATATATATATATATATATATATATATATATATATATATATATATATATTTATACTTCCTCCAATCCTATTTATATCAACTTCCTCTCTCATAAAATTTATCCCTTTTTATAAACAATTTTTACTTTTTGTCTGAAAATATAAGTTTCTTTTTTTTATTTTACCCTTATTAAATACTCATTATCTCTCATATCTTATACTCCCTCTGGTCTTATTTATAAGCAATTTTCTCTCTCATAGGACTAATCCCTTTTATAAGAAACTTTCACTTTTTGTCTGAAAATATAAACTTTTTTTCCTATTTTACCCTTATTAAATGCTCATTCTCTCTCATATCTTATACTCATTATCTCTCATATTTTTTATCTATTCCCTCTCCTATACTATTTTCATAAATAGGGGCATATAAGAAAAAAACATGACATTTTTGACACATTTATTGTTTTTCATTATCAGTTCGTTTTGCACAATTAAAGAGAAAGTTGCTTATAAATAGGATCGGAGGGAGTACTCATTATCTCTCATACTTTTTATCTATTCTCTCTCATATACTCTTTTCATAAATAGGGGCATATATGAAAAAAAATATGACATTTTTGACATACTTATTACTTTTAACTACCAGTTTATTTTAAGTAATAAAAGAGAAAGTTACTTATAGATAAAAGTATATTTTATGCTACTACTGCACAATTATTAATAGCCTTGACGTTGAAATGTAGGTGATGGTAACTCCTCTGTGTCCTTGTTTTTTAGCTTTCGTCGTGAATAACCTCTTTCGAATAGTCTTTGCGTGAGGTTTTAAGCTCCACGAGATTTTGATGGGCGACGATTGAGCAATCCCATGTTCAAGACTTTGACCATAAATAATTCATTAATTCTCATAGGAAAATGGGATGTCGGAAGATCAAAAGGCACGACGTTCAAATTGGCAATAAGTAGCTAGGGCTTGTTGGATAAAAATGACTCTTAATTTATTCTAATTAACTTTTGCAAATTAAAATTAGGTTAAAAGTCAATTAGTGTAAAGTGATTTAAGTTTATATATACCTTTATAAAGGGTTAATATAATTTTTAGCCTTTTAAATCTCCCTTCCTTTTGGTTTTAGTCCTTCAAATTTTCAACAAGTGGTTTTAGTCCCTCAAGAGACAAAATGATCCAAATTTTTATTTAATGATGAGAACCAACATTTAAAAGAAATGAAATTTGAGAGAACAAAACTAAAATGGGGGCAAACTTGAGAAGCAAAAAATTATATTAACCTTTTTATAAAAAAAAAAATCAATTTTACAAAAAAAAATCAGTATCAGGATATTCAAATGTGAAGAAAAGTCAAAAATTATAAAAAATTTCTTTAACTTTAACGTGACTTCGGAAAAAATCTCATTTATTTCTGTCACTGCATGCACCCAACATGCATTTGTTTTTTCTCTTGTATGGGACTTCATTGTAATTGTCCCTTGTTTTTTTTCGTCCAACTGGTTTTTTAGTCTTAATTAGCTGACTTTTGAGCCTTCTTAAATCATAATTAACGTTAACCCATATGCGCAAATCCCATTTGATATCTTTCATAATCTTAGATTTTGTCGAAATGGGTATATCACTCTATGGATGCACTAGCTATTTATAGGGTTTTCATTGCAGGTTGGTGGACCCAGATGATCGACATGCATCACGCTACTGCTACGACTCTAGCTTGGAGTTATGGTCAATGGAAAATCAATCACCGAAACAGGAATTAAAGAAATAATTAAAAAGAAAAAGAAAAGAAAACATAATATATGTCAATTCATGAGCTATGCTTTGTTAATTTTAGGTCTACTGTTCGCATCAAATATTAAAATCTCTCTCTCTCTCTCATTCACACACGCACGCACGCTATCTCTGTTGATTTACCTCTCATAGGTGCACTATGTATATATAAGAAGAGTCTTAACTTTTGATCCATTTTAGGTAAGGAGTCACTAGTCAGTGCTCTAATTACTTGAATAACTCGGCAACTTCTTTTTGTTCCTGGTGAGATGGAAATTCCAGATGATCCTACTAACGTTAGGAACAAAATATTAAAAGTGATAATGATTGCATTTTTACCTTTACGTGCTGTAGTTAATTTGATGGGCTTCTCTATCCTACTATGAGGGCCAAATATACCTACAAATATATGTACCCATGGTTTTGTGTATAAAAATCGTAGTGAAACATATTAAAAGGCTCTTTTTTTTTTTTTTTTGACCTGGTATTAAAAGGCTCTTTGAAACATTAAGTTTGTGAATTAATGACTAGAGAGAGAGATGCACGCTACACCCAACTACACCCAACTGTGACGCCTTTAAAAATAAAATATTGAAAGAATTCGTCAGTTATTGAAAACAAAATGTTAGCCTTATTAGATGGGACGTCACGCATGCATTGATATGAAATATATGTTATACTATACATGTACCTGCAACGCCAAACTATATTGAAGATGCAAACCATATAATATTTAATGAACCGACACGCATGTTTTGCACCTGGAAATTGTTTTGGGGGAAAATTAGGAGATAATGAGAGTGAGGCTTCTGATACTTCTAATTTAGTGCATATTTGAATTAACGGTAGAAATTACTTTTCCAACATGATTTATAGTATACGAGGTAATTTTGTGAGAAGAGTTTTGTCTCAACTTTTGTAAACATGCTTTTGCACCGCTTTCTCAAATAGGTCCTTAATGTGCAAGAGTTTAAAGAGTCTCAGAACTTATATTCCCTCAGCATCATTTCCTTCATGTGCCTGCATATAATTAACCTATATAAAGATTTTTCTAAAAGAGATACAACAACAACAACAAGAGTTTAAAGAGGTCCTTAATGTGCAAGAGTTTAAAGAGTCTCAGAACTTATATTCCCTCAGCATCATTTCCTTCATGTGCCTGCATATAATTAACCTATATAAAGATTTTCCTAAAAGAGATACAACAACAACAACAAGAGTTTAAAGAGGTCCTTAATGTGCAAGAGTTTAAAGAGTCTCAGAACTTATATTCCCTCAGCATCATTTCCTTCATGTGCCTGCATATAATTAACCTATATAAAGATTTTCCTAAAAGAGATACAACAACAACAACAAGAGTTTAAAGAGGTCCTTAATGTGCAAGAGTTTAAAGAGTCTCAGAACTTATATTCCCTCAGCATCATTTCCTTCATGTGCCTGCATATAATTAACCTATATAAAGATTTTCCTAAAAGAGATACAACAACAACAACAATAACAAAACATTTATCCCACTAGGTGGGGTCGGTTACATGGATGACACTACGCATTATACTATGTCGAAAACCATATCTTAGATATATTATTAATAAAAATATCTCGTTTTATGACCTCATTGAATATTCTTTTCGACCTTCTTCCTTAATCTCATTTTACAGGACTCCATATTACTTGATTAACCTTTCCTAAAAGAGATAATGTATCTTAATTAGTTCAAGACAAAGAAGATGGTACATTATAATTAACTTATATCTCAATGGATGCAGCTAAAATCATGCTATTAATATGAGAACTTTGTTAATAAGTGACTTGTCAGTACTTGTATAAGCATTTTTTAAGTCTTGAGATATTTCCCTCAAACCTAATTCATACAAGTTTTTTTTTTTTTTTTTTGCCAAGACTAATTCATACAAGTTAAGAGTATACCTTTTTCATATTGTACAAGAAAATGATTTAGAAGTACGTAAATCTTAAAGATGACGACAACGACAATCATGATTCAAAAGAAATCAATTATCCAACATAATTAATCAATCCTGTGATGAGAACACTGATCCAACGGCCACCAAGTGATGAAGCCGGAGGAACCGACAATAGAGGCGCACACACCTGACATATTCCTTAATCCACATCCTTGTTATCCCATTTAAAAGAGCTGTTTAGATTTAGCCACGCTTTTTAAACGCACTAATTAAAAGGGTATTAGGCGCGATAAGTGGGCTCAACGCTATCCCCACGCGCCAGCCATCGCAGGTCCTTCCCCTCGCGCCTTTCCAATAAAGTATTGGGACTATTTGCACAAAAGATCAGGACCCCACATTGTACTACCACAAACACGTGTCGCAAGATGAGCATATTCTCATTCCCAGTGGATCCCACTTTAGACACAAACACGCGTCGACTTCCGGGCATGTTGGCGTAAGTGCGGACCCACCGTAAGATTCGTGGTACAGCCCCCGGGTCCCACGGTGACCAATCAATCGAAGCTTTTTGGCTGCATGGCGTGTGAATCCACGAACACGAACCCATGGGACCATCGCGTTGATAGGTCAATCGTGTAACCAATTAACTTATTGTGGGGCCTCCAATACAAAATTACAAAATTCACTTATTATTAATTTATTATCATTATTTTTAATTATTTCCTTTATTTTATGCTGTTGCTTGTCCACCTGCCATTGGATGACGTGTCACAACGAAGGGACGCTGCCTCGGGGGCTTCTCTTCCTGGTATCAAAGCACTGACACATTGGTTCTACTTAAATCGATGGTTCTCAGAAAATGATGGTTTATTTTATTTAATTTTACCCCTTAAAAAGAAAAGCCGAATAAATTAAAGGGAGTAATTAACAGGCAATTATTATATGTTTAAGTTGGTGATTATCAAGTCAAAAAAAAAGTGGTGACTAAAGATAGTATAAATATAAAGTTGTCACTAGAGTGGCTTTTTTTTGTAGCTTTACTGGTAACAAGAGAAGCAGGAGTGTGGGGATTTATTGAAGTGTCACCTTGTACTTATTCCTCTAAAAGAAAAGGAAGAAAACTATGTGACGAAAAGACCAATATAGTTGGATTTCAAAGGTGAAAGAAAAAAGACAAGGAGTGGAGTGAAAAGCACTTTTTTTTTTTTGGGAAAAAAAACTATTCTTTCTAATTAATTCCCATGCTATCATAGTATCATTGAAATCAGACCAAGACATAGATGGGAGCATTGGAAAATGACCAACAATATCGAATTGTGGCAGTTTTGGAATTTTAAAAGTATCAAGATGCTTCTGATTATTGAATTTTAGGTTACTTGATTGTGGGTAGGTATGGAAAAATACTATATCCTCGTTGAAATGTTGGCCACGAAGAGATAAACTAATCAGGATATTTCATAATAGGATCCCTATAGCTAGCAAACTTAGGTCGTCATTGTCGGGAAATTTTCTACCTGTCAGGTAGAAAATTAATTTATTATGTGTATTAATAAAAACAAATGTTAAAAACTTTGCTGACAGGTACTGATGATTTTGTAATTAATTCTAAATTATAACGACAAATATATTATTAATACGATTTTTTATGTCATTCCTTATTAAGCAAGAGGATATTAAGATTATCTTAAATGCAGCTAAATTTAATTATTAGCAGAGTTTACTTGAATGATTTGCCTTGGAGAACATGATATATTGAAGGAGATAACTTGAGTATGAATTTGACTCTGAGATTACCAATCTGGGAAGTCGATGATTTTTACACTCTTCTTCAAGTGCGTGCGTTACTGAACCAAGATGCACGGATATGATACGTTGATACTTTTTTTTAATAGAAAATATAGAATACGATCTCGAGTTCAAATGTATAAAATGCTTTTGAGAAAGATACTTCCAATTAGCTTGGACAATACTCTAATATGATTCAGTCAAATAAACATATTTATGTTAAAAAAAAAAAGATCCTTACAAACATATATTGAACACGCTAATTAAAAATATAATTTCAGTTCAAGAAATATGCAAACTAGCATACTTATGTAGTCTTTCAAAATTTTTTTTGACCAAAATGTAGTCTTTTAATTTGATAGTAGGACATAACTATTATTTTTATACGATACTACTATTTATTTTTATGTTATAATATAAAGCTATTTTTCAAAGAGAATCATCTAACATATTTGTTTTAAATATTCTGAAATAAAATAAATAATTAACGAACAAAATTCACAACATAAAAATATGGAAATATTTAAAATTGAACAGTGATTTGAAATTTAGCAGTAGGTCAACAATTGAAAAAAAAAAATACTACTCCCTCCGGTACTAAATATAAGACAAAGTTGACATTTTTAGAGAGATTAAAGAAGTTAATTAAATTACTTTAGAGTATTTTATTTTTTTCCAAACGAATTAGTTTGACTAATAAATTGATATATAATCTAAAAATACATAACATATTATATGATTAAATAACTTATTTAACTTCCTTAATCTCTCCAAAAAAAATTAATTCCGTCTTATAATTAGGTCCGGAGATAGTAATATCATAATACTATAACATATATGTATGGATCAGAACAATGAATGAGGATAAAAATGATGATATCGACACGAATTGAATACGTCACGTAATTCGAAGCATGGTTGCTTAGTAGATGCGATCGTGGGACCTTAAACTAATAAAATGGATCAAGACCAAATTAAAAGAGTTAAATTATGTGGTTCAAAATTACTCTGTGTGTTCCCCTTTAGGGTTTTCAAGTCCCACATCGGTGATAATGTGTTTGTGTTGTTTATAATTAAGTTTTCCGCCCTTCAGCTTGCTGACTGCGTTAATCGGTCTTGTTGTTGGGTATTGACAAAAAAAAAACCCGTTTGGTTCAATCCAATTGCATGTCTGCAATGGTAATCATGATTGCATTACCAAGGGAAGAGTGTTTGGTTATTCTTTAGCATGGTAATAGGGTTTACCATGGTAATGATGATCACCAAAAAATTGGTAATCCACATTCATACCTCCCCCCTATGAATCCTCATTATCATCCCATTGCATAGTTAAAAAAGTCCAATTTACTATTTAGTTTCACGTGTCTATTTCACTTACTCATTTCATTTGCAACAACTGTCCCCTGCCGCCACCGCCACCTCCTCCTCCTTCGCTATCCCCCGCAGCCGCCGCCTCCTCCTCCTCCACCCGCCGCCGCCACCGCCACCGCCTCCTCCTCCTCCTCCACCCGCCGCCGCCGCCACTTCCTCCATCGCCCCCCACAATAGTCGCCGCCGCCTCCTCCTCCTACTCCACCCACCGCGACCTCCTCCTCTGCCACCCTTAGCCACAGCCACAATTTCCTCCACCCACCGCCACCACTACCTCCTCCTCTGCCACGACCTCCTCCTCCTCTACCACCCCCCGCTGCTGTCACCGCCACCACCTCCTCCTCCTCCACCCCCCGCAATAGACACCGCCACCTCCTCCTCCTCCTCCACTCTCAGTCGTCGCCACGACCTCCTCCTCCGCCACCCCCCACCACCACCACAATCTCCTCCTCCTCTGCCACCCCTCACCGCTGCCACGATCTCCTCCACCCACTGCCGCCGCCACCACCTTCTCCTCTGCCACCCCCTGTCACCACCACGACCTCCTCCTCCTCTACCACCCCCTGCTGCCCCCACCTTCACCTCCTTCACCACCTGGCACCCCAACTATTGTCTTCGCCACTACATCCTCCTCTACCCCAGCTGCCGACACCTACCGCCACTGCCACTACCTCCTCCTCCTCTACCACGGCCCCCCACCCCCACCGTTACTGACATTGCCACCGTCGCCACCACTAACTCCTCCACGGCCACCGTCGCCACCGGCTGCTCGCCCGACATCACCGCCGGCTGCTCGCCCACTACCACCATTACTACCTCTTCCTCCTCCATCTCTGCCGCTATCAACTCTTAACTATTTTCTCTATAAAGATTATATAAGGGTAAAATAGACTTTATGCAATATATTAATTTTAAATAATTGTTAAAATATTAACCCATTGCACCTTACTTAAAAATCAAACCAAACACTACCCCTGTAATTAATATTGCATTGCATTACCATTACATCACACTGCACTACATTACAGGGTGTAATGGGATCGAACCAAACAGGCCCATATGCTCGAATGTGCGTGACCTGATACCGTAGTGGGGCCTTCTTCGGGCCGCGCTTGGTAGTCCTCTTGTGGGGTTTCCAAGTCCCACATCGATGGTAGTGTGTGTGTGTCGTTTATAATTAAGTTTCCCGTCCCTTAGCTTGCCGACCGCATTAGTCGGTTTTGCTATTGGATATTGACCAAAAGAAAATTACTCTGTGTGTGTATGTGTGAAGTAATGATCAAAATATGGAAATGCGACCAAAGGAGTTTCTCGTGTAAGGTCATGTCACATAATGTTCTTGTCTACTCCAAAGGAAGCAATGCACCTGCTTCTTCTGTTCAGTTTCTCCAATGATATACATGTATATGTATGAGCCAATAGGATAAAGCTCGAGTTTTATTATTTGAGTAATTAATAATTAATTTTCATCCTAAAAATTCTGTAATATAACGACACTTGAGAGCAGAAGCCTTTCTGTCATTTCAAAGGATGAGAGAGGGGAACGGAAATAAGGTTTGTGGTTTGATTGTGAAAATTGTTGATTTTTTTTCAACAGAAAAATTGTTGATTGGTTTAATTACTTTTCATTCATATAATGGAGGAAAGACTTGAAGCAGCAGCGAGACAAAAGGTATAGAGGAGTGGGATTTTGAGATATAGTGAAGGATCATCGACCAATAATATTAAGTAAAGTGTAAAATGAAAGATGAAATAAAGAAAGTTATATATATTTCATTAATGAAACCCTACACGTGAATATTTTAGTGATTCGACACCCTGAAAGTTATTCAATATATGTGTATGTATAAATAAAAAAGCAGTGATCAAAGGAAAGGAACAGGAAATTCATAATATTGTTAAGCTTGGCCCGGAGGAAGAGGCGGTTTCTTAGCCTTTTGCTTTGGGCAATCAAACAGATGCTTTGAGACAAGAGGGGGTGTAAAAGAGAGTAATAATAATAACAACAATAATATCATAGATGATATAATATCTACCATATGATTTATGGATAGACCTCTTTTTTAGTGTCGTTTTAGTTGTTGCTGTTATGTATAGTAGGGTAGCTAGAGATCTTGATGAATTTATGAACAACGTTATCTTGGTTCATGAACCTCAAAAAGTGTACATGTACTGCCTCTGATCTTTGATATAAGATGACTTAATTGACTAATTTGGAAGATTAATAAAGTTAAATAAATCACTTAATTATACTCTTCTGGTTCTTATTATAAGGCACCAACTATCAATTCTCACAAACCAATAAAGATAGTTAAAAGCATTAAAGTTGTCCTAAAATTCAAGTAGTTTCCAATATTACCCTTACCAACTACATTAAACTCAAATATCCATTAATTATTACTCTCTCACACTACTCTTATTAAATATTGGCATACATGAAAACATAAATTAAATGCTTCTTGGAAACTTGTAAGTGCCTTATAAAAAGGACCAAAGGCACTTGTTAGTTGGTGCCTTATAATAAGGACTAGAGAGAGTAGCATATATTACATAATCTCTCTAAAATATGTATGTGTATTATTAGATTATACATTAGTTCATAATTAAGCAAGGTAATTAAACTCGGACTGATCAGTGAACCGGTCGGGGTACTAGGTCAAGGGTCACTGGGTCAGACCGGAGTCAAACCGGAGCTAAACCGGGACCAAACCTGTGAAAAATGAAATATTTTAGACTTATAGTATGAAATTCTATAGAAATTTTTTTTTAAAAAATATATTTTTTAAAAAAAATTAAAAATCTAACCCGGACTAGTTTAGAGGCCGGGTCACCGGTTTCCGGTCCGTATCGGTCGGATCGATCCAGATTAGATAACCCTATAATTAAGTGAAACGAAATAATATAATAAAAAATTGATAAATATAAGAGATAAAATAAAAAAAAAAAGATATTATATTTCAAACCAAAATGCATTTATAAACTAATTCCTATATTTAGAATATATAATATATAGATTTGTGCAGTTGGAACACCAAAGGACATGTGGGAAATTAGCAAGTGACAACTTTAGGTTGAATGCTAGTTGAGAAAAGCACTCAACTTGGCAATCAGTGTCTCGTGAATTGAAAGTCAAATTCTTGGCAAAAAAAAAAAAAGAATTGAGAGTCAAATCAGTTTATCAGACCGCTGAGAGCACTCAATGGGCTAGTGACACGTGTGTGGGCGTAGTGCATATACATATGCAAGCAACATGTAGGGAGTGAAGGTGTTGATGATAAGTCGGTGTGTGTGTGTGAGGGTTTCAATAGGTATAACAGTTAGCTAGCAGGAAAAAGAGATGGAGTTGATTAAAAGGCGGGGAAACCTAAACGTGGATAAGAGAAATTGGAGGGCACAAACAAGTGGGAATCCATAGAAGATGAGCAGGGAAGGGAATGCTCGTTCCCAAATAAAAAAGGTTTTTTTTATTTTTGAAAAAATACTTCATAAAGTAAAAATTAATTAGCCTAAAATACCGGATGTTATAAAAATATTTAAATATTGAGTACTATTGAAAAAATATTTTATGATACTAATATTATAGAAAAAATATTTTTGAATTCAGGACTGAAAATTAATTAATTTAAGATAATGGGTGATAAAAATATTTCAGAATACATTATACAATTTAATCTAAATAAATAGGAATAGATAAAAAAAATTTAAAAAAATAAAAACAATGGTTCCTAGCCCAAAATGAGGAGATGAGCACGGCATGCGGACCCAACAAGTGGCCACATCAAAATCATTACCAACGTCCTTGTCCGACCCCGCTTCATCCCTCACACATATATATATCCCACTTCTAAAATTCCTCCCTGATCTGTCCTCACAGTCGCGCTAGGTTTTTGTCATTGTAATAACACTGTACTTTCCAAAACGTTCCAAATCTAATTAAAGCCTATCAAACTTTGGGTATGATGGGTCGGAGTCGGACTATTTGATTATAGAGGTAGAAAACATAATCAGACACAGGAAATCAGATCAGCATTTAATTCCTTTGAGAAAATTGATGAACAAGAAAGAACATTTTCCTAAAATGAAATTGGGAAAAGTACATGGAGATTTCACTTTTCTACCTAAACCATGTAAATAGGAGATGTTTCCTTCAAACCATAGAACACTCTGATTAACCCTCTCCCTATCCTCTTTTGTGTGATGTTTCGCTGTGCCGCTCTTATTTAGGCTCTAGTAATCTAAATTTTGAGTGAACTTCGGAGTTGCGACCTCCTGCAATTCAAAATAGTAGCAAGAGATTCTAAAATACCTCAATGTCACCATGACTAGATGCTTCAAAACAAAACTAATCCATACCTCTCAAAATTTCGATTCTCCATTGTATTTTTGAAATTAATCAAACATATATCTCGGGGGGAAGAACATGAAACAGGTCCTCCATTTGTGTATGTGATGGTGATTTATTAATGAAGCGTTTAGATTTGATGTGGATTTGAGCAAATGGTGTCACGTGAGGTTGAATGAAGGAACATAAAACATGAGTAACAAACATCCCAGTGGGAGTGATTTTCAGTGTTTCAGGAAGAGCCATCAGCTGGCGCCAACCCCTACTATACTTTTCACATCATATCCTTCACTATCTTTCAATTTCATATTATACTAATACACACACACACACTTTCTGTTTATTATTTTTTGTAGTTTATCTGTATAATTAGAGGAATGTGACTATATGTGAGTCATCGTACACGTTCTTAAATCTAAACCGGAAACCGACGAAAAGGTCAGTAAATCAGTCCGGTTCGGGATTTTAAAAAAATTTACTTTTTTTATTTTTTTTACAATTTCATATTAATAATCTTAAAATCTTCAATTTTTTATTGATTTTGCTCTATATTAGCTCCGGTTTGATCCGGTCCAATTCACGGACATTTGATCCAATACTCCAGTCGATCCAATAGTCGATTCGGGGTTTCAGAACCTTGGTCATCTTAGATTGTAGCAGTAGACAGCTATATCTGAGTCCTGCTGCCACCTTTGTCCCATTCGGACCAGTCGCCCTCATGTCTATCCATGTCCGCTCATCATGCTTCTATTTTTAGCTTTTTTTATTTTTTTTTAATAAAAATATTCTACCGACATTCACTCTCAATTTTCAAATCATTGGGGGCTCGCTGGTATGGTAATTGTAGTTATGAAGCATCGTTCTGTTCCCAGAACGAAGTTTTATGGATCTTAGGCCTATGAAAAGCTCATAACGCAATTAGGTTCCGGCCCGCATTTCCCACGAAGCCCAAGGGTTAATTGGATCTATTCTAATATTGGGCTTTTCTGCAATTTAAGCCCAACCTACTTCATTCAGCCCACATTATTAGTTGGCCTATGTATTTGTTGTCATGTTGGACATTTTAATTCACATTATCAAAAAAAAATAAAATCACATTATCATCTCGATCTGCCTAAATAAATAAATGAATATAAACAACACGATCCGATGGAGATTGATGGAAACAAATAATAGAGGTAAACATTTACGTGCAGTCAACTCATTCTTTCGTCAGTAATATTTGAAATCTTCAATATTATTTTGCAATTATTTGGATGGAAATCGTCAGTAATATTTGAAATCTTCAATATTATTTTGCAATTATTTGGATGGAAAGAAAGCTAGTGAGGATAAAATATTACGAGGAAAAATCCCTCCCTTTTATTAAAAAACTCCCTTCCTCCTTTAGTATTTCCCACCCTCCTTTTTTTTTTCTATCCAAATATATGGTTAGCATGTTAGGGTATTTATAGAGAGACTTTCCGATATGTTTTTTTCCCTTAACCCGTGAAAAAAGAAAATGAAAGTAACTAAGGTGAAGGTAGAGGAGGAAATTAAAGCAACTCTATATAACGGTAAAAACTGAAAAGGATTGAGAAATTGTATATCAGGTGGAGGGACTGAATAGTTGATTATTATTATTATTTTTTTATACTTGAATAGTTGAAATTTGAAAAGGGTATTATGTGCTGACAGATAGCGTTTGGAAATGGCAATGTGAAAGCATATAGTGGTTTTTTTTTTTTAGAGTAATAAACTATGGGAAGGTGGAATGAGTAGTAATAATAATAAATAATAATGGTGTTGGTTGCTTACTTGGATTCACAATTACAAGCAAAAGACGTCTCCCACTTTGACCCGTCTCTGTCTCCCTTCCCTATTTAAATTCATTCTCAACATTTCCCATTCCCATTCCCATTCTACCCCTTTTGTGCATTCCACGTCATTTTTCCTTTAATTACCAAACCCCGTGAATATCATTTCTTCCACCCTTATTATATAAGACATATTTATTTTATTTAATTAGATTAAAAAATTTAATTAAATTAGTTAATATAACATATTATTTCTAAAGCACTCTACCAATCTTTCTTAATCCCCTCTTTCCCTCTCCTCCTTGATTATTGTTAAGGAAGTATCAATAAAGGTAAATTAAGAAAAATATGAAAAATATGAAAATTATTTCTTATATTTAAGACCAAAACCAACTTCCTAAATATGTTTTATATTAAAGATCGGAGGAGTACTCTTGTATACATTATATTTTGTTTCAAACACACACCCATGTAAACACCATGTTCAAGCCTCAAAATATATTGTCACTAAAACAGCTAGTCATGGACAACTACATTGAATTTGAAATGAGTCACATTTATCATACAAAATTAATTAGCAGGCAAATGAACATCATTATCTACCACTCACAAATAATAAGACTAGTTAGATTTCTATGTTGCATATGGATAAATTATATTTATATATATATATATATAAAGAAAATAAATATTATTATTAAATGGCAGGGACGAATATAATGGAAGTTAATTAAAAGAGAAAAATGAAGAATTCTATTTTTATTGCCCATATGAAAGTGAGCGACTTAATTGTGTCCCCTTGACCTTTGTGTTAATTATTGATTATTGATGATCATCTCTCTGGTCTCTCGTCACAATTGTATGGGATGAATCAACCACACAGCACAAAAATCGTCTCAGTTAATAAGTCAAACAAGCAATAAGATCGATCATCAACTACAGGCAAAAAGGAAAGGCTGTCTTGAATCCTAACTTTTCAAGCACATCTCTACTTTTTGTCAACACAATCATATTCCTCCATCATTCTTCTCTTCATTTTTTTGTACATGCTTGCCCTCTACTTCTCAACACATTTTCACTTTTACCCCCTCTCATGGAAAAAAAAGAAAAGAATGAGCATCTAATTGTTGAGATAATACTTATGCTAGATGATTATAGGAAAAAATCCTATAGGATTACCAGGATTAATGAATATAACAACCAAAAGAGTCATAATACGGCAAGTCTTATCATTGTATACTGCTTATTTGTTATGAAACTTTTTAATAGTTACATTCTTTTCTCAAGATCTTGTAGTAATTTTTTCTTGAATATAATTTTCCCTTCTCTATTTTTTTTTGATAGAATCCAAATAGTATCCCAACCAGTATAACTAGAGATTAATTTTTTCAAGACGTAAAAATCACTAAAATGGGTTTTACTTCTTCCAAACAAAACCGGCCTCTTCCATGCACACGCCATGGTTCAAAGCTAAATCATTATGTTTAAGAAACTCAACCATCTATAAACCATGTCAAGTCTTGTAGGTTAACTATGTTCTCTGGTAGAGGAAACCAGATCACGTACGTTTCTAATTTTGGTTTTATGGGGTTGGACTAGGAATAAAGTTTAAGGTTGATCCATCTCTGAGGCCGAAAGTCCAAAAAGATCAAGAAAACTAATTGAGTTTAATAAAAGGGATTCTACTTTCCCCAATAAAATATGCTGGGTTTATACATGTTCACATCGTTGATCGTTATTTAAAAACAAAGTGAATTCTCGAGAACCAATGGGAATTGAACTTATGTGATAAGCATGAAACTGGGTACGGCTTCTTCCATTGTTGACCTATGAATAATTGCGCATAATAGATTTCCTTAAATCTCCCGTATCATCGCCAAGATTTCGCTTTCCAAGTTTTCTTGAGAGCCCACCAGTTTTAGGGCTTTTTTTTAAGATTTTTAATATATATATATATATATATATATATAATAGTATATAACTGTGGTTTAACCTGTTGGCAAAGAGAGAGAGAGTGAATCACTCCTAGGTCTTAAATAAGTAATATATTATCAGAAAGGTCCATATTTACAATTTTTTTACTTATATTAACAATCCGTTGAGTGTATTTTACAAACTCGAAGGACCTTTCTGATAATATATTTTTTATTTAGCACCTAGGAGTGATTCTAAAAAAAAAAAAAAAAGCTGTGCTTTAACCTGGCTGGTGGTAGGGTGATTCATCTTGCTGTGATATTTTCCTTCGAATAATTTAAATTTATTTTCATGGTCAACTTATTTGAGGCATCAAGATTACTCCAACTTTTTTCAGCATCTTTTCTTTACAATAGTAGCAATTAATTTCGGTCACTGTTTTTGTCTTCCTGTTCTTGCTCCCATATTAATGGGGGTTGTCAGTGACAGACATTTTTTTGTTTGAAGTGTAGCAGTTATATACAAATGGTAGAATCATTTCTAAGCCTCAAATAAAAAATATATTATTAAAAAAATCCCTATTTCCAACTCTTCTATGTATATTAACAATTTATTGAGTATGTTTTACAACCTCGATAGACCTTTCTGATAATATGTCCCTTATTTAAGACCTAAGAGTGATTCTCCCAATATAAATCAGTATTAATTATAATATTAGGATGTAGATATAAATTAAATTTTATTTGAAATTAAAGTATTAGGATGTACTTATATTTTTTATCAATAATATATTTAGTGAATGTTACAATTGATTAGTCACGTCAGAGGACGTTGTATCCATTTATGTGCCTCTAAATATATATATCATATGCTGTTTTCTCATACCTTATCCATTTATCTTGCCCTAATCAATTAATGTCCTCAAAACAGCTGTCTGGTTGGAATTCTATCTCCACATTCATGCTCATCCTTTTATACTTGCCACTGTTGTTTATTTTTATATTTTTTCAACTCTCCAGAAATATCACATATTATAATGGAATTTCAGTTATGTCTAGGAGTAAGTAAAGAAATTCTGATATTGTAAATGTAAATATATAATGGCTTCTCAAACTTTTTATAGCCAAGGAAAAGAATTGGATGTATCAGCAAAAATTAACCGTTCTATCTGTCTTTTTTGTTTGTGTATAAAAAAAATGATGATATGATATGATATATATGATGGTGGGGTGAAAAGAATAATCTATATTACTTGTGATTTAAGCAAATCTGGTCAGAGTATTAGATCCATACATTAAATACAAGCGATAGAAGAAATTTGGATGACAGAAAAACAAATGAATGGCTCAACTTGTTATATACGAGCTTAATTAATCATTAAGCAATTTAATGATTAGTTTGTAACTTTGTATGTATAGCGGCACGCACAGTACAGTACACATGTATCACTATATGTTATATCATTTTCCTGATTCAAATAAAGTGTCTGGGTTTGATTTTGATTGACGTTAACCTTAACTTATTCCAAGAAGGGATTACTATTGACTAAACTTGATTATTACGTATTAATAACCTAATTAGGGCAAGCCACGTGTGGACCCCCTGAATTAGAATAACAAACCCTTTTTTCTTTGCTGCACACACTTCGTTTTGCCTGTGAAAAATGATAAGTCAACATAATGGAGTACAAAAGAAGCATTAATTACATGCAAGACAAAAACCCAATAACCATACTTAATTAAGACACTACCTCCAAATTAAACGGCGTTGTAATTATTAACCAAAATAAAACAATACCACTGTCACATAATACCAATTTGATCTTTTTTTACTTTCTCTTTATATGGAAAAGTGAGAAACTTCGTATACCAACGGAAATAGGGCCGAAGGCAAACAATTTATATCTGATGACGCAGATTTTCACTTTCACACCCTCTTATAATTTGGATACTCACCTCCCTATATATTTTATCTGATGACCCAAATTAATATTTTATTTGGGTCACTCTGTATGAGAACGTGAATATAGGTTTGAATATCGAAAAAGCAATTTTTCACAACAGAATAGTGCTTATTCGTGACATATATATTTGATACTACGTTGAACATTATATTAATGGCATGGAAAATAATGAAAAGCAAATAACGAATTGGTGGTGAATGATGAAGAATTATTGAGATGCATGCGAAAGGGGACATTTTGTTGATGGTGTCAAAAGAAAGAAGAACAACGTTTAGATGATCATGCATAGTCATCAAATAATTGCTTTTATATATTTTTATGTCTGCTTCCTCACTTGATTTTGCACCATAATGTTGCTGGTGGTTTGGTTCAATTCTGTTGGACATCCAACTTAAAGGCACCATCATCTTCATTTTGCCTCCTTCTATTAATCGCATACATTTTATTCTTGTCCATATATGGAAGCCACAACTGGCAACCGTACGTTGATTTCACACGATCAATTAGTTTCAGTATTTTCGGCATGTATATATTACTCCTTCCGATTCTAAATATAAGACATAATTGACTTTTTTTGGAGAGATTAAGAAAGCTAAATAAGTTACTTAATCATATCATATGTTGTGTATCTATTCTTAAATTTTATATCAGTTTATTAGTCAAACTAATTAGTTTAGAGAAAAAAATACAAATACTAAAAAATAATTCAATTAGCTTTCTTAATTTCTCAAAAAAAGTTAACTTTGTTTTATATTTAGGATCAGAGGGGAAGTATTGTTTTTATTATTCTCGATGTTAACAAGTCTTCTCCCAAACTAATAATAACATTCACATAACAATTAGTCGATCTCGCTATTAATTAATTATAAGTCTTCTCTTTGTCAAATGAAGAATGTGAAATAAAAAACGGTACACACACACATCCCATGCATAAGTTAGATAACAGTGAATTAAGTTGAAGTTGTTTGATTGCCAGGTATATATCTATATATACATATAGTTAAATAAAACGAGAAGAGCAAGGGTGGAAGGAAAAATGACTTGGGAGAAGTGAGTCGCATGGAGAGAAGCCGTTATCAGCGGGAATGTGTAGGACCCTCGTTCCATTATGATTCATGACATTACACCTCTCCTTTGAATTATCCTTTCCCCACGTTCCTCATATTTTAATTTAATTCCCTCTTTTATTACGTCTCCATCATATCTCTCCCTACCTTCTTCCCTTGAAACGAAACAAAAACACCCCCCAATCACAACACACAACTCATAACCCAAAATATGATATTGTTCAAGAAGGTGTGAAGGAAAAAACCAAATCAAACTTGTTAGTATGAGAATATATAGATGTGTTTTTCCCCAATAACATATGCACTGCCTAAAAGCCACTTGCAAGGGAAAACTATACAATGATCAATTAGAGCAGGGAAAACAGGCCAAACTTGTTTAGGCCCTGGCTCTTTAAGGGCTGGGCTTATAAATTGTAACCTCTAAGGGAAGTTGGGTTTAAAAAAGGCGGCCCTGTAAGGCCGATGGCTTAAAAGGGCCAGCTCGTTAAGCCCGTTTTTTTTTATTTGAAAGGAAAACCGTTGCCTTATTGAATCTCTATGTCACTTTGTCATCATATTGTATAGAGTATAATTTTTGAGTATATTGTTCTGCCTATTTAGAATAAAATCATATTGCATACCGTTGTACCTAATGGAGTATGAATTTTAATGAAGATTGTGATTATTTGACTACTTGAGCCTACTACTCAAAGTGAAGCACAATCAAATATCCTTGAAATTGATGATAGTGGCGAAGAAGATGAAAATGATAATTGTCATACTCATGTTGCTTAGAGGTTAAAGTGTCTACCTTCTTGCCTTATATGATGTAGCCTTTGTGTGAGTTATTTATAGACATGATTTTACCTTTGATTATATATCAGTAACTGTGTTTGTTTATTGCAGAGACGTGTTGTTTAAACCTTATGCCTCATTTGGTACAGTTGAACTGAAGAGGATGGAAGTGGAACTGAGCATGGAAGTCACTTTAAGCATGTTTGATGTGATGCATTTCACTTTCCTGTGGAAGCCACTTCCATAAAAAATGATGGAAGTGGGTTCATTACCTTAACCCATTAACCCATGGAAGTGGACGTTGAAAGACCAAAATAGCCCTCCTTTAATTTGCCTGCTTCTTCATCTCCTTCTCCTTCATTAGTGATCAGAGATCTCGACAACACAGACAGCAGGGAGGATGGCACGGAGATTCAAAGAGCTTGCCAGCGAACGGCGCAAAGGATAGCGATGTTGACGGTAGACGGCAATCAGACGATGGCGGACGGTGAGCAAGGATAAGATCAATGTTGCGACATTCTCTTCTCCTTGTTGGATCTGCGACGGCGGCCTCTCCTTCTTCTCGCTCATCGATTTGGCAACGGCGGCATCTCCTCCTTCTTCATCGACTTGCGATGACCGCTCTGATCTTCGTCTCTCTTTTCGATCTCCATGTTCTCCATTCTTCAGCCTGGAATCGTTTCAAATATGCAATTGTTGTTGATTTTGGGATTCTGATTTTTCCTTTTTTGCTCTGATAAAGATTTGATTTTGAGATTTTGGGATTATGATTTTTCCTTTATGCTCTAATCGATTTTGATTTTCTCATTTTGCTTCGATGGAGATTTGAGTTTGGTTCCCTGGTAGTGGTTCTTCATCTTCGGTGGGAGGCGGTGTTTTCAGTTGGTGTTCTTCAGGAAAAAAAAAGCTTTCTTTTTTTCAGAGAGAGAAGGACATTTTAGTCTTTTTATAAGAAAAATATGCATATAAATTAAAAATTATATCTTATTTCCATTGACATACCAAACATACTTTTAGAACCTACTTCCACTTCTATTTCCACTCCCACTTCCATACAAATTCTTTCATTGTACCAAACGAGACATTAATGTTGACAACATTTATGTATTAAATTAGAACTTTAATCGTTATTATTTACTAATTACATCTCTCTGAAAAAAAACACAAGAATAATAGTTAAATATTGTGAAAATAACTTCTCGGCCCTCGAGCCAACTCTGGCCACCATCTCTCGGGCCGGGCCTTGAAAAACTACAATTTTTCTGACCCCAGGCCTAAAAGCGCTGGCACATTTAGGCTCTGGTCCATCAAAGGCCGGCCCTGATTCCCAGCTCTAGGACCAACTAGATAGTAATCTATATTCGAATAGAGAGAAAATTAGGGGGAAGAAAACTCCCATAAATAGTAATTTTTTTTACTATTTATATGGAAATTTTCAAACCTAAAATTCCATCCTCCCTATTTTTTCCTCACTTTTCTCTCCATTCAAACATAGCATAAAATATTTTTCCACCCAGTTGAAGGGTTGTCAATGATTCTAGCATTAAGTTTGTCAAGACAACCTTAATGAGTAAGCAAGTCTCTCATAACAAGGTTCCCCTAGGGATGAATCTGGGAGTACTCATTTTGAATTGATTGTTGGCAGTAACTCCTAAATTGTCATACAATTTAGTGGATTCTTTAGCTCCTGCTAACTAGTGCTATATAGATCATATTAACAACAGTGTCTGCAAATGACAGAGTTAGTTTGAATCGTGCTCTGGGGTTGAATATGGGAGTACCCATTTTGAATTGATAAGGTGGGTTACTTCAATTGATCTCCGTCCATATCCAATCTAACCCATGCTTGTAACTTGTACGTATACATAGTATATATGGTTTTTCTTAATTAATAACATAATCCCAGTGTCTAAGCGGTGTGCAAGAGAAAAATAGACAAGGATAGATCATATTGTAAAAGGTTTTCTCACTCGATTATATATATATATATATATATTCGTCAATGATTCTAGCATAAAGATTGTTTCGATCCGCTTGGTAAAAAACCCAATCCACAAGTTTGAAGATGCAGTTAACGGAAACGACCCAACCTCTCTTGATGAGGTTCCTGATCATTCTAATGGTATTAATGAGGGGATAGATGAGTGCTTGCTATGAATTGATAAAGTGAATTGCTTTAGTTGAGCCTCATTACATGTTATCCCAGCAAAAAATTAGGCATTTGAGCATACCCAAAAGCTCAACTACATTGTCAAAAAGATATATTAAATATTTGTTAAATCCCTTTATTCATCATTCAAATCCTGAATAAGACCACCACAAGAAGTAGCCCCCTTTGAATATATACTAAGCTTCCATGCGTCCAGTCTAACCCCATCCTGATGGTAATAAAATAGTAGAAGGGAAGTAGAAAATCAGGGGGAAAATCCAAAAGAGATAGGGGTAACATGGGGAAAAATACGTTGGGGGGAATAAGTCAAGATTCTCATGCTTATTTGTCCCATTTTCTTGCGATTGTGTGTGCCTTATCATCAATCTCCATTCTTTTCTTTCTTCCTCGCTAAAATCATCACACACATATATATACCAAATCTCTTCTTCTTCACCATCATCATCTCCCTCTCAATATCTTAGTTCCAAGATCCTCATGTCTCTCTCTTATATATCTTTTTCTCTCTACTTCAACGCACTTCCATTAATTTTTTGACCTTTTGCTCTTCCTCGTAGGGTCCTCTCTATCTCTGGCTTTTTCTATGTTTATTCTCTTGTTAATCCCTCCTCTTTTCGTTTTATTTTATTATATTTGTGGGGGCTTTAATGTGGTCTTGGGTCTATTTTTAGGTGCCAAGACAACCATATCCAAGCATAAAGCAAATCACTCCCTACTTTTCCACTTACCACTCTCAACTTGTTAATTAATCACTATTATATATACCATACATTTATCTAGCTAGCTTGTATGTATTCCATCTTAACTTTGCCCCAAGAAAAAACTACTACCTCTAATCCTTACTACAAGAGCTAGTTAAATTTTTTGGATAAATTAATGAAGTTAGATAAATTATATTAAGGTATTTATATTCATTGTCTTTCTCCAAAATAAGTCGTCTGATATATAACCTGATATATAATATAATAATATATGATATAATTGAGTAATTTATTTTGCTTCTTTATAATATCACAAAAAAAAAAAAAAGTCAGCTTACTTTGCTATGCACTTCTCAAGAAACATGTCAATTTTAATTGAGTAATTTATTTAGCTTCTTTAATATTTAAGCTTGATTAATTCAAATACATCTTGTCTCATGATTCATTAATTATTATCATTATTTAAATAATTATTTTAAAAAATTTATATCTAAAATATTGTTTTTGTTCTGCATTAAACTTCCTTTAAAATAAAAAATTCTATATTAAATTAACGACATGGTGTGTAAAGAAATATCCCAAAATCCATACATTTGATATATTCTATTAAATATTCCAAGACAAATAAATCCAGTAAAAAGAATAAGAGAAACTATCACCTAATCAATTTGATGCAGATCCTTTAATTTGCAGTCCAATTGCAAGAAATCTGGGTTCTATGAATTAGGCATCCATTCTGATTTTTTGGCATGTTATACATCGCATCATAGGCAAGAATCTAAAGTCCAAAGTCTAAGGGATTTGCTAACTCCATAAATTAAACTGACAACACCTTTTCTAATTACCTGTATATATAGTTTTATATTTCTATAATTAACCTTTAGCGATTTCCGAATCTAAATGGGTCTTCTTTCATGTACTTTGTTTTGGTACAAAAAACAAAAGAAAAATCTTTATTTTTTGTTTTAAGTACAAGTTGCTAGTAGCTAGCATAGCCTAATTGATGTTGCACAACATATATATGGTTATTAAAAAGCAAAAAAGAAAGAGAGAAAATAAGACATCTGTATCACAAAAAGAAAAAAAAAAAGGATGAAGAAGACTTTGTTTGCTAATTGAGTTTTAAAAGTTAAACTTTAATAGAAGTTTCTTGTGTTGTAAACTGATCAAATCCTTTAAGAATAGTCAAACGTAAAACTCACGACGTGAATGATTAGTTTTAATATTGATTAATTAAAGCAAGTAGTTAAAGCTTTACCTGACAAATACAAAGAGAGAGAAAAGACTTTGTGCTATCCCTTTCAACAAGCGATCACAGGTAAAATGACCCTAAGACATATAAATAACAAACTGGTTTTGATTAATTAGTCAAATAACCACACATGATAGCACAGATCGAGCTGATTAAAGTTGCACACAACACTAAACTAGTTTTATTTAATGATAATAAAAATTACAGCCTAAAATCCCTATACGAACACACGAAGGGTCGTCAAATAAGAATGGCCTCTGAATAATATAATTTTGAAAGAGGAAATAAAGGTCAGAAAAAATAAGTCAAAAGCCTCTATGTGTGGGAAATGGTCGTTGATTGCTACACTCCCTACAGCTTTTCTAACTAGAACACCAACATTAAATCTTCCTACCTTTGATGTATAACGTGTACACACACATAGGTCAAATGTGTGTGTGTGTGTGTGTTTGCCCTACAATAATTCCCAGGGTTTCTTGAATTTTGTCTCTCACAAACCACTATAATGATTCTACAGTACTAATCGTGCTTGGAAATTAACAAGAATCTTTCTGCTTCCTCCATTGATCTCCCCTTTTCTTCCTTCTTTTTACCTTTTCTCATTTCTTTTTAGTGTGATAATCATTGACAGAGTACAATCTATCTATCGACTCCTTTAAATGATGTAAAAAATGTTTCTAAAATAAAAAAAGAAAAAAGAAAAAAAAGACAAATGCCTAAAAGAAGAATGACAGAAAAATAATTTTAAAATTACAAAATTTATAATCACGTTTGTTATTAAAAATTGATAAAATAATAATAAAATTTAATAAATAATTCACAACTCATTTTATAAGAAACATTTAACTTGACATTTTACAATATCAAAATTCTTTTTCTATCAATCTCCTTTTAGAAAAAAGCTATGAGATATTTTGTTAGTTGCTTCGGTCTCTTATAATGTCCCATTCAAAGAAGCCGCCCACTCATATATATATATATATATATATATTACAAATGCACAAAGATGATAGGTTGAGGAATAGAAAGAAGAAGCTACATGATAGAAGAAAAAGATAGTTTGTTACTCAGAGAGGATACAACGAAGAAGCTACATGATACACACACACACGATTCTGTTTGAGAAGGAAATGATACATATACAAGAAAAAGAAGAAGCTACGTGATAAATACACACACACAAATATAATTATTATTACTCAGAGAGAATACAATGATTCTGTTTGAGAAGGAAATGATCATCATTAGGCTATACACTTTCATTTGAGTAAATTCTACTCTTTGTATGCTTTCAAAAATGCATCTCTTCTGAGTAGAGCACAGTAGTCAACAATTACAAGAATTTGAATTATTATTATTAATTTTTTAAAAGAGAGGGATCACAGATATTCATGAGAATGGGAATCTCTTTTTACCCATTTCCCCAAGAATATAAGAATAAACAAGAAATATTACTATATAGCCCTAAGGTTAGGTGAAATAATAAAAAGGTAACAAAGAAAACCACGTACCAGTACATAAAGTAATGCACACTCTCATGTGTCCCCAACTAAGTGCTCCTTCTTTTTATGCCCCTTTTCCCTCTTTGTTTATTTGTCAACCCCAAAATTAAAAAGACATCCCTGTCCCTCTCCCCTTTTTACTATCCCCATTCACCCAAATTTTTTTTTTTACCTCTAACATGCATTTAGTGTGTGTTTGGATTAGTTTTTTTTAATAGCTTTTACGACTTACGAGGTAAGTGTGTGAGAGGAGTTTTGTCTCGGGTTTCGCAAACCATGGTTTGAAACCATGGTTTGGAAGTTTCCCAAACACACACTTAGTAATATTTTTTTTTAAAAAAATAACTTCATAATAATGAGGGGTAGTAGTTATTTGAAGTTTCATAATTGGTAATAATTCAAACCCAAAAAGGATGTTGAATAAAGCATGCATCTTACATCATGATGTTAAGAACCGCCCATACGTACATTAATTGGGAAAAAAAAATACTATTTTTGCATGATTAATTAAATTTTGCTAAAAAGGTTATCAGGAATGAACCAATTCATATGGTGCAACAAAAGTCTAAAATTAAATAGGGGCAATTATAATGAAATCCCACACAAGAGAAAAAATGAAGAAATGGTCCCTGAAGTTGTCAGTGTAAGCTCCTCGACTTGTTAATGAACACTCCTCAACTTGTCATTAACAACTTCAGGGACCATTTTTTCATTTTTTCTCTTGTTTGGGACTTCATTGTAATTGTTCCAATTAAATATCTTTTAAAAATTATAGCGTACTTAAATTTAGGAGGAACTTTGGGGTTGAAATTTTTCTTTATTATGCATATCTTACATTATTTTGATTTGAAAAGGAAAGGGTTTTGTTGTGTTCAATAAAGACATAAAAAAACAAAAGAGTGAAAAATAAACAAGGCAACAAATTAGTATGAGACATTTACATTTATGCCATGCCCTCTCTTTCATTATTCTATAATAAGCCTTGATATATCAACATGCATAGGTTAGGCATATAGGTGCATCATGCACACACTTGATTACAGCCCCACCAATGTGCACAGTAACCCAAATAAACAAAGTGACATCTTTATATGCGCACATATTAAAAAAACACACAGACATCAATACCCACTTGTATATTGTGCGGTGGGAAAATTCATTTATAAGTGCTTATACTTAATTTAGCATCTGTGTGTTTTTTTGTAATTAAATGCTTTAATTTTTTTCTATCAGTATCCTTAATTTTTGTATAGAGTAAGGTTATCAAACTCGTGAGTTTAAATAAACTCATGATAATGATGTAAATTCGTATCGTAAACTAATAAAAGTTTAGTTTTACCATTAAATAGATATTATTAGTATATAATCAAATAATTAAAATATAAAAAGTTGACAACAATTTGATTTAAATATATTTTAAATTCAAATAATTGAAATTAAATCTATCAACATTCATAATTTATAGTATTTAATAAAGAAATTTTTGTAAAATTCATAGATAAAGCCGTTGAGTATAATCAAATTAAAAAAGTTAACACAAGTTTAAGGGTGTGTTAACACAGTTTTGCAAGCTAGAAACGTAAAAATGGTAAACTCGGTGTATAAGCTCGTGAATTTAACTAAGTTTATAACGATCACGAGTTTACCAATGACTCGACTCGATTTTATAAATTAGAAATATAAAAACGGTAAATTCGGAAAACTAACTTACAAGTTTGACAACAATGATACATAAACTAATAGTACTAATAACGTAAAGTTGTAGAAGGTAACAATGTTGGCATAACAGAATTAATGATTTAATTAAAAAAGATAAACACACAGATACAAAACTAAAAATTGAAAGGAAATATAGGTACTTATAAAATATAGCTTCCCCGTGTGTGTGGGAGAGAACTAGTCCTATTGATGCGGTTCATGGTAGATTGTTTATTTCACTTCATTTTTTTAGGAAGTGTTTTAATTGATGTTTGGGAAACAAGTTCATGCAAATCGAAATAAAATTTATCTTATATATTTACTTAATATATCATAAATCACGTTATAAAAATAGTTTATATCATTATAAATTACGTTATAAAAATAGCTTATATCATATTTGAATTAGCTTATTTTTCAAAAATAAATATTTATTACACAAGTCGGGATAAAATTTCTCTTACATAATTACCTCGTATACCGTAAATCATGATTTATAAGAATTTATTATCTAAAAATAAGTTATTTCAAACGAGCACTTATATCGCTAACCCAAGCACTTAAAAAGTGCAATAATCTTCTATTTAACATTGAATTTAAGTATATATGAACGTAAAAAATATTAGTTTTCGAAAAAGTTACTATAAATACTCATATAAAACCTAGTACTTTTTAGTGTTATTTAGGAAATATATTAAAAAAATTATTTTTTAAGCATTTTTTTAATAAGTTAGGACAGAACTTCTCATACCGTACTTTTCTAGAATATCGTAAAATCACTTGTAAAAGATAACTGACGCGCAATTATAATAAGGTAGTCTGGTACCCAAGTTGTAATTATTTTAAATATAAAAAGATATCTAACTGCAGACTGCTTTTATTTTAAAACGAAAGAGGGAAAAAATGCAGGGGGCTGGCTCCCTTCAAGATTCAAAGAATTCCTGAATGCTATGATTCCTCAGCGCTATCGTCCAATTCAAATCCTCACGTCATATTCTTTTTCCTATTTCTTTCCAGAGAAGCTGGGAGAGAATTAAAAATACTCACATATATATATATATATATATATTCATTATTTTTTCCCTGAAAAATAAAATGATATCATATCTGCTCCTGAAGTGGTCCAGTGATTGCAACAGATGAAGAGGATGAAGCAACAGGTGTGTGTTTGGTAAACACCAAAATCATGGTTTACACAACCTGAGATAAAACCCTTCTCATACACTTATCTTGTAAGTCGTAAAAGTTATTAAAAAAAGTTAATATAAACACACACTTAGTGACTTATACAAAGAGAAATTCAAGTAGACTTTAATCATCACACTCTCTTTTTTTTTTTGACTAAAGAACTGGAATTCATTAATCTATCATAAGATTAGTACAATCAACACTTCACGAAAGGCAAAACAAAACAAACCTTCGTCAACCAATTCCTGCTGACAAAACAGGTGGTGGTTGATCAAAGATGACAAAATTCTCAGTATTACTATGAGCAAGCTTTGCTAAATAATCCGCTTGGAAATTTTGATCTCTAAAGATATGGTTTACAAGGACACACCAATCTCTAGATAACCACTCTCTAGCCTTGTTAATGACCTCCTTAAAAGGGTTACTCTTATCACATCCCCTAATAAGGAAATGAACCGCTTCAATACAATCCGTGGAAAGAATGACCTTCTTTAAATTCCTATTCCAGCAAATTTGCAGTCCCTGGATGATTGCGACAATCTCTGCCATGACCGGTGACACTCGTGTAAGTTTGCCCATGTATCCGCATAGCCATCCACCATCTTCTGTCCGCACCACTCCAGCACTTGCACTTTCAGTTTCACTGTTGCATCTCTATTTTTTATTTTTTAAAGAATTCTGGCGGTCTCTCCTCTAGTGTAGTTAGAGGTTACGCTTATCGAGATGTGGAGATCATCAAAGTGGCTATTACCTCTCTCAATGAAGCCTTTTGCATTTGCATGGCTTGATTTAAATTTGTGACAAAATGTTTAAGTACCTAACTATCTATCAATTATGTATTGTTTGTTTTGGATCACATTTGAGACTCTTATATCGAGACAAAATCCATATTACATGTTTATATTATATATATTAAATTATGATTGAAAAATTGATTTTAAATACTCTAATCACTATTTCAAAATATAAGCTATTGTTGGTTCCATCTCCATTTTTATTAATACTGTTTTTGCGTTCTTATGACCTCACTTTTTCTATATGTATAAATATTATTTCTCCTCCCAACAAAATTTTCATCACTTTTTTTTTTTGGGTTACCATCATCAAGGTTTTGGTGTTTTTAGGCTACATAACGATCATGACTTTCTTTATTACAAAAATCCAAAAATTATTGATTTTGCTGTCTTTTATATCTCTCATTTGTTTGATTTCCCTAAAGTTTGTACTCTTTTCAATATTTTTTTGAATTTATGATAGGGCACAATCACGACTGGTAAAATATTTTTGACAAATTTCAAGCGGGTAAAATGGTAACAGAAAAAAGGACACTTTAATATTATTCATTGGTTCTAATTAAGTATGTGGGCTTGATAACGAGAACCCCCTCCTATCTTTTTTTAAAAGGAATATTCTTATTTATAAAAAGTATTCGATAATGTAAGAAATAAATCTCTTTTGTTTTACATTTTACATTAATCTTTCTATTTATGACCCCATTACATATATACCGTTTGTTTTTTCCGTAATAAATGTTTACTTATTATCTCTCATACACCGTCTTTATTAATGGGGGCATAAATGAAAAGGAATATACATATCTTACATATTCATTACTTTGAGCCAACATTTTGAACCATTCAATTTTACTAGTTGTTCTTTATAAAAATGATCAGAGGGAGTAACTTATACAAATTAAGAATAATAGCTAACTTGGTTATTTTTACAAACATGTGTTAATTTTCATAAAATGCCCTATTTAATCATATGTAAATGCAATAATAATCATATAATCACCGTTAAAATAAACGGGCAAAAACACATTAATTATATTTCTCCTGGTAGCACCAAATATCTTAGAAATAAATAAATAAAATTGGAAAAGGGGCTGGTTTAGTGTGAAAAAAGAGTTGCCTAAATTTGATTATCTTTAAGGCTTTGTTTGGTTCAACGAAGGTTAAGTTAAGTGAGGTTTACTTAAGTTAGGTTAGAAGAGGTTATAATGTTGTTTGGTTCAACGAAGGTTAGGTTAAGTGAGGTTTATTTAAGTTAAGTTAGGTTAGAGGAGGTTAAAATGTCCTTCTACATATTTTCCTTCTTCTTTTATAATGTATTTATTAATAATAATTATTTATATAAAATTATTATTCATAAAATAATTATTGCATATAAATAATTATTTATAAAATTATTATTATTTGGAAAGTTCGTTGAATCAGGAGGTCAAGTTAGGACAGTGTTGGAATTTTAAAAAATTGTCATGGGCAATTTAGTCACAATTGAAGACAAATATTCTCTCACCTAGGAAAAACCCCAATTTTGGAGGTTTCAGAACCTAGGTTAGGTTACCACTAAAAGACAAAAAAACATCCAACACCTAACCTAACCTTCTTCCAACCAAACACTACTTTTTTACCCCTAACCTACCCCAACCTAACCTAACCTCCAACCAAACAAAACCAACCCCACCCCAACCTAACCTAACCTCCAACCAAACAAAGCCTAAGACTTTGATGATTAGTGCCAATATTGTTATTAGTATTACTAGTAATGAGCCATAATCATTGTCGGGATGAAAATAGCTAAGGAACAATAAATGAGACTTTATAATAGTATAGGTTTTAAGTGTTTAAATCCGCAAAACATGCATAATTCTCATGGAATGAACGATATAAGATTTTGGGTTAAGGTGTAAAAATATAAATAAGTTTTTTAAAAGCGTACTTAATACTAAAAACTCTTTTTAAGGAGTAAAAGTAATTACAAACTTTTAAAATTGGTGCTAAAATACATACCGACCATTTGTTTGAATTTTTTAAGCATTACAAGTGCAAAAAAATAAAACATATTAGATTTTTTTTTTTCAAAAGTGTGTTCTATACAAATACTCTCTTGAGAGACAAAAGTAACTATAAAATATCAAAATACATGCAAAAGTATATATTGATCATTAGTTGACCGTTTATTTGAATTTTTTAACTAGAAATAATTACATGGAGGATGACATGAATGATTAGGAAACAACCTAAAATAATAATTTACTGATTGAGCAAGGAAAATTAATTTCCACCTAACGCTTTATTTTCAGCTCGTCATTTTATCTCTGCCTAACCCTTCCTCTTCTCTCCCTCTTTCTTCCGAGAGAAGTGATGATGTGGAGATAAAGGGTTAGGAGGAAATTAATTTCTCTTATTCAGTTAGCAAATTATTATTTCAAATTGGAGAAATACTAACATACTCAAAGAATATCATGTCATATGAATCCTGTTAAATAAAAACATAACAGCTCATATTATTTTAATTCCAGTTGTCTGATAACACATATGAAAAAAATTCAAATTTATATTTTTTTAAGAAAAAAGCATCTTAATTGAAAAAATTAAACTAAATGATTAATTAATATTTGTCTTAAAAACAAGATAAATTTGAATTTTTTTCAGATGTGTTATCAGACAACTGGAATTAAAATAATATGAGTTGTTATGTTTTTATTTAACAGGATTCAGATGACATGATACTCCTAGAGTATGTAAGTATTTCTTAATCATCTACGTCATCTTTAATGTCACCACTTTCAATCAAAAATTCAAACAAATCAATTATAAAAAAATTTCAAACAAAAACTTAACTAATGATCAATGTGTGTTTATATACCTATATTAGAAATTTATAGTTATTTTTGTCACTAAAAAAAATATTTGTGCCGAGTGCACCTTTACAAAAATTTCATTTATATTTTTATACTTTTACTCTTAAAAATTTCAAACAAACGATCAACTAGCAACTAATATATATTTTTACATATATTTAAAAAATTTATAGTTATTTTTATCCTTAAAAAATATATAAAATTAAATACACTTTAAAAAAATCTAATGTATATTTTTACAACCCACCTCTAATGCTTTCACCTTTGAAAGCGTAATTTGCTTGCGAAGGATACATCATTATTTGTTCCCCTTTAATCATCGATGATGTCTCCCGAGCAATCTTATTCGGTGTACAGTTTAACTCTCATGCACATGCATCACACACAATCAAAACCCCAGTCCACCAGCATTGCCATTTTGGTAATTATGATAAAAAGCAGGGGCAATCATGATTCTGACGTCAGCTTTGATCGCAACCCGCACTACCTCATCACCACCACTCCCAACCCCACCACCTGTTCAGATTTCAGACACACCAAACAACAAACCCTCTCTCTCTCTCTCTCTAATACGGACTCTGTTTCAGAAATTCCAGAACCCGACAAAAGCAACCTCTGCTATTCTGAACCTAGTGGCTCCCCTGTAATTTCATTGAAAATCGATCCTTTTTTCCGATGAGGCGCAAAGCTCTTGCATTTATTTTCTGTGAAAGGGAAGGGGGGGAGGAGAATTTCACGCAGCTCACAGAGACACAGCGATACCTGAAGTTGAAGACGACCTAACCAACCTCTCTCTGCGACACCAGCTATCACAATCTTGCACTCTCTTCTTCCGTTCCTCTCTCGAGAGAGCAAAAAATCATAATATTCTCTTAACCCTGTTTTGTTGTCTGCTTCATATTCTATAGTCCCCCCCCCCCCTCTGTTTTCTCGAGCTAGAATGGAGAAGATGATTGCTCTTTACAATCTTGAAGCTCGTGGGATAGTGTAGATTCTCCGAATCGTCCGCGTTACTTTCTCATTCGTCCTTAGCTTGCTTTTTCAACCTCCCTCCCTCTCCCCTCTCTTTTCTTAACTTCCTCTGCTGGACGATGGCCCGCCCGACACTGATCACCGGAAACTTGGATCCAGAGAGAAAGAGAAGTGGCGGACTGAGGACTAAACAGGCGGGAAGAGGATCTTGCCGTGGCAGTTAGAACAGGGGGGCCAAAACTTGCCGGGAAATGCATCGTCTCCGGCTTTGACCTCCAACCATTTTCTTGTTTCGTGCTGCATGCTAGTGTTAATCCATTATTAGTTCGGGAGAAAAAACTTTTTCGCGCTTTTTTTCATCCCGTCGTTGAAACGATGGGTTTATTGTTGAAAGAAGCCTTGAAGACCCTGTGCGGTCGGAATCAATGGTCTTATGCTGTGTTCTGGAAGATCGGCTGCCACAATCCTAAGTAAGTGCCATAACTAATTAATTGAAAGATATAGGCAAATACTCTGAATTAATTAGTTCGTTTTCCTTCTCATACTTATTCTTCTTTTATGCGTTTATCTGTTGTATGCGTTTTTGCCTTTTACTTGTTATTTAGTCAGGAGTTTGGAGAAAAGTACAAGAAAAATGTTTTCTGTGTATTTGTCTGGCTCGATTCAAGATAATTCCATGGTTCCGAGTACCCAAATCAATAACCAACAATATTAGTAAATATTCTTTAGTGTATATAGTATATGCGCTTTAGCGCTAGTGCTTTCTCGAAAACCAAACGTGGTATCTCATACAGAATTCGTATTAGATTCTATTTTGGCCTGAGAGGACTGAGGTTTTTGGGGTTGGTTCGTTTCCAAGATACGATTCTCTTGTTCAGGCAATATTGGTTGCTACCTTCTTGTATTTAATTTAAAAATAAAGGTTTTTGTGCATTGGTTTGACAGACGCACTATCTATTGGATTGATTATCTGTGAACGAATCTACCGATTCCGAATTTGTCTTCCTTGGTTCTATTTGGTCTTGTTTTCCTGTACTACTCAGAAAAAGGCCATCTTTTTTCTTCCGCTGGGGATATGTTAATTATCTTTCTCATGCAAAGGCTGGCTGATGCTATCATGAGCCATCACTTTAGCTAGCGCACATGTATGTGTGTGTAATTTCCTTGTGAGGAATAAAAAGATTCAGTGATATTTCCTTGCCTTTGTTCCCCTCACCCTGGTAAACTTCATGAAACTATTGTTCCGTATGTATGAAGTTTTAATTTTCTATTTTGCGATGTAGTTATTGCAGCCCAAGTACACGTTGAAGAAGATTCACATTTGATTTGATTTTGATTTCTGCCTATATAATATTTTTGTTTGATTTACCATGGTGGTTTGACATGGCAGGCTGTTAATATGGGAAGAATGCTATTATGAACCCTTGCCTTGTACCTTTCCTCAAAACATTGATAGAACTGGGACATCTAACTTGTTCTTCGGAGGTGTGGAAGGCGACAGAGTATGTTCTTTGATTAACAAAATGGTGGTGAATAATTCAGTCAATATTGCTGGAGAAGGGTAGGCAAATTCTTTTTCAGCCCCTTTTTTCATGTGACATTCCCTCTCAATCCCCCTTGGCCTGATATCACATCCTGAATATGAACTCCTTTTACTGTCATCTCAAAGTATTTCAATTGCTGTTCTTTTATCGCTGCTATTCAGGATAATTGGACGGGCTGCATTCACGGGAAACCATCAATGGATTCTCTTGAACAATTTTACTAGGGCTGCATATCCCCCTGAGGTATAAAGTTGTTGATCTAATTTTAGTTGGGCTATGACAGAGCTCTGATATTGTGGAAAGTGTATTTTGGTGGAAAGAAAGAGAAAATTTTAAATATTCATGGCTGTCTGTCTCAATAATTGAGGTGATGGTCAATTTATAATGAAGATCATATGAGCTTAGCCCCTTCTTTCTCTGAAAGTGATAAACTTGGAGCATATGTAATTGTGAATTTCATTTTGATTTCTCTTGTTGGTGCCTTTTTCTTAGGTTTACAATGAAGTGCATCATCAATTTTTGGCTGGAATGCAGGTTTGTAGTTATCTCTATTTCCCACATTTTTCTGTACATAAATTTCACCATATTGTTTCATAATACCATATTGTATTATCTTGCAGACCATAGTGATTATTCCTGTACTTCCTCATGGGGTTGTTCAACTTGGTTCTTTTTTGGCAGTGAGTACTTGCTTCTTTAATTCTGTAATTTTAAGATGTGTTGTGCTTTAAATATTTTGTATCAAACTGATTATTTAAGGTGAGAAGGAAGTTAGAGGATTTCACCTGGGTCAAGAATGAATTCTCTGATCCTTTGCATCCGTCTAGGACATATGTCATTGAACCAACCATTTTAGTGTGTCCTTGCAATTTAATGAAACCATTTTTTTCATATAATTAGCTTCGTGATCTCTAGTTTTGAGCATTTTGATGAATGCTTAATCATTCGTGAAGCCTGACAAATTAGTTTTTTTTATTGGTTCCTCTCCACTAGTCCACTGTTTCTGAACTAATATGACTTCTCTGACTGCAACAGATAATGGAGGATGTTGGATTTGTGAATGATGTAAGGAGTTTAATCTTGCAATTGGGATGTGTTCCTGGTGTTCTTCTATCTGAAGATTATTCAACAAAAGTTTCTGCCAAAGGTCTTGGTGCAACTGTTACTGGTGGGATGCCTGTGTCAGTTTATCCGCCTGTTGTTACCTCAAATTGCAGCCCCTCTGTGACTAGTGGCTCCAACCAACAAAGCAATTCAACTCATACTGCAAACTCCTTTGCTCACCAAGCTCTACCACACAGGGAAGAGATAAATAATGACCTGGTTTCTGTATTGACACATCAAACCCCTAACCTGTCTCAGATGTTGTCCAAGTACCATGATAATCTCTGCCAACCTAAGGCAATTCCATTAACAAAACCAAACTTTACTGGCTGCTCATCAGATAATAGAGTTGTGGAGGCACAAGTGATACCCTCAAATCTTAAATCGTGTCCCCCACAACCTTCTGTTTTGTGTGGTTCAAGATCTGCATTCAATGAGTTGAATGGGGTTGGCCAATCAAGTCTGAGTGACTGTGGTATGAAGTTTAATGAACAACTAACTTCATCAGGTAGTGGGAGTCAGAATTACGTCAATTCTCTCATAGATGCGCCAAGCGGAAGCCATATGCCTGAGTATTGTCAAAATATTGTTAGTACTCCATTGCTTGGAGGAATCCCAATTTGTGGTGGAATGAGTAGCTTGCTGAGGTCCAGCTTGATTAATACATCTGTTTCAGAACCTCCCAAAGTTGGTGTTGCTGATTTTTCTGAAACACATAAAGTCGCGACTGGACTTCAAAATGATGGTTCAACTAAGACGGGGGCTTTTTCTCTCCCTTATGTCGTAAACCAATTAGATGCTCGTCACAGGCCTCTAGAAGGCTCTGATCAGAAGAATCTTCCCCTTGATTTAAAGTGTGCACGTGACAAGTTGGGTCCAAATGATCAGATGATAGATGGTGCTTTGCTTCAGGCCCTTGAGATTCCATCTCTTCATCCTGAGGAGCATGTGCCTGTGTGTGATCAAATTATGGGTTTCAGCAATGGTTCCCTCAATAATGATGTTACAAGTCAATCTTTCACAAAACAAGAAGCTTATGCTCAATCTTCATCAGGAGATGACCTGTTTGATGTTTTAGGTGTGGATTTTAAAAACAAAATACTGAATGAAAACTGGAATAAGTTGCTTCTTGACGAACCAGATGTCAATCTGCGAGTCATGGATAAAAAGGCAGCATGTATGAATATGCAGAACGTAGATACTGATTGCTATTCAGTTAATGAAACAGTATCTGATAGTGGCATTTTCTCTGGGAGGGGCACCGATCACCTTTTGGATGCTGTGATCTCACGTGTTCAATCTGCTGTGAAACAGGATTCTGGTGATATGTCTTGCAGGACAACAGTGACTAGGATCAGCGGTGCCTCTGTGCCCTCTTCTTCCTACAGGCAGGTTATGTCTGATCATGCCCTTGGTGCAACGTTGAACTTTCCCAAGACTGAGGGTAAATTAAGTGCTGCAGAAACTTGTTCTCTTCAGTCTGGATGTCACAAGGATGACGCTGGAAACTTTTCTCAAACTACTTCCATTTATGGGTCTCAACTCAGTTCATGGGTTGAGAATGTTAGCAATGTGAAGCGTGAAAACAGTGTTTCAACTGGTTATTCTAAGCGACCAGATGAAGTTGGCAAATCAAACCGCAAAAGACTTAAACCTGGAGAGAATCCAAGACCTCGGCCTAAGGATCGCCAAATGATTCAAGACCGTGTGAAGGAGTTGCGGGAAATTGTGCCAAATGGTGCTAAAGTAAAGTCTTTCTTGTGCTCTCGTATCTCTGCTTCGTTTCTTATCATAATATCATACAGATACTGAATTTATTATTTAATTGTCCAATATAACAGTGTAGCATTGATGCGCTTCTTGAACGGACCATAAAGCACATGCTTTTCTTGCAAAGTGTAACAAAGCATGCTGACAAGCTGAAACAAACAGGGGATTCCAAGGTATAGACAACATCCATTCTTATCTTGTGCGTCAGGCAATTTTTCTGGCAATAAAGTGGAAATAGTTTTCATTTTACGGTTGTTGTGTTCATGTATTCTATCATGAACATGTTGTGACAGGAGAGTTCTTTCTTTTCCTAAATATCCAGATCATTAATAGGGAAGGCGGGCTGCTTCTGAAAGATAATTTTGAAGGAGGGGCTACATGGGCATACGAGGTTGGCTCACATTCAATGGTTTGCCCTATCATAGTTGAGGATCTTAATCCGCCTCGTCAGATGTTAGTGGAGGTAGTGAATCATGCTTTGTTGATTTATAACTTTTTTGGACCTTCAAAGTATATCTGTATCACTTCTTTGATCCGTCCATGTGATTACTGTTAACAGATGCTTTGTGAAGAACGTGGTTTCTTTCTGGAGATAGCTGACTTGATCAGGGGACTGGGTTTGACCATTTTAAAGGGGGTAATGGAAGCTCAAAATGACAAGATCTGGGCACGTTTTGCTGTGGAGGTAATATTCTAGTTGAGGGAATCTTCTTGCTCTTCCAATCATAATTGGTTTACTAGTTGTCTAGATTGCAAACTTATCATGATATATATGGCTTGCCGATTTTATTGCTTGAGGGTCTATAGATGTGGAGAGAAAAAGTTTTCAATTCACCAATAAGTTAATGATAAATGGAAAAGTAGATGACGTTGAATCCTATATTCCCTCTTTTTTGGGTATCAAGGGGCTGTTTGATTTTGTTTTTAAAAACTGATTTTTTGTTTTTAAAAACAATAAAACTTGTTTGGTAAACTGTTTTCAAAAAAAAAGAAAAGTTGTTTTTAAAACCTAAACAACAAAAATAGTTTTTAGTTGTTTTCTTGTTTTTGTTTTCTCATTTTTTATTTTTTGAGACCATCACTTATCCACTATCAATATTACACTATTAGTGACGACCACCATCATGTCACTACCGCCAATTGCACCACCATATCACGTCAAAAATATATTTTTCAAAACAACTATCCAAACAAATTCTTTTCATTTTTTTATTTTTAAAACTTTTTTCTAAAAACTGTTTTATAAAACTGTTTCTGAGAACAAAAAACAGATAATAGAATCAAATAAGCCGTAAATGTCTGTTTCAAATGATTTTGAAGAAAAAATTCTTTGTTGAATTTTTGATATTGAGTCATAGGATATCTCATCGTATCTTAAATGCTGGTACGAAAATATCAGTATTTCAAATGGTAAATGCTATGCCAAGGCAATACAATAACTTCAAATGCAAATTGATAATGAGCTGAAAGTTGCTGTTGCAATTTTAGCTGGGTGCTTTGCATGTTGTATTGATAATGCGTTGACTTTACTATTGGGGATTTTCATAATACAAATCAGCTGATAGAAATGCACAATTGATGTACCTTTGTTACCACAATATGTGCGCTTTCTTCTTATGCCTTGGTTAATTTTGATGTTTTCTCTCCATCCCGAGGCACGTCTTTCGCGTGTTTATAAATTGAGCTAGTTAGTTACCCACAAGTTGTGCAGGCAAATCGGGACGTGACAAGGATGGAAATATTTATGTCACTGGTTCGTCTTCTGGAACAAACAGCAAACGGTGGTGGTGCATCTACATCGAATGAAATCAATGACAACATGATGGTTTATCACTCCTTCCCACAAACTACTCAGATACCAGCAAGTGGGAGACCTAGTAGTTTGCAATGACACTGCCTGCCATATAAGATTCCTTGGCCTGGATGTGTCGGGAGCGAGTCTGGTATTTTACTTGCTATGACTGACATCAATTCCAGTCCAAGACTTAACCTTGTCTAACCTGTTTTACATCTCATATGACCTCATTTTGTAGGTGGATGTGTTTAGTTAGAGAAGAGCAATGCAAGATTAAATATTTAATCCTATATATGTATCCTTAGTGTTTCTTCTGGTGCCTGCCAAGATTATCTTATCCTGCTCTGGCAGTCTCCACTGATGCTATATATGTTAGTGCAACTCTCAGATGACTTGTATAGGTAGTGTAGGATGTGGAATGAAGGGATTTGTGTGTTTCATTGGATGAGGACTAGGCACTTTTTCGCCCCTTTTGATTTCTGAAGTTTTTTGGGTTGGTGATCTTGGTTGTGCTATATTATGAGCTACAAATGTTAATTTCAACAGTTGGTGTGGATTGTATATTAATGAAGTCTCTGCTAGATGCTTCTCATTGGAACTCTAAGCACTTGTTTCTTGTCAGTAGCCGGAGAGTTGTGAATTGTGATGTTTGTTAATGGTTGATCTTTTGTGCGGTTCTTTTTAATAAAGTTTATATTTTACATATTAAATTTCATTCAGTTCTTTACAAGGCAGCGCAATAAGTAAAGAGATGATTTTAAATTCATTTGTGTCATTGCTCTTGATTACAGTAAGTCTTAATATTTGAGTTTTCTTCAAAAATTATAACAAGTTTTCTGTTTGAGATTTATTCATAATTTTCTCAGAAATAGGAGTAGGTGAACCTTAAACTGGAATACCGGATCCGAGGTGTTTGTTTACCCCCGCTAACTTGTAAAATTTGACGTGACAGGATGCCACGTCATTGGAATCGTTCAACTAATGTTTCTCCCTAACATTTAGGAGGTTGCCAAAATTTTATCCTATGATCTTCACTTTGACCCATTTCTATGGTTGTTTAAGCAAGGTGGTTATAAACAAATGGAATGAAATTATTGAGTCGTGACGCTACATTGCATGTTTGACTAAAACTTCATCCCATTTTTAACTTTCCTTGCAAGTCACAACTTGAAGCTTACCATCTAGCTTGGCTTTACATTCTTGCCTTCAATTTTTTTCTTAAAAAAAAAAAAGAAGGGATTAATATAATTTTTTTATATACAATGGCCAAACTAACTTGGATAGTACATATTACATCACATAATCAATATTAAAAGGGTTGAAGGAGATCTGTCTTTAAGGAAGGAAATACACTCTGAATAAGGAACTGGCCAAATTATCTAACTTTGAATTAAGTACTAAACATTCTTTGTTAAGTAATCAGCACACTTGTATCCTTTGGTGTATACTAAGGTATTAAAACCCGGACCGGGTATTGAACCGGTCGGGGTACTGGGTTAAGGGTCAGTGGGTCAGACCGGGGCCAAACCGGGACCAAACCAGTAAAAAATTGAAAATTTTAGACTTATAGTATGAAATTCTAAAGGAAAAATTTAAATTTTTTTTTTTTAAAAAAAGTAGGTAACCCGGACCGGACCGGTTTACCGGCCGGTTCGCCGGTTTCCGATCCGGGTTTCATTACCCTGTTCAATGTCCCATTTTAAGTAGAGCAAATATTTGACCTTATTAATCACTGATCTCAAGGGATGTTTAAAACCACCATCTCTCATGACCAAGTGATATGCCTCACGTGAATTTATATAGGCAACAACTTTGGGGAATCCATACTATTTACATAATTGTAGACCTGTCAATAAGGCAAGAATTTCTGTAGTTGTCAGCGGAACAAACCCTAACTTGTGCTAAAATCCATGGACCTAGTTGCCTCTATTGTCTCAAACCAATCCTCCACATGTTGCATTGCAATGATCGTTAACCAATCCATCGACATCTAGTCGAACATATCCTTCCGGTGGGAGCTGCTAATTGCGACCCTCATCACCATTGAAACAAAAAAGTTGATACTTCAGAGTGTCAGAAAGGTTCGATTCCATGACCTGATACATACCAAAAGGGGCAATATATTATACATGATATATTGATATTCATAACAACTGATTACAAATAACTTCAATATAAAATGAACCCTAGCGAAGTGCTTTTCTCATTGTCAGGTTATCCAATGTTGATGAATTTAAGTTGGTTTGAAAGGTTTCATATAGAATAGAATTACGTGTGAATAATAAAGTGAAAGAACCTATAAACCTAAACCTTAAGATTTCTCTTCCCATTCACTATACGAGGACTATCAATAAATCCGATTATAGAAATTGCTTAGGATACCCTTTTTTAGGTTTTCGAAGCTATTTCTTAGTTCGAGATCCCTCTTCTCTTACTAATTGGAATCAAAGAATTAATAGATCCGCTCAAAATGGAAATCGGCTAAGGTTATGAACTTATAATCTATAATCCGATGATTGAATCGATTCCATGATTATAAGTTTATTCCATACTGGGTCAGACCAAAATTTTCAAACTTCGCTCACAATTCCCAACAGGCTGTACTAGAGTTATATTTCGACGTCTAGAGCCTCAGGTTAGACTAAATTGTTTGGGGTGTCTACAAACATAAAAATTGGGCTAAGAGGATTTATCACAACCATCCACTCATATCTTAAAACTAAGGCTTTCAAAATAATTTAATTTTTATATAGAAAAATAAGTAAATATATATTTTCTGTGAAAAAGTATAAAGATATAGAAGAGAGATATATTCTATAGCGATTTGACTTCTCTCCTATACCCCGTCCCATCCTTTTCCCTTTTCTATTATTAGAATAAGATCTCAACGGTTCAGATTTAATATATTATAAAAATATTATTATAATTTTACCCAAAAGATACAAAAATATTTTTTTTTGATACAAGATGCAAAATAAATTTACAGTGTTAAAATTATTTTTGCATCTTTTAGCTAAAATTATAATAATATTTTTAAAATATAATAAATTTAGATCGTTGAAATCTTATTCCAACAATAAAAAAAGGAAAGGATGGGAAGGGACACACGAGATAAGCCAAATCCATTTGTTCATGTAATATTGGTGTGTGCGGCCATTAATGACTGAGATTGTAGTCTTTCTAGAGTTTTGTGGGGTTATTTTGTTCAAGAGTTGTACCTATGTTTGGTTATTTATTTATGCATTCTGTACATGTATTTTTCGTGTAAGCAAAGTTATGTCTGCTTTTTGTGATACCTTTTAGGATTCTCTCTGGGCTCTGGATCAAGGGCATGTTTCGTATAATGGGGAGGGGAGGGGAGAAAAATTTGTTAAGTTGAATTTAAAAAAAATTAGAGAATTGGGTTTAAAAATTTTTAATTACTTTTTCTTACTCTTTTATCTGACATATCCTCTTTATTAAAATTTTATTACTCTACATCTTTGATCTTTTAAAATTCAACTCATAAAAATTTTTCCTCCCCTCCTCTCCAAATCCCTCTCACCAAATAGATCCCAAGGGCTTGTTTGGTCTGAGGGGGGAGGGAAAGTGGGTGGAGGGAAATTTTTTTTAGTTGAATTTAAAAAAATTAGAGAAGTGGAGTTAAAAACTTTTAATTAATTTTTCTTACTCTTTTATCTTATATATTATCTTTATTAAAATTTTGTTACCCCACTTTTTTAATCTTTTAAAATTCAACTTATAAAAATTTTTCCTCCCTTCCAAATCCCTCACATTAAACAAACCCTAAGGGCTTATTTGGTATGAGGGGAGGGGAGGGAAAGTGGGTGGAAGAAAAAAATTTTTGAGTTGAATTTAAAAAAATTAGAGAAGTGGGGTTAAAAATTTTTAATCAACTTTTCTTACTCTTTTATCTTATATATTCTTTTTATTAAAATTTTATTACCCCACTTTTTAATCTTTTAAAATTCAACTTATAAAAATTTTTCTTCCAAATCCCACACACCAAATAGACCTAAGTGTTACCACCTGCCTACCAACCCATATTGCTTAATCTTTTTGACCTTAAAATAATAATAATTTGATAACATTTTGGGAAAAGGGTGGATTTTTCAAAAATGATATTGGGCCGAAAAATTAGCTCAGTCCAACTTTTAAAAACGATAGTTTTAATCATAAACGAGTCTTAGGCGGAATGATGGGCTGAGGAAAAACATGGGCTAAATATTAAATATGGGTTCTTGGCTAATATTTATCTATAATATTGTTAACGAAAATTTTTCTATAGCATGGAAGTTAATTTTTGGAAGTGAAGGATTGTGTGTTGATGTTTTGTTTAACAAATATATGATGAGGGATGAAACCAATATGTTGGTTTCTCAACAAGGAGATTCAGCTCTTTGGAAGTTTATTTCCCAATAAAGAGAGGTAATTGACCGGGAGAGGGGTGTCTCCATTGATTTTCCTCTCCATTTACTCTCCATCGAGTGTATTTACGGTTAGATCAATTTTCAATGATCGAGATTTAATAATATGTAAAAAATAAAATTATAATAAAAATTCACTATGATAAATCTCAACTATGGAAAGTTGATCTAACGGTAGATACACTCAATAGAGAATAAATGGAGAGGAAAATCAATGGAGACACCCCTCTCTTATAATTAATCAAGGCTCCAAGTGGAATGTTAGAGATGGACTTACGGTAAAAAATTTTACTGATAATTGGCTAATTCCAAATTGTCCTTTAAAAAAGAAATGTCGCAGACTGTTGTCAAGCAAGGAGGAAGATAGCAAGGCGGCAGACTGGGTCTCTGATGGTACATGGGACTTTGTTCGACTAGCTGCAATATTACCATGTGATGTGGTACAAAAATTAATTGTTGTGTTAACCCCGTTGCCTTCCACCAGAAATGATGTGCTAGTCTCGAGTGAAACTAATAATGGATCATTTTCGGTCAAAAGCGCATACTTTATGTTGGAAAAATGCCCTCGTGATGTTCATAGCTCGAGCTTCAAAGAAATTTGGAAATGACAGGGAGCGGAACGTGTCAGAGTTTTTATGTGGATAACATTTAATAATCGTCTTCCAACAAACAAACGAATAGAGGAGTAGGTGGTCCTCCTCTTCTTCACTATGTTTGCAATGTAATGTTGGAAGTGAAGATGTTCTTCATATCTTAAGCGATTGTGATTATGCAAAGGTTGCTTGTTGCTTTGGATAGCAAGCTTTGCGCATTCTTTGGGTACCTGTAGTTTGTTGCACATTTAAGAGACTCATTCTTGCTTGGGATCTTGGTTTTAAGAAAGTTATACTCGAGTCAGATTCCAAGGTTCTTATTGACTTGTTAAGGAAGTAGGGTAGGCATGTTTGAGAGAGCTTATTTTGAGAAAATAAGCCCAATTTACGCAAGCAGATTATTATTCTTGCATATTAAGTTGCTCATGAATTCATCGTGGGGTTTGGAATTGACATATATTCCAAGACATCTGAATGAGGTTGCAGATGCTCTTGGAGGGCATTTCTGGCTCTAGATTTTTGGATCAGTGTCCTTCTAGTCTGAGGATGTGCTGAATGAGAGTCTGGGAACTAATTAACCTTAAATGTAATTTATTTCATTGGCTCTAGCCCTCGTTTGTAACCCAAAAAAATACTTCTATATTATTAACAAGCTGCTGGATGACGTAGTAAATGGCTTAACTCCCTTAGGACAAGAACATAAATTTGAATATCAAGAAACTTATTTGTTGGGAGAAGCGAAAACCCTTTATTTTATCCTTTATCATAATCTTTTGAATTAGTCTGTTTGGGGATTATATAATATACCTCCTCCAGTCCTTAATATAATATCCAATTGATTATTTTAGAGAGATTGAGAAAGTTAAATAAATTATAATTATATTTATCCTTGTTTTTCAAATTAATTAGCCTGACTTATAAACTGATATATAATTTAATGATATACAACATATGCCATAATTAAATACTTTATTTAGCTTACTTAATATCTCAAAAAAAATTAACTGCATCTCATATTAAAGACAAGAGGAAGCAATTGTTTTAACAAGAGAATATTCCAAATGTTCTTGGGGCACAGTATAAGATCTAATACTCTCATAGAAGAATATCTTGAGCCTAACTGCTGTAAAGGTCACCAAAGCCTGTTACCCAAAGAAATTGATGAGCCATCCCCAATTTGCCAGCTAAGGATAATCCAACACCAAATTTTCAAGCTTTAATGATGTCCTTCCAAATACGTGAACTTGTTGTAGAAGATGAGCGGAATCGGAAAGATTGATGGGTGTCAAGAATTTTCTTCCTCGTCATTTTGCCTAACATAGAGTCCTCGTCAGCCTCCCCTCTCCATAATTGTTTGGCCAAAAGAGCAATATTAAAGTCTTCATGATCAACTTTAAGTTTTTACGATAAATGATGAAGAGCTATACTCTCCCAAAAAAAAAAAAAGTTAATACATAATATTCAATGGTTCAAGGTTTATATGAACGCCTCAGGAAATTTCCTACTTGTTAGATGAAAATGAAATATCATCCTATTATGAAATATAAGAGAGAATTGAGATTGTGAGATCAGAAAGACGAACAAAAGAAGGGAGAATATAATTAATGAAGAGACATAGCTAGGAAGCGTCTCATTCATTTTAAGGTTGCAATATTCATTTGAGGGGGGAAAACAGTGTAATATCTATATATTATTGGAGTCTGAGTAGAAAAGACTTGTTGTCACCAAGTTGAAGCCATTAAAGTTGAAGCATCGTCTACGTACGTTCCACTTTGTTCTCACTACCCAACCTGAAGGTATTGGTTGAGTTTCAGGTTATTCATATTATCAATAATTAAAAGCTCTAAACATATATCCTATGTGCGTACTGGCAAGTACACTCTCGTTTGTGTTTGATAGCATCAACTAGACAACAAATCAAACTTGAACAAGAATTTCAAACATTAATTACATATATTCTCAAAAATAAAAATAAAGCAACTTGGTGACAACGATAAATGTGCATATAAAATTGTGAAGCTTTTGACTTTTCGGGTCAAAAGAAGAAGAAGAAGAAGCAGCTTTTGACTTTTATGTATATGTATTGCATTGATAATTGATGTTTTAATAAAGTGGGATGATATCATCGACCACTACCTGATCACTAGTAGTGATGGACGACATGTGAATGCAACCCATGTTGATTAAGCTTTTGACCTAATGCAACCCATATATATTTGGCCACCATTGAACGTACAATTAATAACATCGATTAAAGGTGGTTTAGGGGTAATTTACCCTTGCGATGTTAATTTCTTTATATCGCTAAAGTCGCATATAAGTGGAATATCCCTACCTAATTACCTATATCCTATCATCAAGTTGATATAGAACCAATATATCATTATCAATATATAACATGATACTAGTATTTATAAAAACAACACTCATAAATAATACAACTCGATCATTTTGATCTAGTTGAGGCAAATTAAATTTGTTGGCAACTGTGCATGTATTGTTTGATTGTTATTCTATGTTACTACTAACCTTGTCGACTTTTGGGTAATGTAATAAAGAGGTTAATAGATGCTATGTATCGAAAAAAAGTGGCTACTAATAGATGCTAATGAGGCATTTTATAATGAATTTACTTGAATAAGGTAATTAAATGGTTGTGGATCAACCTGGGACAGCTGTCTCCGTTGGGGCAAATTGGTTTTTACTTTTTATCAAAGGTATTAAAACTCGGATCGGGTATTGAACCAGTCGGGATACTGTGTTAAGGGTCAGTAGGTCAAACTGAGGCCAAACTGGAACCAAATTAATAAGAAATTGAAAATTTTAGGCTTATAGTATAAAATTATAAAAAAAAAATATAAATTTTTTTAATTTGAACCCGGACCGAACCGGGAACCAGACCGGCGCGGGTTCCATAACTTTGCTTTTTACAAACACACATATTTTCTAATTTTCAATCAAAGTATCTACTGCTTTTTCAGCAATGTTTCAACAGGAAGACCAAGTTGACCAAAAAGTCAACAGAAGACAACAATGCTAGTACGGAAAAATTTTCTAGCACTTTTAATATACAATTTGCATATTTAAAAATACAGTCCTATAGAATGTTGTATTTTTTACATGCTACATTAAGTGGAATATTTTTATAAGCTATAATATAAAAAAAAAAAGAGAAAATATTTATGTCAAGTTTCTTATATCCATTTTGTCAAGTTCTCCAATCACATAGGATCATGTGTCTTATCCTTAAATGATTATCATTTAACTATAAACACATATGAAGAAAAAAAAAGACATGTGGTCATGCGTGGCTAGAAAACTTAAAGTAGTAGATATAAGAAATTTGATGTAAGTCCGTTCCCAAAAAATCACCTTTACTTCTCTTTGTCCATATGGACATAATATTTCAATTTTATTTTTCTTGCATATTTATTATTTTTTTAGTGGCTAGCAATTTTTTTTAGTAAGTACTTGTATCCTTCTATTTAAGGTAATCATGTACATTGTTGAATATTAAGGGCCCGTTTGGTTTGATCCCATTACATCATGCAGTGCAATGCAATGTGATGTAATGGAAATGCAATGCAATATTAATTACAAGGGTAATGTTTGGTTTGGTTTTTAAACAATGTGCAATAAGTTAATATTTTAACAATTATTTAAAATTAATATATTACACAAAGCCTATTTTATCCCTAATATAATCTTTATAGAAAAAATAGTTAGGAGTTAGCGGTGGCGGGGATGGAGGAGGGGGAGGTAGTGGTAGCGGTAATGATGGGGTGGTGGGGGTAGCGGTAAAGGAGGAGGTAGTGATAGTGGTGATGTGGCAGTGGCGGCAGGGGAGGAGGTAGTGGTGGTGGTGGCCGGCAAGTGGTGACGGCAGCGGAGGTAGTGTGTGGTGGCAGTAGGCGGGTAGCGACGGTGGGAGAGGAGGTAGTGGCGGTAATAGCAATGGTAGGGGTGGTGGCTACGTAGTAGAGGAGGAAGAGGTAGTGGAGGTGGCAAGGGGTGGAGGAGGAGGTAGTGGTGGTGGCAGGGTGGAGGTGACGGCGGTGGAGGAGGAGGTAATAGCGGTGACAGTTGTGGCAAGTGAAATGAAATAAGTGAAACAAAAATATAGGAAACTAAAGGTTAAATTGAACTTTTTTTAATCATGCAATAAGATGGTAATGAGGATTCATAGGGGAGGTATGAATGAGGATTACCAATTTTTTGGTAATCATCATAACTATGGTAAACCCTATTACCATGCTAAAAAGCAACCAAACACTCTTTTCTTGATAATACAATTATGATTGCCATTGCAGGTATGTAATAGAGTTGAACAAAACAGGCTCTAAATGTAAACACATTTCTTAATAGGGAACCGAATTTTGATACACCATGTTGTAAGAGACTGGCCAGTTTTGCAAGACTCAATTCTCATTGGTAGTGGCTAGCAATTTGCCTATGTTAAGTTGTTAGAAGCCCTTAAGCAACTTATATACATACATATATTTATATACACACACATATACATATATATACATATACATATATATGCATATATATATATATATATAGCTAGGCCCAATTATGAAAAGGGTTAAGGGGTTTTTTTGCTCCAAAAATTATTACTGTAGGACAATTTTGTTCTAAAAGTTTCTAAAATAGAGTAATTTTGTCTTTACCATTATCCCAATTAATTTTAACCGTTAGTTAACCAAATAAGCTCAACTAACAGTTCACATATCATCTACGTCATTTTTGTTAAAGTGCAAATTTCCTCGAGAAGTTTTAAATTTAACTTTAAAAAAAGATAAATTAAATGACAAATAGATTTCCGGCGCAAATTTCTATCAATTTTAGCAAAAATGACATGTAGACTGCGAGCTCATCATATTTAGTCAACTAATGGTCAAAATTAATTGGGATAACGATTAGGGCAAATTTACCCCACGAAAAACTTTTGGAGCAAATTTACCCCACGAAAAACTTTCGTGATAAAATTACTGTTCATTGAAAACTTTCAGAACAAAATTGATCCTCACTTATGAAAAAGTACTTTTAGTTTTAAAGAACTCATGAAATTCAGGTTCATGCATTATCAAGGAAGCTCCGTACGTACGTGTCTGATGAAATGCGCACTCACTTTAGTGGGAGACAATAAGCGCAATGATCACTTATCAGCCCGCCAATACAAACCTATGCCATTATAAATAAGGCAACCTGGGAGATCTCTCTCTATGTTATGTATCATACTACCACACCAAACCTATCTTCCTCCACTACTATTTATATTACATCAGTTGCATCTTCTACAAACACAACAATGGCGTCTCCGGCTCCCGAAAATGCCACTCACTACAGTGTTTCTGGTGGAATATTGCGACGGCTTGGGGCCTTGCCTGCTAAATTATTGGATGTGCTTCGCAGATTTGGAAACAAATCCGTGACGATAGCAAAAGAAGATCCTCGAAGAGTCACTCATTCCCTGAAAGTAGGCTTGGCACTCACTGTCGTTTCCTTATTCTTCTTCCTCCGCCGTCTTTACAACAGTTTCGGTGATAACGCACTTTGGGCCGTCATGACCGTCGTTGTCGTCATGGAATTTTCTGTGGGTAAGTTCATTTTCAAACTCCGACTAAGTTTCGTATAATAATAATAATAATCAATTCTTAAAGACATATTCCTAATTAATGATGATGCAGGAGCGACTCTGGGGAAAGGCCTGAACAGAATATTGGCGACGTTGCTGGGAGGTTTTCTTGGTGTTGCCGTTCAACAATTATCAAATTTGTCAGGGGGCAAGGAGAAGCCTATCCTAATTGCACTCTCACTCTATATCATAGGTATATATATAGCAATATTATACATACATATTATATATATATATATAAAACTCATGATCATTTCATATGTTTGTTAAGTTCATTAATCACTACCTCTAGTCCTAATTATAAGATAAAGTTAACTTTTTTTAGAGAAATTAAGGAAATTAAATATGTTACTTAATTATATCATATGTTATATATCCTTAGATTATATATTAATTTATTAATCAAATTAATTAGTTTGAAGAAAAAAATAAAAATATAACTATTCTAAAGTAATTTAATTAGTTTCCTTAATTTCTCTAAAAAGGTCAACGTTGTCTTATAATTAGAATAAGTGAGAGTAATATTGATTTTGTGTTTGTTGTATGCAGGGGCGGTTATAACGTTTATGAGATTTGTTCCACAAGTGAAAGCGAGATATGATTATGGGTTGACAATATTCATATTAACATTCAGCCTTGTAGCAGTATCTGGATATCGAGATGATCAGATGCTCGATCTTGAGTTCAGGAGGCTCTCAACAATCATAATTGGCAGCTTTATAGCTATCATTCTCTGTGTTTTCTTATTCCCTGTTTGGAGCGGAGACGATCTTCACAATCTCCTCGCAACTAACTTGGAAAAGCTTGGCAATTTCTTGGAACGCTTTGGAACTCATCATGATTTGCAACTCAAGAGTAGTGAGAGACCATTTGCCAAAGAATATGAAAGTGTCCTCTCCTCTAAGACCAGAGAAGAAACCCTGGTAATTAACTATTCCTCGCTAATCAAGAGTTCTTTAATAGAGGGCAAGTTCATTTTTAACAAGTCTTAAAAACATACCCATACACCATCGAGGGTATGGTTAGCCCTAGTATTGAGGTATCTTGGCCCTTTAACCAGCTGATGTCGAGTTTAATTTTTGAGTATGAAGAAAAGTCTTATTGGATCACTACAACCCTTTAAGTGGACTTTCATATGTCAGGTGGAGCCAAATTAGTCAATTGAGCAGATACATGATAATAATATCTAAAAAAAGCACCAAATATTGGTGGATCCATCGATATATAAAAAAAACACATTCCCATGCCCCATCAAAGTACAGCACCTGAAAACCTAGCTAAAATAAAAAATATACTAATTTAGTTCAGTCAATCTTGCTCTTTTTGTAGGCGAATTTTGCAAGATGGGAGCCTTGTCATGGCCAAATAAGATTCTGTCATCCATGGAAGAAATACCTGGAACTTGGAAACTTAACACGACAATGCGCATATAAAGCTGAAGCTCTAGATGTTTATCTCAGCTCTGTGATCCAGGTAATATATATATATATATAGTGATGTAATCAATGCTCCAGTACTATACGTTAATTAATATACATGTCAACCAAATGATGAATTATCTCCCATTTTGTATGCAGACAAGTAGCGAACTTGGAATAAACATAAAGAATTCGTGCCAATCTGCGAGCTTAGAATGTGGAAAAGCTTTGAAGATAATATCTTCATCAGTAAAATCAATGACTTGTCTACCATCAACAACAACGAAGGCTCATATTGCAAAAGCAAAAGGTTCCATCGAACTGATTCATTCTCTTTTAAGATCAAAACCATATTGGGAAGGCGTTGAGCTCATGGAGATAGTCTCAGCTGCTACAGTTACTTCACTACTCAGTGATATGGTGACGTGCATTGAGAAAATAATCGAAGCTGTTGATGAAATTTCCTCTTTAGCACATTTCAAGAGTTGTACTGTGATGACGTCAACTACTACTACTTCAAAACCTTTACCTCTGACTCGTGAGGGTATTTTGAAGCCTGTTTTGGAATCTCATGATGATGAATTACGTCATTTGGCAATCACAATTAAGGATGGTTATTCTTCAACTTTAACGAAAGAAAAGGTCAAAGAACTGTTGCATCCATAGAAGCCATTATTAATTATAGGGCAATGAATGAAGAAAATGACGTGTTATTATATTTCATATATGCATGTGTTTATATAATACACTGATGATTCTTTCATTGTAGTTTTATTTCTGAATAACTCCCATGTGGATATGTAATATTTTGGAGTTTGCATGGTCTGTCTCGTCTCGAGTTTTTGAGGCTTTTAATTAATTATATGTGGATTGCCAAAATATGAGTATGATATATGACGCGCGATCAGCCTATGGATGCCTCCACGTTTAATTAATTTGAGGTGTGTACGTATGTATCCTTTGTTTATTTCTTTTTCACCCAGATTTGCATCTAATTTAAGAACTGAGGAACCGGGAATGTGGGCCGGCCCTTCACGGCCTCGGGTAGGCCCACTTCCCAAAAAAACCCCAATTTTTAAAGTTTGCGGCCTTACAAAGTTGGTTCTTCACGAGCTCGGGCTTAAACGGGCTTGAACTCATTTTACTTAAAAAAAAAATCTTTTTCAAGTTTTACAATTTATTTATTATTTTACCTTAAATTAAGATATATTATTTTTAAAACTCATAAATTTTTAGTTAAAATAATCATCCAAAGTCCAAATTAGCCTCTTTTTTAAAGTTTAAATGAATAAACTATTGAAGCAAAAAAAATAAATCAAACCATTTAATAAGTGTTTACCTGTTATTAATACTTTATTAAGTACTTAAGTGTCTCTCATATTGATAATTTGATATAATAATATTATATATATTAATTTATTTTTAAAAAATATTAAACAGGCCTAAAAGGGTCGGCCCTCCAGGGCTTGCGGCCCTACAGGGCCGGCCCTTTTAGACCTGCTTCCTGTTTTAGCCTCTAAATTATAAGCCCGGTCCAACGGGCTCAGCCTGAATTCTCGGCTCTACTAAAGAATAGCCCTCATTAGATGTATTGTTTTACGTATTTAATAAAAATACTATAAGTAGTTTTTTCTATCCCTAATTAACTGCGCACGCACACACATTATTATTATTAAGTCACTAAAAACTTCTGAAAATATTTTTTAGAATAACATACATTTAAATACTGCACAAAAATTTGGTCCAACATATTTTGAATTAGCTGGCCAGTGCTCTAGAAAGAGTATGGATTAAGTAAGTATTTAATTAGGAACAATTATTACACTTTTAATTTACAAGGCAGTCATCATCGTGAATGCCTCTTAGAATAAAGTGATGGTGCACTCGACTAATTAACGCACCCATACCATGGACGACCAGCTCGTAAGGTTTTTTGGGAGTTTGCTTTATATGATAGATTATTTTAGAACCTTTTTGGAAGTGTTTATAAAAATATAGAAACGCACTTCAGCTTATGTCAAGGCAATTAATTGTCATGTAAATTTTTTAGGCATAATCTCCCTTAATAATCAGTCAGGTAATAGAATATTATAAAATGTAATAAATAACTTTATACATTCATGCGCTACGATGTATCAAATGGGCTCGTATAGGAATATTAAAACTAATGTGGATTTATAAGGCACATGAAGTTTGAAAAATAAGGTATGCTGTCTTTGACTCATGAATTTTATATTATATAGAATATATAATAGATTATATTAGTTTTATTTACAAGTATTTTAATGTATAGTTTGGCAAGGAGATGATTTTATTTTTATAGGATGGTCCATGAAATCATTTTGGAGGATTTTATATAGCTCGCGCACTACCAACGTTTGCAGCGTTTAGATCCAAAATTTGGCCCTATGTACTAGTGCTTTAATTAGACATAGAAAGAAGCATTGAACCTAAAGTCTATATATGAATCATTCTTATAATACTTCTAATTAGTTAATTAATTTATTAAACATGAATGACAAGGCAATCAGGCAATCAAGTATAACCTTTCAGTCCATTTTATTTTCTATATAACTTATAAATTGTTATATAATCTACTATTACAGATAAATATTTTGGAGACATTTATTAACTAATTTAATTCATGTCTTTAATCTACCTAAATTAATTATAACTTTGTAAATAGATTTTAAATTAAGTAAAGGGGGAATACATGGCTATTTGTCCTCCACTAATAAAATGGCCACGTTATTATGGTCATGAACTAAGGGCATTAATTAAAGTAAGCATTAAATTAGGAGAAGTTAGTGGGCAGATCGGCCAGTTGCCACCCACAAATCATCGTTGGAGATTTCTCAAAGTTGCCTTTTGAATTTACTCCTAAAAGGGCGGTATCTCAATTCTTCAAAACATAGAATTATTGTTATTAAACTTGTGAGTTAATTTTTAGAATTTATCGTTTTTACCTTATAAAATTGAATACAGTCATGTTTAAATCCGTAATAGTTGTAAATTCGATTAAATTCATGAATTTATACACTGAGTTTACCCTTTTTGTGTTTCTAGCACTTTCATAATCCTGTTAGCACACTTTTACACTCTTATTAACTTTTTCGATTTGATTATGTTCAGTTGCTTTATATGTGAATTTAACAAAAATTCTTTGTTGAGTATGATAAATTATAAATAAATATGGATTTAATTTCAATTATTTGGATTTAAAATATATTTAAATCATATTATTTTCATTTTTATATTATAATTATTTAATTATACACTATTAATACCTATTTATTGCTAGAATTAAATTTTTATAAGTTTACGATACGATTTTACGTTACTGTCACAAGTTTGCTTAAACTCATAAGTTTAACAACCTTACACGTAGTCATAACCCAAAAGAAAAATACTACTGGCAATTTATGTGATTATGTGTTATAGAAAAATGTTTTTTATTTGTGCCCTCAATTAAATGTTATAATGTATCATCCAAAAAAGTTTTAAATGTCACTACAAAAAAAACGTAATTTAGTAGCGGTTAAAAATGGGTATTCGTAGCGGTTCTAACCGCTACAAACTAGATTAGTAGCGGTTACGAAAACCGCTACTAAATCGTACATTGCAAGCAGTTTTGTAGCGGTTTTATAAAACCGCTACTCAATCAAAAATAACCGCTATAACCTTTGTAGCGGTTTATAGTAACCGCTACAAAATCAAGAGATATTTGTAGCGGTTATATAACCGCTACAAATATAAAAAATTTTATTGAGAGCTTTAAAAAAGAATTTTTTTTTGTAGCGGTTTAAAAACCGCTACAAATATATAAAAATGAAAATTTGTTAAAAATGACATTTTTTATTTGTAGCAGTTAAGAAACCGCTACCAATTTTGAATTTTATGAAATTAGTAGCGGTTTTAAAAACCGCTACTAATTTCATGAAATTCAAAATTGGGGCCAAAAAATTTAATTTTAGCTTTAAAAAGGCGTGTTATTTAGTAGCGGTTTAATAACCGCTACAAATATTTAAAATTTTTTATAAAAATATACGTTGATTTTTTTCTTTTTTTTCAATATTATATTAAATAGTTTAATTTGTTATTATTTTATCTATTTCAATTAGTTTATTATTTAATAGTTTAACTTATGAATAAATTAAAAAGAAAAAATGTAATTGAATATGATTAGTATAAAATTTATATTAATAATATTATTAAGGATAGTTAGGTAATAAGTAATTATTATGTTTTATAATATAATGTAATTGTATATGAAAAATAGATGAAAATGAGATAGAGTTATGATATATCTAGAAAAAAAGATGTTTAGAATAAATTTTATAGAAAGGAAAGAAGTATTCTAAAAGAAATTGAAAATCTTGTTACCATATTTGATCGTATTATTCAACTCCTCTACTCATACGAAAGAAGTTGTAAATGAGAGGAAATGAAAGAAGGGTAAGGTGAAAAGAAATTGGGGAGTGTTTGAAATGAGTTGTGATAAGGGTATTTATAGGGATTCACGTATTATTTGTAGCGGTTACTAATTAGTAGCGGTTATTTATATTTTTGTAATGTTTTAATTATTTGTAGCGGTTAATATAGCGGTTTATATAGCGGTTATTGTTTAGTAGTGGTTATTTATTTTTTTGTAGCGGTTTAATAACCGCTACAAATATTATATTAAATTTTTTTTTAAAATTTTTTTTTACATTTTATTTTAACACAAATTTTTTGCATTTTTTGTAAAGAAAAATTTTTTACACTTGAATTCTACAAATATTATTTTGATTTTTTTTTACATTTTATTTTAACACAAATTTTTTGCATTTTTTGCAAAGACAAATTTTTTACAGTTGAATTTGATCACTCATCGTCGCCATCCCTACAGAAATTTTGTAGAAAAATTATTGTTATTGATGTATTATTAAATTTAAAAAATTTAATTGAAATGACGTGGACTTAAAAAAACTCACCGCAGTAGAGGTAAATTGTTATCGCCTTCAGGGAAGTAGTTTTCAAAATCAGCTGGCTGAAATGGCTCACTCTCGTAGGCGATGTTATCGCCTTCACCCATGTCGTAAAGGTCTCTTGGCTTTAAATGAACGACCATGTGCCAATCTCTATGCCGCTCGTCTTCGACATAATAAACCTGATGTGCCTCTGAAGCTAGAATATACGGCTCATCATCTTGAGAAATACCAGTATGAATCAGGCGTGAGAAATTGACCGATGTGATCCCTAGGTCGTCAGTTGTCAGTCCCCGAGAAGTAGTGGTATTTGCCCACATCAAGGCTGCAAGTCGACACATCGAGAAATGTTGCTTGAATACCCATCAGGAACTTTTAATTTCTTCAACGTCGCGAGGAACACATCCTTGTTCGGTTTTGTGAGGGTAAACTTTGCCGGTGTAAATCTGTCATGCTCATCTGGCCAAGCGTCTTCACGAACTCCCATGTCGCGTAAATCTTTCCTAGCTTGAAGGTGATCTTTTGTCTTGCCGGGTTCGTTAAGCAGCATATACAGCACATTGTCGCAAACATTCTTTTCAATGTACATTACATCAAGACTGTGGCGAAGTAAATTAGATCTCCAATACGGAAGCGTGAAGAAGATACTTATCTTCTTCCACTGCTGAGGCGCCGAAGTCCTGCGCGTCTTTTGGCGAGTTTGTGCTGAATCGTCGCTTTTTCCAAACTCGAAGTCAACATGCTCAAGCTGCTGTAAGATATCTGTACCGGACAAAGTCTGAGGTGGTCCTCTTTTCTCTGGTTTCCCATTGAAGCGATTCCGTTACAATCTGAACTTATGCGTTCCATCGAGAAACCTCCGATGCCCCATGAAGCACCACTTTCGGCTGTGGGGAAGGCGCAGTGCGTCAGAGTCGAAATTGCAAGCCGGACACGCCGACCCAATGTGCACATTCCAACCAGATAATGTGCCAAGGCCAGGAAAGTCACTGATCGTCCACATCAAGGCTGCACGCATGTTGAACAAAGTCTTGCTGTGAGCGTCGTACGTCTCCAAGCCGACATTCCACAGGTCAAGCAATTCCGCAATAAGCGGTTGGAGATACACATCGATGTCATTGCCCGGTGCCTTTTTGCCTGGAATGATCATAGATATAATGAAAGAGCTTTGTTTCATACACATCCAGGGGGTAAGTTGTAGGGAACTAAGACTACCGGCCAAATGCTGTAACTTGTGCTAAGATTCCCGAAAGGATTGAAACCGTCGGTCGCCAACGCAAGCCGGACATTTCTGGGGTCAGTCGCAAAATCTGGAAAGTCGTTGTCAAACGTTTTCCAAGCAGCTGCATCCCGCGGATGTCTTAATTTACCGTCTTCGTTTTTATCAACGGCATGCCACCTCATGTGCTCAGCAGTTTTAGACGACATAAATAATCTTTGTAAACGAGGTTTCAAAGGGAAATACTTGAGAATCTTTGCAGGTTTCTTCTTCTGCTTTTTCCCCTTCCGAATTGTCTTGTACCTCGATGTGTGACATCTCTTGCACGTCTCCCTGCTGGAATCGTCTCCCCAATACAGCATACAATCATTTGGGCACGCATCAATCTTTTGATAATTCACTACTACAAAAAGGGGTTTTAACGTCCCTATTTTAGCACTTTTAACGTCCAAAAACTAAGGGACGTCTATGTAGGGGGCGTAGTATATTTTAAGAAAAGACGTCCCAAAAAAGTTGGGATGTCTAAAGTCAGGACTTTAGACATCCCAAATTGAGATTTGGGAGGTCTAAAGTCCCCCGTGGAGGACTTTAGACGTCCCAAATCTCAATTTGGGACGTCTAAAGTCCTCCACTGGGGGACTTTAGACCTCCCAAATTCTTAATTTGGGAGGTTAAAAAGTTTTATTATTTTAAAAATAATTATTTATATTCTTCATTACCCAGCAAATTAAAATTGCAGAAACAGAATTGAAGATGGATTCATAAACAAAAAAATGTCCCTTACGAAATGGTAAGGACTTCTAGCACTGCAATCTTTTTACTATATATATATATGTATAATAACAACAACAACTCATACAACCTAATATCATATATGTATAACAACAACTAGAAAGTGTCAAAATATTTGTCACCACACAACTACAAACTAATTGTTATTCATTTCATCAAAATAAATATACATATGTATTTTCCTCGATTTCCAAGCTCCAAACGTATAAAACAAAAACATTATTAGTATAGCATAACTACTAACAACTAGTTTATGATTCTGGCAAAAAAAAAAACAATCAAGGGAAAAACACTCCAATAACTAGAATCATGTAAATAAATTGAAAGCATTATAATAATTTCATATTGCAAGTTTAACTTAATTCTTCATGTAAATTTATATTTAAAAAAAACAAACCTGATGAAACCAGGGGAGAGGGCAGCCAACAATGTCTATGTGCTTCCAAGGTGGAGAGAAGACGTTGGAGGAGTTGTGTATACACAGTGGAGAGGAGATGTACGCCGGAGGCTGAAAGCAACAAAGAGAGTGGAAGGTGTACACCGGAGGGTGGAGGGGGCAAAAAAGGTGGAGGAGGTGTATGCCGGAGGGTGAGAGCAAAGAAGGTGTTATGAGAATGGAAGGAGGTGGAGGAAAAGGGAATGAAGAAAAGAAAGAGAGGAAGAAGATTGAGGAAGACGAAGTCACGGGAATGAAAGAAAAAAGGAAATGTAGAAAAAAGGGAAGAGAAGTCATGGGGATGGGAAAGATGGAAAAAGAAGTATGGGTTTCTGACATGGGAATGAAGAAAAGGGAAAAAAAGTCTCACACATGTCAGAATTTCTGACATGACTTTAGGCGTCCCAAATGGGATTTGGGACGCCTAAAGTCACACTTTAGGCGTCCCAAATCCCATTTGGGACGTCTAAAGTAGAGACTTTAGACCTCCCAAATGGGATTTGGGACTCCTAAAGTCAAAATTTTTTTTTTTTTTACTTTAGACGTCCCAAATTGAATTTGGGACGTCTAAAGTTAAAAAAAAATATTTTTTTTTTTTATACTTTAGATGTCCCAAATGGAATTTGGGACATCTAAAGTGTAAATTTTTTTTTTTATTTTAGACATCACTTTAGAGGTCCCAAATTGAATTTGGGATGTCTAAAGTACCACTTTAGACGTCCCAAATGGAATTTGGGACATCTAAAGTGTAAAAAAAAAAAAAAAAATTTCTTTTACTTTAGACGTCCCAAATTGAATTTGGGACGTCTAAAGTCCCACTTTAGACGTCCCAAATTCAATTTGGGACGTCTAAAGTTAAAAAAAAATAATTTTTTTTTTATTTTAGACATAACTTTAGATGTCCCAAATGGAATTTGGGACATCTAAAGTGTAATTTTTTTTTTTATTTTAGACATCACTTTAGAGGTCCCAAATTGAATTTGGGACGTGCATCTTGTAATAAGTCGAGCAACATCGACATTCCCTTATCCGTGATCCCACACAAGTACTTGATATGATACAATTTGATCAAGAAAGATAATTTAGAATATTTGCGACAACCTTGATATAAAGGACGATCTGCCTCATCCATCAAGCTGAAAAAATCCCGAGCTGCTTCATTCCCCATAAAAGCCGGCTCAGAACCGTGCACTTCTTCGTTGAAGTTGTTGCCTTGAAATCCAAACGCATCACGCACAGCATCATTCACAGGATCATCTTCATCTACTTGAATGCCTACTTGAGAACTTTGAGGAAGAGCCTCGTCATATCTAATGCCGGCCTTCTCACCATGAACTGCCCAGAACGTATAGTCCTCAGGGAAAGGCTTCACAAGCAAATGTTCCTTCACAACATTTCGTGGATGCCACTTCTTGAACTTGCATTTCCGACAGGGACAGACGATCTTGCCGTTACAGCTGGCGTGAGTGAATGCGAAATCTAAGAAACTGTTTAATCCGTACAAATATTCAGGAGAATTGCGCGGGAACCTTATCCAAGATTTATCCATAGCTACAAGTGAGAGAGAAGAAAGTATAGAGAAGAAGATGAGTGAGAAATTCAAAATGTACTTGTTGAGTATTAGTAGCGATTTTATATATATAACCGCTACTAATGTTCAACGAATTAGTAGCGGTTATATATATTAAACCGCTACTAATATTAAAGCCGTTGGACATTAAATATAAAAATAATTTTCTCATTTGTAGCGGTTATACATAAGATAACCGCTACAAATGTGCAGAAAGGCGGCAAATTTCAAAATTCAAATGATTTGAGTGTTTGTAGCGGTTATTAGTGTATAACCGCTACAAACATATATATTTGTAGCGGTTTTTGAAGGGAAACCGCTACAAATATATAAGTAAATTTGTAGCGGTTATGAGTTCATAACCGCTACAAAGATATATATTTGTAGCGGTTTTAACTTAAAACCGCTACAAATATATATATAATTTATTTTTTTTAAAATTTAGATATAAATCATTTATAAATTATTTCAATGCGATCTAATAATATAAATATCATTATATAAAACACAATAAGAAAATTCTGAAATAAAATCTCATAAATATTTACAAATGTTTAAAAGAAAAGAAAATGTCTTAAACTAAGGAGCTAGGGGCTGATCCTCTGGTGCTCCCTCAGGTGGGGCTCCCTCAGATGCCGCTGGATCGGGCCGCTGCGCAGACTGAACCGCACCATCCTCACAGCAGGAGGAGGAGCTGTAGCAGCTGGAGTAGTGCTCGAGACGACGTAGCGAGGGACAGGGGGGACCGCTGGATGCTGCTCGTCCGGGAACAGGCGACTCCATGCTCCCTCGAGCATGGTGTTCGCGATCTCACGCCACTGTGTCTGCTGCGCGTACATCATATCTGCGTGGATCTGCAGCTGCTGCACCTGCATCTGCTGTATCTGCTGCTGCTGCTGCGTCTGCTCTAAATCTGACCGCAGCTGGTCAATCGACTCGTCCCTCCGATGTCTGACCCCTCTAGAGCTGCCAGCCTCAGAGGCGGCGCTCCTGCCGTAGATCATGCTGGGTCTGGCGCCTATCCCCATCCCCCGCACTCGTCCGGGGTGCTCAGGCTGAGCCAGACCCGCCTTCAAAGGAGCCGTCGGGTCCACTGACCCCTGTGACTCCTCAGGCTGGGTCTGTCGCAGCTCAGCCTGCGACTGCTGCATCCGCTCCTGCCATTTTATGAAACAATTAATAATTACCATTTTTCATTATTAACTTGGTTTTATAAAATCTATAATAATAAAATAACTTACAATGGCCGCCTCTGCCTGCTGAGAGGTCGCAGTCCCGTCACGGTGTCTGTGTGTGATGGCGTACAGCTCCGCATAGTCCGTCTAACGGTTCTCCTGCTGTGCCTTCGTCTTCTGAAACAATTACAAAACAATAATTAGTGTTATGAATCAATCAGCTAAAAGTAAGTGATACTTTCAAAACTTACCAGCTCGCTGTAGGTCACAGCAAAGGTCTTCGATCCTGCTGTGTGGTGGATCGTCTGCTGCGCCCGGATCGCAGTGTTCCTCTGAGAAACCTCCTGGAAAAATAAATAATTAAATGTGTTATAATTTAAAATTAAATACAAATTAAATTGAAATTATAATTTAATATTTAATATTTACAAAATTATATATCAAAAATATAATAAATACGTTACCTGCGCCTGAGGGCTCCTCCTGAACTGGACGAAACGCGCCCAGTCGTTCGGCGGCACGCCGTCCAGGACGCTCTCCTGCAGCTGCTCCAGAGGCATCGTCCCGTCCCCGTCCACCCTGTGGAAGAGACGGTTCCTCCTGTTCCTCCAGGCATCGCCCATCTTCACGAGGGCGTACCTCTTCCGGTTGGCCCGGAGGGCAAACCGTAGCTGAGAAAAATACATTTAAATATCAATAATTATAAAAACCATAATTTAAATAAAATAATTAAATAGAATTAATTAAAAAAATATTAATTAAATAGTTTTAATTACCTGAATCACCTCCTCCTAAGCCTGGTCCTTCGGCCCCCTCGGAATGTGCCTCCAGGTCGGGAAGTGAAGGGGGAACCGCATCCAATTCGCTCCCAGGTCGCTCAGGAAGGGTTGAGCAGGTGACCCCCATTGTGGATCGGCTGGTCAGTGCCCTCGTTCCACGGCACTATCACTCGCAGGGACCGATCCATGCTGTTCAGACCGGCCACATCCAGCCTCCTCGTCGACACGTTCCCCTGCTCATCTGCACAGTTGACCGCACGTTAGATAAATTATAATTCAAAGTTAACATTTCTAATTTAAATAAATAATTTACTAAATTAAAATATTAATTTACTTTCGACCTGCACCTCAAACCCAGTGGATCGCGAAGACGACCCTCGTGGGTTGTTCTGCTCCCGAGCGTCCTCCTCATCGAGGAACCGCTCCATCTCCCTGAACCCCATCGGCATATCGAACTCCTCCTCGTTGAGGAAGTCCTCAACGCTAATCTCTGGCCCCTCCACCTCAGGCACCTCTCCTGCGGTCGTCGCCTGTGGGATTGTCTGCGGTTCCTGTGGGGGGATGGGCTGAGATACCTCGGTAGCCCTGCCTGGGCGCTGCCCCCTCCCTCTGCCCCCTGCCCGGCTGCTGCCACCCCGTAAAGTCGGTCTGGGGACCACAGGGGCCTTCCCCTTATCCTGTCCTGAAGCCATATCAACTGTACAAATTAAAAAAAAAAATTAGTCCATTATTATACAAAAATATAATAAAAATACAAATATAAATAAAAATACGTGTTATATACGTACCTCAAGTGCAAATACTGCGGAATACTGAGCAAAAACTCCTATAGAGACGTCTGAACGCTCAAATCTCGAAGAAATCACTCAGAGAAACCTCAGGAAACAAAATGAGCAAACGGAGAAATGAAGGAGGGGGGTTTAAATAGGCCAGTAATTAGTAGCGGTAATTAAAATAACCGCTACTCTAATCGCTACACATATCCAAATTTGTAGCGGTTCTACAATAACCGCTACAAATCTTCACAACGTTTTAGATTTTGTAGCGGTTATTGCCCAGAACCGCTATAAATTTGGAGTCTCTTGAAATTCTGTAGCGGTTTTTACTGAAAACCGCTACAAAATTCTGACCTGTGGTATTTTGTAGCGGTTTATGTGCATTAACCGCTACAGGTTTTGACGGGAATTTCGCGCCAAATTTGTAGCGGTTTTTTGTAGGAAACCGCTACAAATATTCTTGCCGCTACAAATTTGTAGCGGTTTAGGTAAAAATCGCTACAAATGCCATAATTTGTAGCGGTTTAATATAACCGCTACAAGTCCACCGCTACAAAATACCTTTTTTTTTGTAGTGTGTCATAATGTTTTTAAGTAAATGGAATAAGTAAATTAGATATTCTATGAGATATTTGTAAGAAAAAACATATAAACTTTAATCAATTGTAAATTAATATATTAATGATGCAACTGGAGGCTTTAGAATGTTTGAGGTAGTTAAACGAACAAGAGTGAAAAGATTTATTCAACTATATATTTAAGACATTTAATCTTGAGCCGTCAATTACTACCTGCATGTCATAATTTCTTTGAGCGATGGATTTAAAGATATTTAATTTGATACACACACACATATATGAAATGCTGACTGTGGCTATATATACTCTATCGGAGAGGGGTTGTCTCTATTGATTTTTCTCTCTATTTACTTTTTATTGATAGTATCTAGCATTATATTAACTTTCAATTGTTAGGATTTAATAATATGTAAAGAATATCATTATAATAAAAATTTACTATTTTTATAAATTTCAACTATTGAAAGTTAATATAATGATAGATATATTTAATGGAGAGTAAATAGAGAGAGAAATCAATGGAGACACCCCTCTCCCATACTGTTCCATGGTACAATAATTCTAAATTGATACTCCATCTTTTTTTCTTAAATATAAGATAAAATTAACTTTTTTTTTTGGAGATATTAAAAAAGCTGAATAAATTACTTAAAAATATTTATATTTGTCATTTTTTCTTCAAATTATTTTGCTTTACTTATAAACTGATATATAATCTAAGAATACCTAACATATGATATGATTAAGTAACTTATTTAGTTTTCTGGGCATATTTGTTTTAGCGATCAGATTGCTTATAAGTTGCTTTTCACGTAGATCGAGACATAAATCCTCTCACATACTTATCTCGTATACCGTAAATTACGATTGAAAAGCTGCTCTTAAACATTCCAATCGTTCATCCAAACAAGCACTTAATCTCTAGAAAAAACTCAAATCTATCTTATAATATTTAGTACTGTACGGAGTAACACGCAGCACTAATTTACCGGCGCCACCAAAAGCTGTTGTAAAAAGGTGCTTGCCTTATGATAAACCCAAATTAACCTCATTAATTGACTTAATTTCGTTGAGAAATGAACTTAGTAATTATTTTCTATTTAAGAACCACGAGCGCGTATCAAGGGACCAACAGATATACAGGGTCCTATCAAAAAAGGAGATCAATACACAATAGTGCTTATCGACAAAGCACCATCATTAAGAATGAATGTTGGTTGTTTTTTTCCCCCTATGCACAAGGGTTTCTTCACATAATTAAGTAAAAATTAATGTTGTTGTGCGACAAATATTTATTTTTAAAAGGCACTTAGGAGACAAACAAGGGCAGGCGCCAACCAACTTAACATCGATATGGCACTATATGTGGTAGATAGCTACGTCTTTTCCTTTTTTCATTTCTATATTGTTCGATCTTTCTCAGTGGAAAAGCCTAAAAAGTCTTTAGACGACGTCCGACCCTACTGAAGGGTCTGTGAGAACTAATTAAATTAGTCACTCTCATAATTGATATATAAGCAAATAATATAAAGCATGATCTTGTTAGGTTCCGTGCAAGACTTGAAAGTACTGTGTGTGTGTGTGGTTGACAAATAAGTCAATGTTGTAATAATAATGCCGAAAGCCAATTTGATCACGGCCATCATTTATAATATTCTCGATCTAATAAGGTCTAGGAAAGACACTCACAAATATTATTTTTATAGCTATATGCTCATAGCTTTGTTTTTTTTTTTTTTTGGTTGCCATAAAGATATAGCACTAGGCTGATAGCTTAATTAAACGTGTGTGTGAAGAAGGTGGGTAGTTCAGTACTTTGCGAAATGTGATGAGATTTAACACACACACACACACACACACATGTTAATATCTTTCTCTAACTACCCCAACTAGGTGAATTCTCTTCATTCTGGCATATGATGCATTTTCAATGAATCATGGATAATTTCGACAATGCCATTATATTCATTCCCACCTGGGGTAACATGTGCTGATATAATATTCTGGCATTAGGTGTTGTAACGTTGTGTAAGAAGAATCCAAAATATTTAGTATGACAGGGTTAAATATAAAATAATTAATTAAGAAATGTACAGTAAATCTGATTTTTCTTTTTTGAAAAAAAAAAATTGTGGTGCCAGATAAAATACGAGTTTGGGTTATCTTATAATCCTTTATCTCATTTTCTTTTAAGAATCTCATCTCCACTATAGGATTAAAAAAATAGATAGTTCAGATTTTATATTTTATAAAATTGTTATTTTAAATATAGATAAATAAATTTAAATTGTTGAAATTAGATCTACACAATTCATAATTACAATACAAACAGATTTAAAAAAATTAAGTTATAAAATACTATAATAATAATCTTAAAAAATATTAAATATGAACTTTCCATTTATCAAAAATCATCCAACGTCTCCGTGGCAGTTTCTCTATATTTTGTTCAGCCTATCCACACCATTTCTGGAAAGAGAGAGTGAGAGAGGACGTGATGTAGTAGTATCTCTCCTCTTGCCTGTAATCGTGCGGTTGTTGACTTTTATTCATATACTCCGTTTAATATAAAGCTGATTATTTTTATTTTAAAATTAAGAAAATTAAATAAATTACTTAATTATAACATATCGTATATATTATTATAAATTTTTTAGACTGTGGTCATAAGTTGACATTGAAGCAATTATTCCTTCTTATCCTAAATATAAAAAAAAGTTGATTTTTTTTTTAAAAAAAATAAAAAAGATAAATAAGTTACTTAATCATATTATATATTATATATCAGATAAAATAGTTTAAAATAAAAATTATAAATATAAATATTTTAAAATAATTTATTTAATTTTTTTAATATTTCTATAAAATTAACTCTATATTATATTTGGAAGATGAGAAATTAAATGAAATCTGCGGGCAAATTGCGCTTGGAAGGCTCATGCACGCGCATCATATTAAATGGAGTGTGTGTGTATATATATATAATAGCACCCAACAGACCCAAATTCAATGGGCCTCATATGATGAACATTTATTAGGGCTGTACCACAGGCCCTGAATATAAGCCCCAAAAACCCCTCCTTCATTATATCACTTTGTCTTTTGTGCTCCAGACTGTCTCTGGCCCCCTGTAGTTGTCGGTACCGTGCCACCCTGGTTTTTGTTTTTTTTATTTGCCATCGCCACCCTGGTTACTTCCTTGCATTTGCTTTATTTGGAAATGATAAAAACGAACAAGATTGTATTTCCAATTAGCCCGTTATTAAATTTGCCATTTTCAGCTTCACCGTAACACACCAAACCACATTATTGCCAGTTCCAACTCATATCAGTCAGATTTCAAGCTGTCCAAATGATCCAATTGTTTGTCACATCAGTTCTTTCTAACGAAATTATTTACGCTGTTGGTCTTCTATAACCCCATTGACTAATGGATTTCGTGTTCGGTTGGGGAGGGCATAAAAGTACCTTTTTAAGCACTTTTCTGTAAGATAAAACTCCCATTATATATTTATATTGTAAATCATAAAAATATTTCTAAAAAAGCTAAAACAAATATGTTCTTGATGTCATAAACTAAAAGGATTTAAGGGCCTGTTTGATACACAGAATTCATTTTAATAGAAATGGATATGGAAATAAGGCTTAAAAGTATGTTTAGTATGTATATAGAATTTTCAATTAAAAATACCAAAATGCCCTCCTCCAAAAAACAAAACATCCTTCTCCAAAAACTCAATCTCCCACCGAAAACAGAGCTGACTTTGATAGCTCTACCACAACTCACCATAGCAAGCCCTCTCTTTAACGGAAGTGAAGAGGATGACCACCAAAAAGCCAAATCCATTTTCAGAAAAAAGAATAACATAACATTCAAGCAAAAACCCCAACAAATTGCAGCTCCACATTTAATGTTGTGTTTAGTGATGGACCCAATGAAGCAAGGCATCCGATCTGAAACCCCCCTCCTCCGCTCTCATCACCATCATGCATCCCCACAAGCCACAACTAGCTTCATCCCTTCCACCTTCTAATGGAGATTTCAAGTAATATTTCATATCTATGAAAGTTGTCATTTCCACTTTCGAATGGAGATTTTAGATCTGCTTACCGGTTTACTAAGAATAAGAGACTCACATAGGAACGGAAGCTTAAGCGTAGTAGACCACCACCATGATGTCGACATCAATGACCCAGATTCCAATGTTGTCCAAAATCTTGAAGCTTGTTGGCGGTTGGAGTCTCGAAGCTTGCTAGCGTTAGGGGGTTGAATGGCCAGAAGCTGCTCATGGCAACCAAGCTTGAACACCGGGGTGGGGGGCAAGGGCAAAAGTGAATTTTGAGGCATGGAATTATAATTCTTTAAATACGATGATGGAAGCCATTTCCAACTATTTAGGTGGAAATTGAAATGGAATTGTGGCTAGTTTCATCATACCAAACAAATTTTCTCATAGGAATGAATTCTATTTCTATTTCCATACGTCCAATTCTATTATATCAAACATGCTCCAATAAAAAAGGGGGGAAAGTTGATGGCCTGATTCAAAACTCTTCAAATTAATTTTTCCAATTCATAAGAGCTTACAAAGCCCAATTATGCGTGAAATCCAAAGCCAATTAATTGTTCTAAAGTTCTTTCTCAAATTAACAAACACCACTTGATGGCAGTGGCATTAGCATCTTGGAGGATTCTGTATTGGGGGCATCTCCAATCCATATCCGTTCAAATGAATCGTCCTCTACACTGTCCGTACAGACGTGATGCTGGTGGGCTGGCTTTTAATAGCTTCTGCTCATTCTTGTGTGCTTTCTTCCCTTTTCCTTTCCCTCTTTCCCTCTTCCCTCTCCCTCTTGTCATCTCATTAGCTACTTCTCTTGCTTCTTTTTTAAATACTCCTACTATTTTACTTTTAATAAATAACTAAAGGAAACAAGCTATTGAAGGCAAAGCTATTCAACCTGCATCGGTAACTAAATTGATTGGGATAATGGATTAAGGGTCAGTGGGTCAGACCGGAGTCAAAACAGAGCTAACATAGAGTTAGACCGGTAAGAAAGTGAAGATTTCAAGATTATTAATATGAAATTCTAAAGAAAATTTAAAAAAAATGATTTTTTTTTTAAAGTGAACTGGGTTGATGTCCAAACTAGACCAGTTCGCCGGTTTTTTCGGTTCGGATTTAATAACCTGGATTGAAGGTTCACTAAAAATTAGCAGCAATGAATTTAAGAATAAAATCAATGAACTTGGCAGGTCAAAACATGTCTTTAGTTATCATGGCAGTTTATTTTTTCCTCCCTCTTTGTTACTTAACGGATGAAGTGGCTAAGGGTTATGGAAGACTAAGTGAAGATCACACATATTCGCTCATCACCCATTTTATTATTCTCCACCTACCAAATTTCACCCCACCTTTTTAAAAAAAAAAATTAAATATATGCTAACAGATTTGAAAGCAATATCAAATCCGCGACTTTATATTTAAGGGGGAACTTTCATTCTATTGGTTATGAGGTGATTATTTATTTGTGTGTAGATGTATGAGAAATTTAACGGAAAGTGATTCCATCAAACTTTAGGTAAAGCAGAGTTGGGGTATAGTCATCGTCTTTATCTTTATCAAACCAATAAACTACCAAAAATGAAGATCTCCCTTCTTTTACATTTTATTATTACACACTCCAATATCTCAAAATCAGTTTCCTTTCTCATCCATTAGATGAGTATGAACATCTGAATGGTTCAGATCTTTTTTTTTTTAAAACAATTATTTTAATGGGTACAGAATCTAAAATAAAGATAATCTCTTAATTAATATTTTTTTAAAAAATAATTTTTTTATTTAAAAATTTTAAAAAAAATTAAGTCTAAACGAGCTCTATGAATAGACACCAAAACGGAATCTGTAGCACCTCAGTGCAACCTACCCCAAATTTGACTGTCCTTATATAGCAGTCTTTTAATTATTTACCAAACAAAAAGCCTCATTCTATTTTTTCTTTCCAAAAGAGTGGACTAATATATAAAATGATCCTATTTTTTTTCACATATAATGATGTTTAGTATTGTAAAATAGCAATACACACCCACCCATGCTCTCTTCTCTGTCATATTCTTTATTTCGTTCGACATTATTCATAAAATAAGTCACAATTTATTATTATTCTATAACAGATACATGGGATTTATTAAATTAAAGTAAAAAAAAATAAAGCTATCTTTAAGTCATCCGGTCTTAAAAAAAAGTTAATCTTTGATCATGAATTGCTTATCCTTCAAATTGAAGTAAAGTTGAGTGAATACTGCCCCCTTGTATTACAATGATCATGTATCATGCCTGTATTATTATAAAAGTAATATATCCTGCTTATATATATATATATAAGTAATGATCATTGATAGTGTGATACCCATAGAAAAATATTAATTATTATAATTTAAAAGGGAGAATTGCTCAATACAAGCATTCAAATTGACTCGCTTTAGGAGACCCACTCCGCTAAATGTGCTCCTCACGCTATTTGGCTACTCAAACTCAAACCTTTGCCATGATTTCCATTATATTGTACTTTCGCCTTATTTGATCTCTTCATAATATATGCCGGTAGCCTTTTTATTGAGAATAATCAAATGTCGTTAAGGGAAAATAAAAAAGAACATAGTCCGTACCATTTGTTCTGGTTTTTAATGTAAGACTTGGCTTTAAAACTGATATTGATTATAAATGTAATACCTATTTTTCTTACTTATAAATCTTTTCCCAATTTACTCTTATTGATATTCATTCAACAATAATTAAGTAAAAGAAAAATGAAAGAAATTAGGAAAAATGATCAGGGTATTTTAAAAAATATATCATATTAACTAACTTAACTAAATTTCTTAATCTAATTTTTTTTTATCATCCTTCTTAATCTAATGAAATTAAGTAAATAAGTCCTAAGTTAAAGATTAAAAAAAATATTAGATGGAGTTAATTGATATGGGCTGTGAACAACTAAAACGGGAGAAAGTTAAAGGAGCCTATATTTATGGGCAGTGACGAAAAAGTGGTTGGCGCATGAATGAAGGAAATAACGAACAGGTCACAATCTTTTAAGCAACTTACGTGTCATATTCCTACTGGTTCTGATCTCTTAAAACTTGGCTTATTCGAATAATAAAGAAAACAAGAAACTCGATTTCTAGGACAATGGCGGGTATTAGACGTTAGTGGGTTCACCGTGGAAGAAGCCCACATCCATCAATCAAGCTTGTATTTATAATTTATGCCCCCAACATAAGGCGCCCAACATAGCTTTCTACACGACCCTCATATAGTCTTCAGTGGACCCCACCCCTGCCTCATGTCACGCCTCTAATCTCAATTACTCTTTAGATATTTTCTTCTTTACTTATCTTTAAATTATACAGTAAAAACCAGGTCAAAAAAAATAAAAATACCGTAAAGATATTCTATTTCTAATAAAGTTAATTTATCCTATAACTATAAAATAGAAACTAACAAATCCACGTCAGAATTACTTGTAATAAAAATTTTAACATAAAATGCAGACAAGAAAAAGTTACAACAACCCGTTTAATGCCGAGGAGAAAAGATGGTGGTTCCGCGCAAGCAGGTGGGCCCCTTTCATTCTTATATGGACATCGAAATTGGAATATGCCAATATGGTGACTCACTGACTGCACTGGTATTTTTTTAACAAATATGTGGCAAAATAAAAAGAGAAGGAACCGCGAGACAAATCTGCAGAAATGAGGAAGTGTGAGAGCGAGAGAGCCACAATGGACTCACTGACACTCCCTTAGGGTTTGCCGCTTCCATTAAAATACTTGCAAAGTGAAAGCTGAGACAATAATCTTCGTTTCTTTGTCCTTATCTTAGCTTTGGAACTTCTGTTGTCCTCAGAATTCTTCTTCATCTTGGTGATACTCAATTTCTTTATGCCGATATCTTGGTAAGAGTACAACACACACCCCAATGTTCTGTTTCTGGCTTTCTGCTGCTTCTCTTCATCTGGGTTTGATCACTGGGATCCCATAATTACTGTAGCAATATATTGATCAACTGTTATTGGGCTGTGCAATTGCGGGAGTAATAATTTAGTTTGTAGTTCTTTTCCCTTTTATTGGGAATAGCCATGGGAGTTAACCGTGCGAATTTCTGCATTTTTCTCATTTTTTGCTTGATTGTGGTGATATATGGTGCCACAGACCCAAATGATGTCAAAATTCTGAATGATTTCAAAAAAGGTTTGGAGAATCCAGAGCTTCTTAAATGGCCGGACAATGGGGATGATCCTTGTGGTCCTCCTTTATGGCCTTATGTGTTCTGTGCCGGTAATAGAGTCACTCAGATTCAGGCCAAGTCTCTGGGTCTTAAAGGAACATTACCTCCATCCTTTAATCAGCTCTCAGAACTCTTCAACTTGGGTCTTCAACACAACAAGCTTAGTGGGATGCTGCCTCCTTTTAGCGGATTATCCAAATTGGAATTCGCTTTCTTAAATGACAATCAATTTGATGGGATCCCATCTGATTTCTTTGATGGTCTCAGCAGTATTCGCGATTTAGCTTTGGCAGAGAATCCATTGAATGCGAGTACTGGCTGGTCTCTTCCTGCGAGTTTAGAAAACTCAGCACAATTAACGAATCTTTCTCTTGTGCATTGTAATTTGGTTGGACCAGTACCTGATTTTTTAGGCACATTGCCGTCTCTCTCAAATTTGTTACTTTCATACAACCGGTTGTCTGGTGGTATTCCGAGCAGCTTTGGTCAGTCTTCTATGCAGGTTTTGTGGTTGAATAACCAAGATGGTGGTGGGATGACTGGTCTAATTGATGTTATTGCTTCAATGACTTCTCTAACCCAGCTTTGGCTTCATGGAAATCAGTTCGCTGGCACCATTCCAAAGAATATCGACAAACTAACTTCCTTGATGGATCTCAACCTCAATGGTAATCAACTTGTTGGCTTGATTCCTGAAGGCCTGGCCAATATGGAACTTCAGAATTTGGTGTTAAACAATAACAGGCTAATGGGTCCTATACCAAAGTTTAAGGCTAGAAATGTTTCTTATGATTTCAATTTCTTTTGTCAAACGAAGCCAGGCGATGAATGCGCCCCTAAAGTTACTGCTCTGCTTGATTTTCTCGGTAATCTGAATTACCCTTCAATGCTCGCTTCTCAATGGTCTGGTAATGAACCGTGTACGGGGCCATGGCTGGGATTGAGCTGCAATCCCAACTCAGAGGTATCAATTATTAACCTTCCCCACCATAGGTTCAATGGTACTTTGAGCCCCTCACTTGCTAAGTTAGCTTCACTCCTTGAGATCAGGCTTGGAGGGAATAATTTAACTGGACAAATTCCCAGCAGTTTCACTGAATTGAAGTCTTTGAAGCTGTTGGATTTAAGTGGTAATAATCTTGAGCCCCCATTGCCAAATTTTCATGGTGTGAAGATTGTTCTTGATGGCAACCCTCTTTTTGACAACCAAACAAGAAGTCCCCAGCCTATCAGCAGCCCACCACCTTCAAGTTCACAATCTTCACCTCACAACCCATCTCCATCCTCTGAAAGCCCACCTTCCTCAAGTCAGAGTCCAAGCTCAAATCCATCAAGGTCAGGAGAAGTACAATCACAACAAGATAAATCTAGAAGATTCAGAACACTAACAATAGTGGCTGGAGCTGCAGTTTTTGCTATTGCAGCTATTTTGGTTATCTTCCTATCCATATATTGCTCAAAGAAGAAGAAAACCTTGTTGGATGATTCTAGTTCCATTGTGGTTCACCCTCGAGACCCATCCAATCCAGATGTGGTTAAAATTGCAGTAGCTAACAAAACTGCGGGAAGCTTATCGTCGAATGCTGGGACAAGTTCTTTGAGAAACATTAGTGGTGAATCTGAAAGCTCTCATGTGATTGATGCTGGTAGTCTTGTCATCTCAGTTCAAGTTTTACGTAAGGTTACCAAGAACTTTTCTCCCGAAAATGAGCTAGGCCATGGTGGGTTTGGAACTGTCTATAAAGGTGAACTAGAAGATGGGACAAAAATAGCAGTGAAGAGAATGGAGAGTGGAGCTATGAGCAGGAAAGCACTGCATGAGTTTCAGGCTGAAATAGCTGTTCTTTCTAAGGTTCGTCACCGGCATTTAGTATCTCTGTTGGGATACTCCATTGAAGGCAATGAAAGACTTTTGGTGTATGAATATATGCCTCTGGGTGCTCTAAGTAGACATCTTTTTCAATGGAAAAGCCTGAAATTGGAGCCTTTGACTTGGTCGCAGAGGCTTGTGATAGCACTAGATGTTGCTAGAGGAATGGAATACCTCCATGGTCTTGCTCGCCAGACCTTCATCCACCGAGACCTTAAGCCTTCTAATATTCTTCTTGATGAATATTTACGAGCAAAAGTTTCAGATTTTGGCCTGGTGAAACTTGCCCCAGATGGTGAGAAGTCTGTGGCAACTACACTTGCTGGGACATTTGGATATCTTGCCCCTGAATATGCAGGTATGGCTGCTTTGAGCATGTTTCTACAGGGCCCAAGTTAATTAACCGCCTATTTTATAAATGTTTAAAAAATAAAAAATTGCTTACCAGTTAGGCAATCCTATATTTTATTGTTCAATGTTATGTTGGCATTAACTTTTCAATGAATTCTAGACGACTGAAATTTGTATGCAATATGATTCTAGTGCCCCTGCGGCTAAAATTAGACATCAAAGCGTCGTACTTAAGATTTAGATATGGCAATATCTCTATGCTTTAAGTCTTTCTTTGTTTGCAATATGATGCATCCACATTTTTGTACTAACTAAATGTTTCTCTGAGCTCCAGTGATGGGGAAAATCACCACAAAGGTTGACGTGTTCAGCTATGGCGTGGTGTTGATGGAACTTCTGACTGGACTGATGGCTCTTGATGAGAGCCGGCCAGAAGAGAGCAGATACCTAGCGCAGTGGTTTTGGCAGATTAAGTCAAGCAAAGAAAAGCTCATGGCAGCCATTGATCCTGCTCTTGAGGCAACTGAGGAGACTCTTGAAAGCATCTACATTATAGCAGAACTTGCTGGACATTGCACTGCCAGGGAAGCATATCACCGACCCGATATGAGTCACGCAGTCAATGTATTGGCTGCATTAGTAGAGAAATGGGTACCAATCGACGATGAATCAGATTGCTTTACTGGCATTGACTTCGGACGACCACTTTCACAGATGCTGAAAGAATGGAAGGAAGCAGGAAGCAAAGATGTTAGCTATGCTAGCCTTGAAGACAGCAAAGGCAGCATACCTACTAAGCCTGTTGGTTTTGCAGACTCCTTTTCTTCTGCTGATGCTCGATAATTGGAGGTAACTCCGTTGCAACTTACCGGGCATTGTTCCTTCAACCCCAAGTAATCAAATTCGTGTGTCTCGGCTTTTGGCTGCGATAAGATGTTTGATTTTCTCATCTGTCTGTTTTTTTGGGGACCACTGCATACTAATACATCAGATGTTCAAGCTAATCATAGTTTGTATTTGTATGGAGTGCATCACCCCACCCCCAAAAAAAGAAAAACTGTGTATTTGTTTAAAGGTCCCAGATCATTGATTTCTGGTATTTTATAGGGATTGATCATTGTTAATTTAAAGAAATGATCTTGCGGAAGGTACTCTTGCCGGAGTTATTTCCCGCCAGCATGGATGAATGAAATCTTCCGAGATTTCCCTGTTATATTCCTGTATAATGATGTAGAGAGGATATGAAATAATTGTGATATGTTCATTCCCCCCCCCCCCCCCTATATATATATAGATAAACTGAATTATTGCCTCAAATAATTTGACATTATTGGCTTGAGTTACTGGTAATGCAGGGGAGACGGGGATTTGAAAGTAGAACATTGACAAACCTGAATGGTGTGGGGAACAAGGAAACAGGGCACGAGCATTGGACATGCCATATCAAAACTAGTAGATGTTTTGACACATAATCCTATATAGTATGGGGGTGTCAAGATTGAAAATTCATATTCATTTGTCAAGATGCTCTGTTGAGATGATTTATGCTTCTGTGGGGACAGGGATTTATTACATTTATGAGCGTCTGATCGAATAATAACTACACATGATCATAGAGGACAGCGTGGCATAATATTCTTGAAGTTGTTTTGAAAATACAATATAATAATGCAGAGATATGGGAAAGATGCTTTCCCGTTTTCGAAACAGATCCCACAAAATAAGGATATATCATGTATATGTTTGTGTGGAAAAAGTTTGGACTGAATCAAATATTAAAAAATCGTATAATAATTTCCGTATTCGTATTTTTACTACTATGGGTAACATTTACAGATAATTGAGCATTTGTTTTTTCTCAAACTTCGTTCTTTATTTTACAGTAAATATTTTAGATGCTGGCTTTGATAGCACGAGTTCTCAAAGTAAATAAAGGAAAGAAATTAATAAAACATCACGAGTTATAGAATTATCAATTATGGGCCATGTTTATTGCATTCATATTTGTTTTTTTTTTTTGGACCTTGATTGCATTCATAATTTAACTTTTTATTTAAAAGATGTGTTTATCTTCTAATAAATTTAAATGCTTCTGTAATATATCAAAAATATTAAATTAGTACTTGTTTGAGATAGTTTAATACTTGAAGCTTAAGCCATAAATTTAGTGTGTTTGGGGGGGCGTTTGAGCCCCCCAAACGCCCAATGGGCAATTTAAAAAAAAATTGTGAATGTTTAGGGATCAAAGTGGGCAATTGAGTTTGAGATTGAAAAAATAGCTTTTGGCATAAGCTCAACTTTGGAGCTTTTGGTGATTTAGCTTTTGGGGAGAGTGAGAATGATTAAAATATTTTTTCAGTTGTGTCCAGTGTAATATCAGACTGATTGCAATTTTACCCTTAATGTACTTTTTCGGCTACCAAAATTAATTTCAACTATTTTTTGGTGCTTGTAACCCTTAAAATATTTTTTCAACCGTACCCTGTGTGTTATCAGACTGATTGCAATTTTATCCTTAATGTACTTTTTCAGTTCCAAAAATTATTTTAAAATATTTTTTTGTGTTTTTAACCCTTTAAAATATTTGTCCACTCACTCTCTCTTACTATTATCACAAAAGTCACTTGTGCTTAAGTCAATCAAACAAGTTTTATTTTTACAAAATTCATTTATATAATCACTGTTCCAAACATAAATCACATTACACAATCGAGCTTTTACCAAAAATAAAATTATCAAACGCTGAATTAAAAAACTCTATTTTTCCCATCGTTGTTCGAAACACACTCTAAAATGTGGCAAAAGAAGTGATGGTTTTAAGAAATACAAATAATCATAATTTCTAACTCTCAAAACGTAGTTTTCATTTTAAAAACTCTGAATGATCAATCTTAATCTTTAAATATTATTCTTTCTTCTGATAAAAAATTTTATTTTATTTTTATATTTAAACAATAATTGAAAAAAGTATACTTTATAATTTCAAAATTAAAAAAAATCAAATTATTCCAAAATAATAGAGTAATATGAAAAAACAAAATCTCAAATTTACGATCCAAGTAAATTTTATAAAGGTGTGTGTGTATTTTTTTTTCAACTAGGGTCTACTTCCCGAGTGACGCATGAGATAGTGTGTACTGTATATTGAAAATTTTGAGATATGATTTTAAATAAGTGTCCTATTATTACAAGATACTCCCTCCGGTCCTAATTATAAGATAAAATTGACTTTTTTGAAGAAATTAAGGAAATCAATTAAATTATTTTAGAGTATTTATATTTTTATTTTTTTCTCCAAACTAATTAATTTGACTAATAAACTAATATATAATCCAAATATACTAAAAATATAAATACTCTAAAATAATTTAATTGGCTTCCTTAATTTTTCCAAAAAAATCAATTTTATCTTATAATTAGGACCGGAGGGAGTATCTGTCCTACTGGCATTGTAAAGGGTTTTGCCCCTCAATATTGCATTGTTTGGTCTTTTGTTATGTACGTATCCACTATGATGTCTTCTTATGTAGTCAAGCTTGTCACATTCGACCATTGTGACTCCGTCCATTATAAATTGTAGTAGCCTCTTTGAATGGAGCAAGGTAGATTGCTCTACATATCTATCCATCAATCAAAAGGCCAAGTAGCTTTTGATTGTGTATTTTTTCCTTTTTTGTGGTCACAAATGCCGCCCCATTATATTTTGTATATGAGTGAAACCCATTATCACCATAGTGATAAATTATAGGGTTCTGAAGAGTTAACATGTGTTGTGCCACTCATTAATACGATTAGGTTCCCAACTTTCTCCTCTTCAATTATATCCCTTTAGAAGTAGGATATGTCGATTTCTCCAACTACTTGTGTAGCAACTTTCGATGCCATAGGCTTGCATAATTTTTCTACTGGAAATCTAATTGCCTATTGATGCAAATTCTAATATCTGCTAGCTCATCAAGCCTTATAATCTCCGCAGCCATCTTGTACTTATTTATCAAACCATTATTCTGGCTAAGGCATGTGTTTTCAACTTTGACTATGTTTGCATCATTCTTTCACTGTTTGGATTACGCTATGCTTACATTATTATGTCATTTTGATTGCCTCAACTTCTTGTAAAATTCATCTGTAATTTCAATTAACTATGGTTCAATTAAGGAATGGTATGAGAAGAATTATGATCACAAATAAGCTAATAAATAAGAGCCCATCAAGAAAGAACCACATATTCTTATTGCCCATGGTGGTTTTTTTTTTTAAACAAAATGTTATGACAGTAGTTTGTACACATTATTTGATATGAATCTTGTGTAATTTTATTTTTTTTCTAAATCATGAGTAGAATATATTAATGTGCGGTGCTATAGTTTGCAATTTGAAAACTACTCCAAGCCTTTAGGAATTTACCATTAGGCAATTGATTTTTGCACTCTCAATTTTGCCTCACAATGCGATTATTGTAATAATTTTGCCTATGTAATCTTCACATTTAGTATGGGAATAAATGTTTATGCCATTTAATATTTTAATTATAGATATATGCTCTTTTGGAGTTGAATACCTTGTTATGTTTATTGGGAAAAAATTTTAGATGAAAATATCTTTGTGCTTATGTTAGAACTACATAGATTTTCTTTATAATGTTTCTAGTTTTGATGTAGTTAGCTTCTTAGTACAATATGGATAATGTTGATAACGAAACATGCGGTAAGTTATTGTTTTAGCAAAGGGCATAACTAAAATAGGCCTTAAATCAAAACTCATTATTCCCTCTTGTATTCAATTTCCCTTTTTGATAATTTTTTTGGGTTATGCGGAATTCTAAAGTGGTGAGTGTGAAGGTTCCAACATCTTCATGGCAATCATATTTTAAGAGGGATCAATCTCACATTCCTTTTTCACAAAAGGTGACAAAAAGGCCCAATTACTTATGTAGCACAATAGAATGTTAACTAGTTAATCAATAGACATTAATTATTCACTAATAGTATGTACTCCCTCTGTTTATTTTTATAAGATATCATTGTTTAAATAGATATGTTCCTTTTTCTAACACCCTTTGGAGGTGTCTAACATTTAATGCATTTTTTTTTTCATTTTTATCCTTAATTAATCAGATATCTTTCTCCTTACTCTTTCCTACTCATTCTCTTTCCTACCCATCTTCTTTATAAATAAGGGTGTTTTTTGCAAAATGTGTTTCATTTTGTACATATTGATTGTGTTTAATCAATTTTAACTAACTTTTTAATATACGTAATTTGGTTATTCGAATCTTATAAAAAAAACGGATGGATTAATAAAAAGCACAAACATGACAACTACATTAAAAAAAAAGCACAAAATAAGATAAGCATGCAAAGGTAATAACACAGTAAAAAAATTGACAAAAAAAAAACAATACAGTAAAAAATAAGTGAAGAAAATACAAAATTGTTAAAGTAAAGCACAAACATAAAAACTATAAAAATGTGAAAATCATAAATAAATGACGAAAAATTATTGTTGGTAGGTTTAAATAGTAAAACAACATTAAGATATGACATGGGATGAATATTGCTCTTACATGCAAGTGCAAAATTCAGTCTTTGATTCAACCTCAATCATATGACGTGGGCAAAACACAGTTGCAAAACACAAATATGATAATTACATTTTGAGGATATAAATTATACAAAATAGATTAGTGGCAAACACTAATTAATTAGTTGCAAAATACAAATTTTGGAAATATGTTGTCTTGTGGAATATAATCTTCCACAAGTGTCAAGTCACTTTATATCTGCTATTGTTGTCAAGCACCTCAAAGTTTTGAAAGTGATAAGCCTCACCCTTCGGGACCTTCCTCGTTCCATCAATCACTTTTGAGTGACAAAACTTTCAATTGTGATTCTTTATGTATTTTTCACAACCCAGTGTAATGGTATCGTAGGAGTTGATGGTAGAGGAACTTTATGATTGATGAACCTGTTCATCCAACAGAATCATGCCCACCTTCTATGGAGCATACAGCGGAGTACTTTTGCGTCCAACCAGCTTCCTAAGCACACATGCATCAATATCTCAAGTGTCCTTGTTATCAATCACTTCCAAGTGACAAACTTTCAATCGTGGTTGCCTGCATATTTTTCACAATTTAGTGTGATGGTCTTGTCGAAGTTGGTGCTAGAGGAACTTTATGATCGACAAACCTGTTCATCTACCAGAATCATACCCACTTTCCAAGGAGCCTACGGTGGAGTACTTTTATGTACAACCAGCTTCCCTATGAATACGTGCATCAATATCTTAGGTGTCCTTGTTACTATAATTTGGTATATAAGGTCTCACTAAATGTTTGCCATATTTTGAGATTTTGAGAATGGCAAAATAATTTGACTTGGATGCATCATGTGACATAAACCATTGTATTGTAGAATGGAATGTGAAAGAGGCTTGATTAAAATAACTCATTTAAGGAGATTTGAATTAAAAATGTGATTTGTTTAGAAATCAATGCCTCTTTTCATTTAAGGACCCATATTATTTTCGTAACTTATAATTAAAAAGCATTCAAAGCAATTTAAATTGTAATAATAACTTATATTAATTTATTGTTTTTCTTTTTTTTTTTGATGAAACAAACACCAACAAACGACTACCCTAAAGACATATCAGCACGAAGACAATCCTCAAGGAATGACGGCGCCGTACGAAAACCATGAAAAACCAGCTCAATACAATGTGCTTCCCGTGCCAATCTGTCCGCAGCACCATTGCTCTCGCGACAACACCAGACCACGTTCGCTTGCCAATCCCGCTCCAGCCACCGTCTAATATCCGTGAGCAGATCACACTGGGGGTGATGATCAGACCAACCCGAGGAGAGCAACTCGACCACCTCCCAGCAATCCGTTTCAACCTCTACCAGTGGCCACTGCAATTCCCAAGCTCGTTTTAAAGCCCATAGCACCGCCCAAACTTCAGCATGCAGACTCGTACCATTACCGATGCGAAACATAAAACCATCTTGCACCTTCCCTTCATAGTCCCTTGAGATCCCGCCACATGCAGCCGCCACTCCTCTACAAGAGCCATCTACATTGTATTTGAAGCAGCCCACAGTGGGGGGTTGCCATCGTAGCACTCTGACCCTCTCTAAATGCAGCTTACATAGGTCCCTACTTGAATTTAATTTATTGTTTTTCTAATTAATGATCATTGCACATCTTTTTAAATGCCATTATTTTTTTAAATAATGAATTGTAGCAAAAATCATAATTGAGAACTTAATACCCCAATCATGTCTGATTACATAATTGCAGGTTGCCTTCCTTGCTTGGATTTTTCTTTCTTTCTTTTGTTTTTTCAAACTTTGCTTGGATTTCACACTGTAATTTAAGTGTTTGGCAATCAAATTGTTAATGCTATTTCTTTAGTAACACTGTTTTTTCATATTATCATATGGTAATTTGATTCCGGGTTCGTGACTACCCCTCTCAACATAAATGTTTTCTCTAAAACACTGAACTTGAGATCCAAAAGAATCTAGCGGAGCCTTACACTACTAGACCAACTATATGTTGGTTCCTTCCGTAACATTGTTAATTAGAGGGAAATTTATTATAGCTACTTAAATTGAAAATGTAACTCCAATTCTTTGTTATTAATGCTTGTTTTGTCACTGTTGCCCATATTATGCCCTTTCATTTACCATGTTTGGAAGAAAGCTGTGCCTTTTTATTTTCCATGCATGGAAGAAAACCGTTCTTTAATACCGTTATTGTTATTTCTCTAGTAACATCGTTAATGTTAATGCCATCATAAATAAATGACAAAAATCATTATTAGTATGTTTAAGCAGTAAAATAACATTAAGACATGACATGAGAGGAATATTACTCTTATATGCAAGTGTGAAATTCAGTTTGTAATTCAATTTCAATCATATGACATGGGCAAAACACAAAGTTGCAAAATACAAATATGATAATTACATTTTAAGGATATAAATTATATAAAATAGATTAGTGGCAAACACTAACTAATTAGTTACAAAACGCATATTTTGGAAATATGTTGTCTTGTGGAATCTAATCCTCCACAAGTGTCAGTCATTTTATATTTGTCATTGTTGCCAAGCACTTCAAAAGTTTTGAAAGATATAAACCTCATCCTTCGGGACCTTCCCCGTTCCATCAATCACTTTTGAGTGACAAAACTTTTAATTGTTGTTTCTTGCATATTTTTCACGACTTAGTGTAATGGTCTCATAGAAATTGATTCTATAGGAACTTTATGATTGACAAACTTGTTTATCCAATAGAATCATGCCCACCTTCCAAGGAGCATACAGTGGAGTATCTTTGCGTCTAATCAGCTTCCTAAGAACACATGCATCGATATCTTAGGTGTCCTTCCTAACATTAATCACTTCTGAGTGAAGAAACTTTCAATCATGGTTCCCTACATATTTTTCACAATTTAGTGTGATGATCTTGTAGAAGTTGGTGCTAGAGGAACTTTATAATTGACAAACCTATTCATCCACTGTACTAGAATCTTGCCCACCTTCCAAGAAGCTTACAGTGGAATACTTTTGCGTCCAACCATCTTCACTAAAATGTGCATCAATATCTCATGTGTCATTGCTCTCTTGATTTGGTATATAAGGCCTTACTAAATGTTTGCTATATTTTGAGATTTTGAGAATGGAAAAATAATTTGGCTTGGATGCAAAATATAGGTGATCATGTAAAGTAAACCATTGTATTATAGAATGGAACGTGAAAGAGAATTGATTAAAATAACTTATTTTTGGAGATTTAAATTAAAAGTGTGTTTTCTTTTAGAAATCAATGCCTCTTTTCATTTAAGGGCCCATATTATTTTTGTAACTTATACTTTAAAAGCATTCAAAGCAATTTAAATGTTAGTAATAAATTATATTAATTTATTTTTTTAAATTAATTTATTTACCATGCTCGGAAGAAAACCGTTCTTTAATACCATTATTGTTATTTCTTTAATAACATTATTAATGTAATTAGTGGCAAATTTATCGTGCTGCTTAAATTGAAAATATAACCGTAATTTTTTGTTATTAATGTTTATTTTGTTATTGTTGCCCACATTATACCCTTTCATTCACCATGTTTCGATGAAAATGGTCTAACACCGTTAATGGTATTTCTTTATTAATATTGTTAATTAGAGTCAATTTGAATGGATGCCGTTAACCACAATGTTACTGTAAGTTTTCTAAAGATATAATAGATAGATAGATAGATTGCACCATGCGCCACACTAATCCGAGGGGGAAATAGCACAGACACGATGGTTTACGCGGCGGCAACATCTCCAGCACCAGCAGTACCTGCAATTCCAGCTCCAAGTGAAGCTCAATCCACTCGCCGTAACACCAAACAACACCTCTCTCTCACTCACACCAACAAATCCACTGATCCCACAGTTGCATGGACCTCATCTATAGCCCTCCGTTGTCGCAATGGCCAATTACGTGAAGCCGCTTCCGAGTTTGCTCGAATGAGAGAAGCTGATGTTGAACCCAATCACATCACTTTTATCACTCTTCTTTCTGCTTGCGCTGACTATCCCTCAGATAGTATATCCTTTGGGGCTTCAATTCATGCGTATACCCGAAAACTGGGTTGGGATATGAATAATATTATGGTGGGAACTGCGGTGATCGATATGTACGCTAAATGTGGTCGTGTAGATTTAGCTAGACTGTTATTTGATAAATTGGGTGGCAAAAATATGGTGTCTTGTAACACGATGATTGATGGGTATATGAGGAATGGTGAAATTGAGAATGCCATCGACCTGTTTGATAAAATGCCTGTTAAGAATGCAATTTCTTGGACGGCTTTGATTGGGGGATTTGTTAAGAGAGATTATCATGAGGAAGCATTGGAATTGTTTCGAGAAATGCAGCTTGCTGGTGTGGCCCCTGATTATGTGACCATCATTGCTGTTCTTGCTGCATGTGCCAACCTGGGAACACTTAGTCTAGGCTTATGGGTTAATAAGCTTGTGATGAAAGAAAATCTGATCAGGGACAACGTTAGAGTTTGCAACTCGTTAATTGACATGTATTCTAGATGTGGATGTATAGAATTCGCTCGTCAAGTATTTGAGAAAATGCCCCAACGAACGGTTGTTTCATGGAACTCCATAATTGTTGGATTTGCTGTTAATGGGCTTGCAGATGAGGCTTTAAATTTCTTTTATTCAATGCAGAGGAAAGGGTTCAAGCCAGATGGAGTTAGCTACACCGGAGCTCTTACAGCGTGCAGCCATGCCGGGTTAATCGACAAGGGACACCAAATCTTCAATGACATGAAAGGAGTTCATCGAATTACCCCTAGAATTGAGCATTATGGTTGCATAGTGGATCTCTATAGTCGAGCAGGGAGGTTGGAGGCGGCATTAGAAGTGATAAAGAACATGCCCATGAAGCCTAACGAAGTGGTACTAGGGTCATTGCTTGCTGCTTGTAGGACTCAAGGAGACGTTAACTTGGCTGAAAAAATGATGAATTATCTGGTTGAATTAGACCCCGATGGGGATTCCAATTATGTGCTTCTTGCAAACATATATGCTGCAATAGGAAAGTGGGATGGGGCAAGTAAAGTTAGAAGGACTATGAAGGCTCGTGGAATAAAGAAGAAACCAGGTTTTAGCTCTGTTGAGATTGATTCAAGCATTCACAAATTTGTGGCTGGCGACAGGTCTCATGAGGAGATGGACTCTATTTTGCCAGTCTTGGAAATTCTATCCTTCGAACTGAAACAATGTGGTTATATTTCCGAGTTCACTACACAAGAATCTTATGAAGATGATTGATTCTTATATTTCCGAATATTGTACAAATAAGATATTCTTTACAAGTTTCTTGATCCAGTAATACATCAAAAACAACTACAACACTTCCCATGTTGTATATGTGGTTGATTTCCATTTTATCCCCCCTTTTAGTTTCATAGTTTTGGCTTAAAATATTGGCCACTGGGTTAGAAAAGGAGAATAGTTTCCTTGCGTCATCCCCAGCTACCATCTACGTCATTACATTACTGTCACATCTAAGCTCGAGGTTGTTATTGCATAGAGGAATCTTATCTTTTCTCTGCTGGCATTATGTATTTTAGTAGTATTCCGGCGAAATAAGCCAAATCCCAATGTCAATGCATAATTTACGAGATTCTATTTCTGTCCAATCCATGAATGGACGGACCGAAGGCGAAAATTATGACATGTTGCAATGTGTCTAGTTTCAAACCAACCAAGCACAAATGTCAAACTCATTTCGATTCGAATAAGAAACTTACTGCATTTACTTTACCAACAACAGGAGCTAACAGGACAAAACTATACAAGATCTCTCATATTAAACTAACTAAGACGGGGACGTACATTTTAAAATATCAGCCAACGAAAAAGGAGGAGAACAGACACACAAACAGACAAAGACAAGCTAGGAGCCACAGAGACCAGTTGCTTCAGTGAATCTAAGGGGATTGAGGCTTATTGGGGCTTCCACCATTATGATGCAGTGGATCTGGACCCGAAGGAACCTTCCTTAACTCCGAAGTCACAGAGTTTTCAACATACTTGTTGGTCGATGATCCTCCGTAGCCAGCCAAAAAAGCTGTTTTCTTTGCCCTCAAAGCAGCCACCAGCACCTGCAGAACAAGAAGGAATCTATAATGTCTCAACGCAGAAACAAAATGAAGAGTCTTTGCTTTCCTAGTTGTAAGTTAATGAAAGGCTAAACAGTAAAAAACAGAGACCTTCCTGTTTCCAGCCTCCTTGAATCCAGCTACATTAGCACCAAAGCATTCATGCACAGAACTGCAACCTGCAACCAGAATATGCTAACGTTTGATCAGTACGATGAATAGAGGAAACGAGGTTTTAACCAAGTGTTTTTTCAAGATGATAAGAAATAAGAAGAGAGTGAGATGACTTACCAGAAGAAGGCTCCCTCATCGCGAGCAAGGACAGAAGAATCAGCAGTAAGATACAAGCGAAGATGGATTTAGACGCCATGGAAGAGAGTACTTAGTCGCAGAAGAAAAGCAGAGGAAGCTGAGGCTTACATGCAATGTAAGTTAAGTTGTGTGGATTTGTGGAGAATAATGCTCAAATTTATAGAGGTGTAGTGAAAAAGGGGTGAAAATTTCAAATGATGGCTCATGCAGCCATTTTGTGAAGAAATGATTAAAGAAACACACCAAAACAGAGTATCGCAGACCAAGCGACAGCGCCGTCCTAAGTGGCTATCTTGTCGAGCCACCCACAAAGTCACCTGAAACTTGCCCATTCAAAATCTCAAATCTTATTATATATATACATGATGTCATAGTTCGATTCGAACGTCAAATAGCCAACCTGGCCATCATATGTTTTCCCTTCTTCTGGGTATCTGCTGTATCAAATCTGATGATTCTCTCAGCATAGCAGCAAAGTCTTTTTTCTTTATCTTAACATTACTACCTGGACTTGCAGGTTAAGGGGAACAACAAAAGTAGTCATGAGTTGTTGAGGCATTTAATGAAAAATGAACAGGGTCGTCATGAAATATTTTTCTTTTTAGGTTAGTGTTGAGATGTTACAGATTTGAAAGTGATTGATTTGATGCGGTTCTCTGTGCTTGGTTGCTCTGAGTGAGATCTCAAAGGGGGGCTAAAGCTCCAAATATAGAGCCACCACATGCCCTGAGTAAGATTTTTACTCAAATGGCTGAAGATGCTTCCGCAGTTACGAGACTCTTTTTATTGAGATTTAACGTCATCTTCTACTTTCGTCTGGCTTCACAGTATCCTAGGGTTACAGAATATTACAGCATCCCACATGATTACGAAAGCAAAGTATAATTGCTCTTCATTTCTTTCCTGCTATTGTTCAATTTTTTTTTTTTTTTTTGGGTTAGACATAGGGATCTCAAATTGGAGAGATAATGTGCTTATTTGTTTTACTGATCAGATTATCTATAAGTTATTTTTTACGTAAATCAAGACACAACTCCTCTTACATACTTACCTCGTATACCGTAAATCATGATTGAAAAGCTGTATTTAAATATTCCAATCATTAATCCAAATGAGCACAATCTTATTTGAAGCATGATCCAATACTAAATATAAACACTTTTCTAATTAAAGATTCAAAATCTTGATTGACCACCCTGTGAGAAGAAATTGTTCAATTTTTAGTATGTGTATGTTCATCTTGTCAAGGCCCAAAAAATATAATATTAAATACTTTACTGCAAAAATAGCATCAACGATGGGGTTACTACTTAGTGTTTATTTGGAATAGCCTATTTTTAGATAATAAGTGTTTATAAATTATGATTCATGATATACGAGGTAAGTATGTGAGAGAAGTTTTATCTCAACTTACGTAATAAATACTTATTCTTAAAAAATAAGCTAATCTAAACACGTGCTTAGACTATTTTCATAACATAAATTTTGCGACTTCACTTCAGTAATTTTTTTTATACAATTATCTTTTCCTTTATATATAGATATATAGGTCGTTAGTAGAAGCAGAGGATGATGGGATATAATTTTCACATTGAGCACCAAATCAGAAACCCTAAAATTTGTACGTAAATGGCTAATTAATTTTAATTTAACAAATCAAATCACTTTTTTTATCAAAGAAACATTTTAATTAATTTTTAAGTAAGAAAGTAATGATTGTGTTAAATAAATTTTAATTAGTTATTTGGTTTAAACTTGGTTTTGACCTAAAAAGAGGTCTACATTGGTTGAAAATGACTTTCTATTTTTAATAAAATAAAAATTTAAACGATCGAACTCAATGAAGTATTATACGCTTTTTAGTTTATAACAATATCTGTTTTCAAAAGAAATCTATAAAAATATCTGCATCATATAATTTTGTGTAATGACAATTTTTTTTATCAAACCGCTTGTCTAGTTTAATTTAGGGGCAATATTTCAAAAGCAGATGGTGAAAAACAATTGTGTCATGTGTCATACTTATGAAGAAAAATTTTACAAGAAAAAACCTATCTATTGATTTTGTACTTGCAGCCATATTTATGAAGGATTGTATTTAATTTTTAAGGGAGAATTACACTTAGGTCCCATGGAAAAAAAAAATGAAAAAATGGTTCCTGTAGATTGCAAAATGAAAAAATGGTCCCATTAACAACTTCATGAGCTTGTATTGACAACTCATTAACAACTCCAAGAGCCTGTATTGACAACTTCATGGAACCATTTTTTCATTTTATAATTTATAGGGACTATTTTTTCATTTCTCCTCTTTCTTAAAACCTGAATGTAATTCTCCCATTTTTTAACGGGCAATGAGAAGAAGTGTCAAATATGGTGATGTCATGGAGGTGGCCGCAAACACCCTGTCTCCCGCCCAAACTGCAGTTGCCATCTTTTCCAAACCATTCTCATCAGACCCTTACACCCCAAAAAAAGCCAGAAAGACGTAAAGGAAGAGGAAGGAGTGAGAGTTAAAAATAAAGTGACGTAATCTTTTATAATGAGAGTTAAAAATAAAAAGAGGAAAAAAAATAAGAATTAAAATTTTGGTTTTCCTCCTATTCAAAAATTCAAACTAAACGAGAGAATGAGAATGACTATCCTTTCAAAGGTGTGGTTGAAGAGATTAGGAATTTGATTTATAGAGACTGGCAGGTACAGTTTATCAATATTCCACGGGAAGACTTGATCCTTGCTGATGGATTGGCCAAACATGCGCATGGTATTGTAGGCAATTTTTGTATCTTTGATCATCCTTCACCTGTTAATCAAAAGGTGAATAATGATGAAAGAACGTAGGCTGCTTGTAAGCGCTTCTATGTTTCTTTGCGTAGATAATAGTTGACTTCCAGTATTGTAATAAAAAAAAAAGAATTCCTTTCATTCCTTCAAACTAAACACACCATTGGGTTTGTTTAGTTTAATGGGAGGGAGGGGATGTAAGAGATTCTAATGGAGGGAAGAGGATAGAAAGGATTTTAATATTATATCGTTTGGTTTAATCTAAAGGGAGAGGATGAGAGAAATTTTAATGTTACTTTGTTTGGGAGGGGAGGGGAGGGGGAGGGAAAATATTTTCATTTGGACAACTTTACCCTCATTTAATTTTGCTTTTTCATACATAGTAGAATGTTTAATAAAATATAATTATTAAGATTAAATAAATATAATCATAATTAAAATTTTAAATTATAGATAATAATAATTTTAGTAAAAATAGAGCAATTATAAATATTATAATAATGAGGAAGGGATAGTTTGGAAATAACAGAAATAAGCAGAGGTATAATGATTTTCATATGACAAAATATCACCCTTCCTCTCTAAATCCCCTCGATTTGGGGGGGAAAGGTTTTGAGGGGAGGGGAAGTTTCAAAAAATTTCCCCTCCCCTCCTTAAATTTTGTTGTTGCTTAACAAGGAGGGGAGTAAAGCCCCTATCCCCTCCTCTCCCCTTAAATCAAACTGACTCTAAAAGCTTTGAATAATTTATATTGATTTTATTTTTTTAATTTTTTTGTTGGGCTGTCGTAGAATTTAATAGGAGTATTTGCTAGTTAATTACTCCCTTGAGTATCTAACATAAGAGTTAGAAACGAGGCATATTTGGCTCCTAAACAAATCGAATGCAACGTAACTGCTTGCTTGGTTGAATTATCTAGTTCTGTAGTCTTATTAGGCTGCATGCATGTAATATAATTCAATTAAACTTGATGCAGTACAGAATTAAATGCTCCAGTGATTCAATAGTGATACGGCTTTTGTTATAGACAAATTAGAGATATTCAAACCGCGGACGCTTTTTATTATTTGCCAAGAAAAAATGGAGAGTATACAAAAAAATATAATAATACTAAGGTATAGTTGTTTATATGTTTACCATGAGGAATTATTACTCTGTCAAAAACGAACCTGATGGCAAACGTCTATAACACTATACCCTAAATTTCTTTCTACAAACCGTTAGTTAACGCAGGCATGCATGCTGATTAACTGCAAAAAAAGAAGAGTAAAATAATGTTGTAGATGGAACACCATTCACAATTCTCATTATAAACACCCATTTGCTTTCTTGTTCTGCCCACAAACAAGTCTCTTGACTTGATCAAGCTAGGGACTCTGCCGATGACTGCGAGGTCCGGCGGTTGTGGACTGTAAGTTCTTATCCAATGTTCTTTTCCTCCTTCAATCATCAGCCTCAAGTTCCTTGCAACTACACCAGCCTGCTTTTGTGCACAAAACCCTTGTTTGATTTCCTGTTTTCAAAGATTCCCAATAGAAAACCTCCTATCTTGTTTGTTTGGAACAAGATTTTAAATGCCAAAACAGACGCATGCATTTAACAGCCTCAGTAACACAGAATCCAGAGATGGCTACAACTTCCAACTCCACAGAATGTGAGGGAAACAATGAGGATATTAAGTTACTTGATGACTTTCTTATAAATGGTCGTGATTATGCATAAAACTATAATATCGAGAGAATATGAAGAATGAGCACAAGTCCTTAGGAGAACCACACCTCAAAAATAATTGTTAAAGTTTGGAAGTCCAAGACCTTAAGGCCTCTCTTTTAAGAAAACACACCTGCACAGGATGCTTATAGGAACATCTGTAGTGTCTCCAAGTGCAAAAATATAGTGATTGCCTTTGACTCTCAGATGCTCATCCACCATAAGCCTTCCAAGAATATCCAAGTCATATAACTGTGCGTTTTCAAGCCAAGCAGAACCAGTCTGTTTGGCAGTGCATACAAAATGACAATCTGCCACAATGGTTTCTCCAAGTGAGGTTCGGTATATCTAGGTTCACTGTTTGCTCTAACCTCACCTCAACTTTCTTAGACTTCAACCATTTTAGGGTCTTATCAGCAGCTTTTGGCCCGATGAAATCCAGGAGCCTTGGTCCTTTGTGCACTAGCTAGAGTCACCTTTTTATCAGAAAAATCAACAGCAATCTCTCCAGCAAGTTCAACACCAGTGGGACCTCCAACAATAATCAGAATGGATTGAGCTGATTTTATCTTCTCATTCTCTGCCAAAGTGAAGAAACTTCATAACTCAACCGCAGCCTATGTTAATATCTACACGGTTGAATATTCGCTCCGCCACATGAATAGACAAACAATATATCCTTGCATCATATTGTAAAATAGTACTCCCTCGTTAGTTAATATTACTTAATATAAGATATATTTGTCTAATTTAATTAGATTAAAGAAGTTAGTTAATATAACATGTATTTTTTAAAACACCCTATTCATTTTTTTTAAATTCCCTCATTTCCTCCCTTGCTTAATTATTGTTGAAGGAGGAGCATCAATAGAGATAAATTAGAAAGATTAACAACTATGAATATTATGTCTTATACTACCTCCAATTCTTAATATAAGAGTCAGTTGACTTTATTTGGTGAGATTAAAGAAGTTAAATAAGTTACATTCAAGTATTATATTTATCATTTTTCTTCAAACTAATTTGCCTGACTTATAAACTGACATATAATCTGATGATACATAACATATGTTATGATTAAGTAACTTATTTAGTTTTCCCAATCACTAAAAAAAAGTCAACTGGCTATTATATTAAGGACCAGAGATAGTATTTAGAACTAAGATCAACTCCTTAAATATGTCTTATATTAAGGATTGAAGGGAGTACTAGATAGCTTTAAGCAAGCCAAAAGAACTAGTTGGCAAAGTACTTGAAACAGTCACTTCATGGATTATAATACTACATCCGGTCCTAAATATATGACCCAATTGACTTTTTTTAGGAGATTAAAGATGCTGATTAAATTATTTTAAAGTATTTATATTTATTATTTTTTTCAAACTAATTTGTGTAACTTATAAATTAATATAAAATTTAATCATACACAACATATAATATGATTAAGTATTTTATTTAATTTCTAAAAAAAATTAACTGATTCTTATATTTAAAAACCGAGTTGTATATTTCTTAATGGCTCTCTCGGGCATAATTAAAACTAGAGAATGCTACAAGGGCCTTGCGGCCTCATTGCCATGAAGCTAGTTAAATCACACGGCAATGTCTTATTTTCGTCATGGTAAACTACAATACCAAAAATTATTAAACAGAGTCATCGTTTTAGAAGAAGGATCAGATTATTTTTGTGCCCGTTTGGCCATCTCACAGTAGCTCGAATTCCATTTTTTCCTTTTTCTGTCTCCTTTTTTTTTACCCATTCCACCTCAAGATTTACATTTAACAGTACCTGCATTGTATTGATGAGGCCGGCCTCTCAGCCCTACTTCTGGCCAGAGGCAATGACTAGATAGTCATAGTCAACATATTGGCCATCTGCAGTTGAGAGTCGAGTTTTAGTTATATGGGTGACAGTAGGAGTGGGCATGCGCAGGGCGCGACTCTTGCCTGATGCCCTGCTCAAAGGATGAACAGGTTGTATTTTATAGCCCGATGTCCAGCCCTGCTTATTAAAAGCCTTAATCATTTTGGGTTGGGTAAGGGTGGGCTAGGCAGAATAAGTTTTCCTACCTAAGTGATAACATCTTGTCTTGTCCACATATAAAAAAAAATAACTTAGTGTAAATTTCATAAATATTCCTGTAGTGACCAATACCATATGTCTTAACTTTGCCCTAAGTAATATAAACTTCAAATACATTCGATGATTTCACAATCTTGAGATATTTCAAAATAAGTCTACAACTTAAATCTTAAAAAATACCATATGTCTTAACAAATATTCATACTTTAAAAATTAAACAACATCCATAATCCATTATAAATAAGGAAATAAAACGATTGTAATTAAAGCCATTACGTCAAAGTAGTTTGCATCAATTCAATGTCCCATAAATTGATCAAATGATGAAGCATCTGGGAAAAAAATAAAAAACAACTATAATTTAATACATCACAAAGTAAAGAAGAAAGGAAAAAATTTACTTGTAAATAGTGTTTAATGGCTAAGGCAAAAAAGAGAGGACCAGAAAAATATTATACAATAAATAATATATATTTTAAATAAAAATATATATATAAAATAATATTTAATTGATATAAAATTTTATATTTTAAATAAATAAAAATAATGTTCAAGGCAGGGCCAAATGGGCAAGGCAGCACCCCTTGCCCGATGCCTAGCCCTACCCGGTTATTAGCCCGCCCAAAGCTATTCAAAATTTTTTCGGGCCACTTTTTTAGGACCGGGTTGTGCAATTTTTTGTAGGGCTGGGGTGGGCGCACCGAGCCACTTAGCACCATGCTTACCCCTAGATGACACTTGATACAATAATGTGACCATTGGGGAGGTAATCTCTATGGTTGATGGTCGTCTTCTCTCTGCAAATGATGGCTCAACCTTTGCCCTCAAGCTTCCCCATGGTATCTCAAAATACTCCTTCCTGAAATTCAAATGCTTGAATAACAAAATGGCTTCAATTTCTGAGCATTTTAAGCTGTTATTGCTATTCATATTTTTAAGCACCCACACAGGCTTTAGAATCCGAGTATTGACTCGAAACTAGCCTAAATTTGGTTCGCCTGAGATGTGAATGGGTTGGTTAACCATTTTCTGGAGGCTTCCAATAGGAGTATTATTCATGGTCATTAAGAAATACATGTAAAGGCTTTGTGAACAAGCTTAACCATCATAACTGCATTGTTGCAGAGTTGATCCAAATTCTTGAAGGTCTCCAAATATGTTGGAATTAGGTACTTCCTATAAGACTTAATTGACTCTTTTTTATAGAGATAATATTTATATTTGTTATCTTTCTCTATATTAGTTTGTCTTATTTATATATATAATTTGATTAAACTCATAAACATAGCTTCGGCTGTTATCTATGTGCTCTCTTTACTTGGTTTTGCCATCCCTTTAATTTCAAAGTACTGAAATAACAATGGATTTGATTTTAAATACATCTTGTGTGCTTCTGCATGTTTCGGGCAGAAAAATATTAACATCTGATTTTGGGCAGGGTGATAACCGATTAGGGACTGAATACTGTTTGTTTTAGTCTTTTAAAAGTGTTTTTATAATTTATAAAATAAATATTTAAAATAAATTTTATCTCAACTTACAGAAAAATATTTTTTAAAATTTTCCAACAAGTTTAAGAGTTGTTAAGTGTTTTGGGCTGGGACCTTAGCCCAGTATGTGTTGCCTTTTTTCTCAGTTGGTACTTTCTTTTTGGTTGACCGGTTTTCCGGACAGACAGACAAATATTTTTTTTGGGTAAAAGTCTTACAGAAAGTATTTTATGTTTTGATCATATTTTTAATTAATGTGAATAAAAAATATTATAGGAAGACACCATTTCTAAGTTATAAACGGTAAGGCAAAGTATGACTTGTTTTTTATTCCATACAAATGCACAAACTTTGCGCTCTAATTCGCAAACGATTTTGAGCAGGAAAAGGCTCCACGTTGAATTATTTAACAATTTATATATGGTTTCAACCAATCTTCTTGAATCCGAACGGGACCGGGCAGTCCGGTCCGAGTTCATGTTTTTTAAAAGAATAAAAAATAAATTTTGTTTTTAGAATTTCATATTATAAGTCTAAAATTTTTAATTTCTCATCGGTTTTATCTCGGTTTAGCTTCGGTTTGGCCCCGATCTGACCCACTGACCCTTAACCCAATACCCCAACCGATTTTATGCCCAATCCGAATTTTAATACCTTCGTTTCAACGACATCAACTGTATATGATATCAAAATGTGAGATCAATGTATTTAATTATGTAGTGCCAATAATGGAAGTTTCGAGAGAGCACTTTAATTAATTGTTTGACCACTAGGTTGATCCAAATAATGCCAACCACAGCTAATTGAATAATTTTGTTTGAACATGCAGCCAACAAAGAAAGAAAGAAAGGCGCGCGTGGAGTCCATCAAAGATCATTTGCCCAAATAAATCGTGTATAAATCAATGGAGAAAACTTAAGTTGATTTGCTTTTATTTACTAGGTCATTTTTTTAATTAAATCTTAGTGTGTGATTTTTGCCCGATGCCAAAAATTTATATGATAAAAATTCAAAATTTTATTAAAGTGTCGTTAATAATAAATACCATACATGACAAAATTTTATTTATAAATTGAACCTAATGAACATATGCAAATGGATTTAAATTTTGTCCTAAATCTAAATCTTATAAACAACAAAAGGGTTTGCTGTCTTTAAAGGACAACATGTGTGTGTGTGTACACACCATAGTGAAGAGGTAGATTTTTGCAAACAAAAGAAAACATATTTCTAAAAAATCAATGCTATGAATTACATGTCCAGTTAAACATGTTACTCTATCATTTACTTCCTCTCTGGTCCTTGATATAAAATATGTTTATCTATTTTGATAATATTAAGAAAATTAGTTAAATTAGTTAATGTAACATATTTTTTTAATCTTTTTCAATTCCCTTTTTTACTTTTCTCCTTGATTATTATTGAGGAAACATCAATGGATAAATTAGAAAAATATTGATAAATACAAAAAATATATATTATATTTAAGATTAAAATCAACTCCTCAAATATATCTCATATTAAAATCCGACATAATCTATATTTGTGGTGGCTATAATCAATCAGCAGGGTGTTGCAGTTGAAGGGAATTAACATAGGCGAATAGGGGTAGGTTTAGGCTTGTAAGTATGGAGGAAACTTAATAAATTAATTGCCTTTAAAGACAGGGAGGAGGACCACATGGGATAATTATATTTAGGGACAAGTCAAATATATATGGGAGAGCTTAATGGAGCAGCGAGAAAATAATGCGCACATGTGTGAAGTTTAGTATAAGATTAGTTAACTCCCGTACGTGGCTTAAACACACAGTTAATTATTATAACACGCAAAGAGAATGACACCTTCCAACTTAGATTAACCACTTTAACTACTTCCTATAGTGACCTCCTCTCATCTTCTGCCCTCCGCATATATGCTTCATTTACTGCTTATTTAATCATTTTCCTAATCTTGTCTTAGCAGATTTATATGTTAACCCACAGTACATGTGTGCCATAAGGTTTATGTCAAGCATGTAAAGAATATGTACAAAACAAACTTAACGTCACTAGATTAATATAGATTGTCTTCATTGCAGAGACTTTGGACCCAATTGAAGGGGTATTTAATTTGAAAGGGCTAATGTAATCAATGGTATCTTTTTATTTGGTTTTAATTCCTCAATTTTCATTTCATTTAAAATATTAATCCCTTTTATTAAATAAAAATCTGCCAGCGTCTTGATGGTGCAGTGGCATATAAGCCATCCTTTGATGGCACTTAACAGGGTTCAATCCCTACCTACAAAGATTATAGTAACCCAATTTGAAAATTAGAAAAAATAGAAAATAAATGTCAACCATCTTATAATCTATTGATATGAAAACTTTCTTACGAGTGAGAAGTTATGACTTCGATCCTATCTACACAATCTCATATTAGATCATTAGTGATGTCCCTTTAATTTAAAAAGAAAACATTATTCACAATTCTTAATATAAGATCACATTTATAATACAAGTTGTATTATATACAAGATGTGATATTAAGAATCCGACTTAGTACATTTTTTTCATAGAAATGAGATAGGGCCACGTGAAGGAATCGGATGTGTCGCCCGGAAGAGCATGTGGGATGTGGCCAGGTTCGCTTGGGCAACGGTGGACCGAATAATCCAGTGGTGCCCCCAACTCACTCCAGACAAACTAATCCCACCACTCCCACTATGCCACCGTGGCACCCCTCCCAAGCCCCAAAATATCACGATTCCTTGGGAATATTCTACGCACTCCTATTCGTCAATTATTATTCTATTCAAGCATTCTCAACATCAGAAACGTTCCATATCAAGTAGAGTATCACTTGAAATATACTTAGATTCTTATTGTACTTCTTTGACACAAAGGTTTATTTATTACCACCCCCGATTTTAATTTAACGTATCGTTTTGTTGGTGCAACAAAATTTTATAGGATTGGAGGTAGCATTTAATTTATTCCTTTTTACTGATTAATGTTTTCTTGCCTCATGGTTATGAATTTTGAGGGATATAGGTTCATGTTGTAAATAATTATTGAAGTGTGAGAGAATATTCACACATCACAAAGAATATAGTCTAAAATAGAGTACTCCCTCTTGTTGCAAAACATTTTCAAGCGAAGAACACAAAATAATTAGCCGATGTTCTTGAAAATTTTCAATTATTTCGAGTATATCTTTTATATATAAAAAAAAGTGACTTTACTTTAGAATAAATAAATTAGTCGGGTCAAGTAATGTTTTTAATTTTGGACGAATATATATCAATTATTCTTAATGTTTAATAAGATAATTTAGGAATCGAAACAAATAGCCATAAAAAATGCTTTGTAATGGGAGGAACTGTTTTTTTAAATATTACTCCATCCGATCCTAAATATAAGATAAAGTTGACCTTTTTTGAAGAGACCAAGGAAGCTAAATAAGTTACTTAATCATATCATATGTTGTGCATTCTTATATTTTGTGCATTCTTATATTATATATTAGTTTATCAGTTAAATTAATTAGTTTTGAAAAAATAAAAATATAAATACTCTAAAGTAATTTAATTAGCTTCCTTAATCTCTCCAAAAAAATTAACTTTATCTTATATTAAGGATCGGAGGGAGTATCACCAATTCTGATTGTAAGAGCTTAATTATTATTTAATTCACATGTATTAAGAAATGATTTTAGTTGGTTATTTATATTCAACCCGTCAGCAATTTGTGATATATTTTCTAAATACCGTGCCCCTCCTGCTATTAGTTTTTTACGAATGAAGTTTGAATATAGAATTGGGTCAAGAATGGTGAAAATACTCATAAATTTTTTTAAAAAATGCATCCATCATCATAATTTTTTTTGTGTAAAAGTAATCATAAACTTTTTAAGAGGGATAAAAGTGACATTTCCGTTAATACTAACTAACGGCCGTTAACTCTAATGCAAAAGTACTAAAATACCCCTATCTAAAAGAAAGTTAAGGGACAAAAATATCCATAAACTTTTTTCAAAAGTGTAAAAATGTCCATAAACTTTTTTTAAAAGTGTGTCCACAATCATAGTCTTTTTTTAGGTAGGAGTATTTTAATACTTGTACACTAGAGTTAACGGCTATTAGATAGTTTTAACAGAAGTGTCACTTTTACCCCCTTTTAAAAGTTTATGGTTACTTGTACATAAAAAAAAATTTATAATGATAGATGCACTTTTAAAAAATATTTATGAATATTTTTGACCGTTAACCTATAAAATTTAAACCACATACGATACATTGGAGTAGTTTGGGGGGGGGGGGAATCAAATAGACAAGATCAAAATAAAGTTCTTAATTAATTTTAAAATTTACAAGAGAGAAAGAGTAATAAAGCAAAAGTTTAAAATTTAGGAGCACAGTAGGCAAAGTAAAATAAAGAGCACATGGAGGGATGTGGAGGACAGCGCATTGGAACCAGTGGAACAAAGCAAGCATTGTTGCATTAATTAAAAATTAAAATACATAGCAATCATATTTTATTTTTTGTGAATCGGGTGGTTATCTTTACGTATTAACTAGTATTAGTGTGTGTTTAGATTAGCTTTGGAGAATAGCTTTTATAATTTATGAGGTAAGTGTGTGAGAGAAGTTTTGTCTCGGGTTACGCAAACCTAGTTTTGACAATTTGCCAAACACTCACTTAAAGCATGTTTAGATTAGCTTGTTTTTTAAGAATAAACATTTATTATGTAAGTCGAGATAAAACTCCTTTCACATATTTACTTCGTATACTATAAAATATGATTTATAAATATTTATTACCTAAAAATAAACCACCCCAAATAAATATTTAATGTTATGGGGCTACCTTTAAAGTTGAGATACTACTGATGAGCCACAATATATTATTTCGATTTATTATCATGGCTAAAGCAGAGCCTATTTTTGTACGAGTAATTGGATAAGAAATTAAGGACCATACTCATAAAACAGGACGTTGTCTTCTCCTGTATGGACTTTTCTCCTCTCTTAAATTCCATTATTAAGGAGGATATGTGGGTTGAATTTCAAATAATTAAAATATATAATTGCTATGATTCTGCATGATAAGTAATATTTTATGTAATTGAAAATAAAGCAGCCTAATTAAAAAAAAGTCGTGCATGTATATGTGAAATCAAACTGTCCTAGGCTGTGTGAATTGTGATGAGTAGAATCTTCACAACAACAATTTTTCTATTTATAATATCTGAACTCAAAATCTTATCAAGCCATATAAACTAATTGCCTGTCAATTAAGTATATCTGTATGTATATGTACGTGTAGAGAATTTTAATTATACTCCCTCCGGTCCTAATTATAGGACAATATTTGAAAGTTGATCTTGGTCCTAATTATAGGACAAAATTTTAATTTTTGTCAATTTGTTCCCAAAATACCCCCATTGCTTTAGATAATGGTTGGATTGCCTCATGGTAGACTCATATAATATTCCTAAATCACCCCTATTAAATAAGGGCATTTTTGGAAAATAAATAAAATTAACTTTTTTTTTGCCAAGAATAAATAAAATTAACTAATTTAACTACTATCCTTAATTTCTTCAAAATTAGATAAATATGTCCTATAATTAGGACCGAAGGGAATAATAAACATCCTAATCACTGTTTTTGAGAGTGGGTGTAAAACCAAATCGAAGTGCTTTATTACAGAGTAGCATTGTTGTAGTGTACTATGAATATATAATTGATGAACTCAATCATGGAGATATTCGTTAAAACATCAACATCAAAGAAAATAATGAGAGCGTCAGATTTGAAACAAAATTATATTTCCGTATATGGGATTTGCATGACAATTTACTATATTTATATTTATATTTTTCACTTGGCTTTTTTTATTAGTTATAACTAAATAAGGAATTTTTTTCGCTTTTCCTGGTGAGACTTTGAATGAGCAAAATTTAACTTGGCTACCATACTCTCGTCTTGGGAACGAAGTCCTTTTTTTGGTCCTTTATCACTCGTCCATTATATGAATGAAAACATTTTAATATTATTTTTAAGAGGATGAAACAAAGATAAAAAACCGAAAGTGTCTAGACAATACTGCGCATATGACTACTTTTCAATAATAATGCAAACAATGATTTAACAATTTTTATTTCAAAAGTATAACAACAAGAGATAAAAATTTTCAAATATCGAATTTTTCTGGTTTTTAGAATTATCCGCAAAAAGTAGAACCACGAAATGTAATGAAACCATATGTTTGGCCAACTCTTTCAACCCCATCATCTGACCCAATCCAACAAAACGTTGTCACTAGTACAAATCACAGTGAAAAATGTTGTTACTCTAGATCATGTGCATTAATGAAGTTATTGATGATCACCTTGTAATCTACTCGTATTAAAATGGATATTTCTCTGCAAGGTGAATGCTATGATTTTATTTTTCTAAGTATAAGTATTTTTTTATTGGAGTCAATCATATTTAAGATATTATCGGATATTAAATGTTCGTACTTTTCATAATAAAAATTCAAACATTGATTCATCACGTTATAAGGGATTAACTTCTCCCACCATACCCCAATCCTATTGATAGAATGTTACAAATTTGATTTCACTTATTGCCTCCATTTCCAATTCAACAGAAAGGAATGTTTATGAAGCAATTGTGTATTTTGTTTAATGACTTTATCTCAACTCTATAATATTAAACCATTTTAGTTTTTACTATTTTAGATAATTTTCCCTCTTATTTTCCTTTCACCCTTCCTCCCGTGCAAACACAATTTTATCGAGAGAGAGAGAGACACTCAGTTTGAAAATTCCGATTTTGCAAAATTAAGATTTGAGGAGTAAAACTCAGTTTTATAAAAATAGCTAAACAAGCATTCAATAGAAATTAAATTTATAAAATTTGAGCATTTTCATGAGAGAAGTCATTAAGGACCCAAAAAAGGATAATGGCATTTTAAACCTGTATAATTCTAAAATCCCTCTGCAGTCTAATACAGGATCATAGTAAAATTATGTTTTAATGTGAAAAATTCAAATACCCCTAGTACAAATACTACAAGATAGTGTTCTATACCTTATAATGTGCTCAAATATTAACAATAAAAGTATTCAGACATGAAACCCAATTCACTTAATTTTTTTTTATTATAAAAAAGTAATCAAATTTTAACCAATGACTACAGTTTTTTGTCATTATTGTGTATTTAAAACTTTTCATATTAAATCCTCCGGAGCCGTCAAAACAGCAACCATAACAAAATTCTCTCTCTTGGAACTCATGCCGCCTTTCAATGGAAGAAGTCGACTCCGTCAAGGTACCACCGGATAGGCCTCCGGCCACCTGTGTCTCGACGGATAGGTCGCTAGAGGAATCCAAAAAGAAGGATAATCCTCCAGATCAGAGCAAAAGTAATCATTCTATTAAAACGGGAAATATTATCGACACCAGCCTGCCTGTGATTCTTGAAGTCCTGGCACCTGAGGAACAGGGCATTAAGAAGGGGATCCCTTCAGGACCAGCTGCTTCTCTGAATCCCCCCTCCTATAAAGATTTATTAATGGGGGTTAACAAATCAGTTTTTAATGGGGTTGTTCATGGACATAGCTCATCAAATGGAGACTCTCTGACGACGGATTTACAAAGCAGGCATTGGAAGATACCAGAGCCGTCAGACGAAACCAAAAACCTCATGAATGTCTACCCTACCATAGAAATATCAGAGGATGAATACAATGAAGCATGCCAACCATGGAACAACTCCCTTATCATCACAGTGTTGGGTGCCCATTTTTATCTACATAGGCTCAAAGAGATGTTGTGCAGAGTGTGGAAATTCAATGAGTTCGAATTAGTTGATTTGCCCAACAATTATTATGTTGTGAGATTCACTAACTAGGATAACTGGAGCACTCACTACAAGCGCATATTATTGGAAGGGCCGTGGGTGATAGCTCAGCATGCAGTTCTGGTTCAGCAGTGGACGCCATACTTTGACCCTTTCCTCAACCAGCTGGGAAGAATTGCTACATGGGTTAGAATCCCAAATATTCCCCTTATCTACTACTCACACAAATTCATCACAAGATTAGGGAATATGATAGGAAAGACACTCAAAGTCGATTTGCATACCCTGAACCACCAAGATCAATCTTCGGGCTCTGTGACTAGGGGAAGATACGCTAGATTATGCGTGGAGCTCGACCTCCAAAAATGCCTTGTGCCCAGAGTCATATTGGCTTCAACCATCTTCAATGTGGAGTATGAGGGACTGGACCTAATCTGCTTCTCCTGTGGGCGATATGGCCACAGAAAAGACCACTGTTCGTGGAAAAGCAAAGAAGCTGAGCCATCCGATACTCAGAATTTGGAGAAGGAACCAGCAAAAACAACTCAGGCAAAGGCGCCGGAGAATTCCGCGTCGCTGGAAATGGATGTTTTCGGCCCCTGGATGTTGGTGGGATCTCAGAAAAATTCACGTTTCCCAAGCAAGGGAAACCGCAGAGACGGCGCTGTAGGGGGAAGGTATAGGCGACACTCTGACAGAAGTATGGAGATGAAATCTCAAGCTTCCAGATTCCAAGTGATCTCTGACCTGGAGGACGAAAAGATTTTTGAAAATATACAACTTGTTAGCTCACGGGGGTGCGAATCCACTGCGCCAGAGAAAGGGAACGGGAAAGGAGTTTCGAATGAAAGAGGGAACTATCTCAAGGACAGAAATAGAGTCTTGACCAAGTCCAAATCTCAGTTTGCTCAACCCCCAAGACAAGAATTTCGCATAAAGAGAAAAGAGAAAGTGGAAAGCAATGGGCTTGCCACATCAATCCCATGCAGCTCCGTGGCCCATAACGAAACTCGCCCGACTATGGAGTCCATTCTGTCACTGGGCCTCATGGATGACTTGTTTGATCAAGCCCACTCGGACCATATACAGCATCACACCCACTCGGGTAAAGGGCAATCACAACCCAGGATCCACCAACTTGTAATGGGCTCTTTGGCCCAACCTCATTCCAGCGAGATTGATACAATGAACCAAGATTTAATTCCCTCTTCAAAATCTGATCCCGTGGGTACCCAGCAGGTAGCGCATGGAAAAAATGAGAGTGCCGAGGATCAAGTTGGCGCCACCCCTGCTCTGGATTTAAACTCAAATGCCGTTGCTGAAATTCCTATTGTGGGAATATCTCCCTCTGAAAATTCCAGTTTGCCTCCAACTCCCAACCAGGAACTTCTAGCCTCTAATTTAAAACTCAAAGGGCAAGGCAAAACAAATAGGAATTTGAGAGAGGCCAAGCATAGGAGCAGATCGAGTTCTGGGCGTGTCCCTCCAGATAAGTAGCCATGTCCTCTATTCTGTCCTTTAATTATTTCCTTATGATTATTTTTCTAGTTGGAATTGTAGAGGGACCTGTAGCAAATCTTTTCCCCGTATCCTTCGTGATATTGTTAATAAGCATCAGATTTCTGTTATGTGCCTCTTAGAAACTAAAGTCAGTGGTCTTCAAGCTGACTTAGTGGTGCGTAAGCTAGGATTCCACAACTGGCTTAGAGTTGAATCAACTGGTTATGCCGGTGGCATTTGGGTGCTGTGGAATGATTTTGATGTATCTATGGAATACCTTTTCTCCACTACCCAGCTTTTACACTGCCGCATGACTGATAACAAATCGGGCGAAAGTTTCTGTGTCACCTTTGCGTATGGGGACCCTAGATGGAGCTATAGACAAGACCTGTGGTCTTCTCTTCGGTATCTAGCTGGCAATGTTTTTGACGGTTGGCTGGTTCTCGGTGATTTCAATTCCTTTCTTTATCCATCGGACAAGGTGGGGGTGCTGCTGTTCATGATAGATCCTTATATCCCTTCCGCAACTGTGTCCATGACTGTGGCTTTCTGGAACTTCCTGTGGTTGGTGATAAATTCACTTGGTTCAGAAAGGAAATCAAGGAAAGACTTGATTGGGCTTTTTGCAATATATCATGGGAATTGGCTCATCCAAATCACAAAACTTTCCACCACCTCCGTTACAAATCTGACCACAGAGTTCTTGTGATATCTGCTGGGAATAAGCATGAAGTCAATTCTAAAGCTCACTTCAGATATCAAGCAGCGTGGTGTCTTGAAGAGGGTTTCTCTGACTTAGTAAGCTCTGCTTGGCACCATAATGATTGGACCTCTGGCTATAAGGATTTTCAGAACAAAGCAACGTGGTGGAATAAGAACGTGGTTGGCAGCATTCCTAGAAAGAAGAAGTGCCTGCTTAAGCGTTTGGAAGGTGTTGACCGGGAAATCGCTGCTCACCCCCACGCGGGTCTCTATAAGCTTGAAGTGAAGCTCTGGAAAGAATATATTAAGGTGGTGAATCAAGAAGAGCTCCTCTGGTATCAAAAGTCAAGATGCAAATGACTCAAATTTGGGGATAAAAATACCAGCTTCTTCCACTCCTCGACAGTGATCAAAAGGAAAAAAAACAGAATTGAGTCCCTCCAAAACGATCAGGGTGTCTGGATTTCAAACCAAGAGGAGCTAAAACTTTCTGCGCTCTCTTATTTCAAGGACCTCTATTCCTCTGATCAAGAGGTTTTAAATGTGTCAAATTGGCCTTCTGACTTCCTCGCTCTAAACAATTCTCAACTTGCCCTTATTCAGAAAGATGTGTCGGCAGTAGAAATTAAAAATACTGCCTTCGAGATGGAGGCCTTTAAAGCACCTAGGCCTGACGATTTACAGCCTTATTTCTTTCAGTCACAGTGGAATGTTGTTGGGTCTAAAATCTGCGACCTCATCTTTTCCATCTTTAGAGACCCTAGCAAGGTTAAAGATATTAATCAAACCCATATTACTCTGATCCCTAAAGTGGATAAACCCACCTCCCTCAAAGAGTTTCGGCCAATCTCCCTTTGCAACGTGACCTACAAAATCTTAAGCAAGGTTCTTGCTAATAAACTGAGGCCTGTGATAGAATTTTTGATTCATCCCACTCAATGTAGCTTTATCAAGGGAAGGCAAAGCAGCGATAACATCATTATGGCACAAGAAGCCATCCACACTATGAGAACAATCAGGAGAAAGAGAGGTTACGTTGCCATTAATGTTGACATGGAGAAAGCATTTGACAGAATGGACTGGAACTTTTTGAAATTTAATCTCCAGAGTCTTGGCCTGAATGATCATTTTGTGACGCTTCTAATGATGTGTGTATCCTCTGCTTCTATGAGAGTTGTATGGAATGGTGCTCTATCAACCCCTTTTCATCCAACGAGAGGAGTGCGGCAAGATGACCCTTTGAGTCCCTTCTTGTTCATTTTATGTATGGAGCGCCTTAGTCAGCTCATTAACCGAGAAGTCGACGAAGGAAGATGGAAACCTCTCAAGCTCAGTCAATCGGGCCCCGAGCTATCCCACCTCTTCTTCACTGACGATCTCTTCCTGTTCAGTAAGGCTTCTTTGGATCAGATGGAGAATATCAGAGATTTGATGGCTCATTTCTATTACGTGTCAGGGCAACGTATCAGTCTCACCAAATCAAAAATTTTTGCTTCAAGGAATGTTAATTTTCACAGAGCTCTGGAACTAGGTCAAACCCTTGGGATCACCATCTCAGCTGACCTTGGCAAATATTTGGGTGTTCCTATCCTGCATAAGAGAGTCTCGAAGTTAACCTACGCTCCCCTAGTTTCGAAAGTTCAAAAGAAACTTTCAAATTGGAAGGGCAAGTTCCTTAGCTTGGCAGGGCAAACAGTTCTGATCAATTCTGTTCTCTCCACACTCCCTTTTCACCAAATGCAAACCACCATTCTTCCCAAAGGGATCCTTTGGGATCTCGAGAGAATAAATAGAAATTTTTTCTGGAATCAGGGGCAGGAAGGTAAGAAAATGCACCTTATTGCCTGGGAGAATATCAAGAGGGACAAAAAAGAAGGTGGCCTCGGCATCAAAGATCTAGCAAGTCAGAATGAGGCTCTCATTATAAAGATGTGTTGGAATCTAATCACTAGGCCCGATGCTTCATGGGTTAAAGCTCTCAGAGCTAAGTATGGTTGCGGCAATGATAAACTTCCAAGGGTTGAAAGGAGAATAGCTCAATCGGCAGTATGGAGCGCGATTACATATGTTTGGGACCCTTTCAGAAAAGCTGTTGGAAGCAAACTCCGAAGTGGTAACTCAACAAATGCCTAGTGGGATCTATGGACTAATCTTGAGCAACCCCTAATGTACTACGTGGACAAAAATCATGACCTCATAAATCTGGAAGATGTGGTTAGTCAGTTTGTAGGCCTGGACAGAAGATGGGACTTCCATAAGTGGACTTTGTTCTTACCGAGGTGGGTGATTGAGAAGATCAAATGCATCCCACCTCCTTCCCAAATAGGTGATAATTTGTTCTGGTGGAGGGAATCTTCTTATGGAAACTTCAGCGTTAAATCCGCCTATTCCATGATTTACTCGTCGTATACGGAGGCGCCTGATCCTTTATGGCATCGTATCTGGAGGTGGCCTATTCCTGAGAAAGTCAAGTATTTTATGTGGCAATTGTTCCAAGAGAGAATTCCCACCAATTCAGTTCGAGCTAAGAGGGATGTGAGGATAAACACTGAGTGCCCATTTGAGTGTAGCCGTGAGGAAACACCTTTACATTCTTTGAGAGACTGTGAGCTTGCGAGCAGTGTGTGGCTTTCTTGTACTAACCCAATTTATCACCCTGTTTTTTTCTCTGGCAATCTGCAGGTTTGGATCAAATGGAATATGCGACACTCCCCTGGGAACCGCAGAGTGACTCAGTGGCCCTGGCTAAGAGTCTTCGGCTCCCTTTGTTGGCTCATATGGAAAAATAGATGTAAGAAAGCGTTTGAAGGAACTTGCGACCAACCTCAACAGCTGATACACAGAGGATTGCATTTCCTCCATGAAGGCATAGAAGAAGGAAGACTCAAGCACAAGATTCTGAGAGTACCAGATAGAGATTCGGATCAGTGGGTTACCCCCCAGACGGTTACATACGGATTGACGTGGATGCTGCTTTCGATGAGCATCGACACTCTGCAGTAGGTGGAGTTGTTCGTGACAGTTCCGGAGCTTGGATATGCGGCTTTCAGAAAAACATAGGCTTCTCTCTTGGCTCAACAGACTCGGAGATCCAAGCTATTAAGATAGGGCTTCAAGTTTGCCAATCCATGAAATTCACAAAGGTAAAGCTATACACGGACTCGGCAGAAGCACTTCACTTACTATTTCACGCAGGAGGCCCTTACCATCCTCTTCACAGCGAACTCGAGGAAACCAAGGATTTAATCTACAGGAATTGGGATTTGGAGATTCATCACTCGTACAGGGAATGTATTGTATGTGCAAACCTACTGGCAAAAAAGGCTCTAGATTCAAACAATGATATGATCCTATTGTATAACCTGCCAGATTTTTGTTTGATCCAAATTTTAGCTGACTTAAGCTAATATTTGGATTTACTTTAGTTCTTCTCTAGATCTATGTAGGTTCTTGTATGAGTCCGCCGCGACTCTCAAGGGAATGACTCCCTTGTCATTGTAATTCAAAAAAAAAAAAATTTCATATTAAACCATATTTTAACGCCAATCTTATAAACTTACAGAAGAAAATTCAGAATTATACGAACTGAAAATGTCATTATTTTTCTTTTGGCTCGTGGATGATATTCTCCCTATTTTTGTTAACGGAGTTGCAGATAAACAGAAAAGCACAAATTTAAAGAATATTTTATTAATACATGTTCAGCGAAAAACAGAAAAAAGGGACGCAAATGAACAAGAAAAACCGAATGCGCCGTTGATAATTGAAATAGAGATACCATATTTATTATGTCATTTATTAAAAAAAAGAAAAGAAATTGATATTTCTCCCATGAGGGTGAGGCGTGAGGGTGACATCCTCCATGGAAATGGCCCCTTATTATTTTCTCGCCATTAATGTATATGAAGGAAAAGGAAAGAAGCAAAATTAATTAAAAACCCAAAAAAATGTCGAAAGCTCGCAAGCTGGTAGACCAGCTGTGACTGTCGGCGTATAGCCCAAGCATACCCACGAGCTTCTCTCTCTCCCTCCCTCTCGATCGAGCTCAGCTAAATAAACAGAGCTTCCCTTTAAACTTCTCAAAAATTAGATAATAAACACTCTTAAAAACACTTCATTGTAACTTTCCTAACGTCAATTACCCTCTTTATATTTGTTGCTGTTGCCATTATTATTGCTGTGGAGTGAGGCACAGTGGGCTGAAGCCGAAGCAGCACGAGGATCACGCATTGCAGCCAAGAAGGGGTACATATGAGAAAAATCAGAGGAGTTTTAGCTTGTTAGTGATTTGCTCGCGGAAGCAATGTAGAGCAGGTAAATCGCAGCATTGGGCACAGAAGACGGGCTACGACATCTTTTTCGGCATTATATTTTTTGATTCGGAAATGATTTTGGAGGCTGCTGGAGATCGGAGAAGCATTATGTTTCGGTTAGGTGATTTTTAGAGGGAGAAGGGGAAAATGGTGTGAAAATCAATTGCTGGCAGTATTTGAATCCAGTTTTTGTATGTGTCCTTGCTTTTGAATTTTTGGTTGAAAGAACTGGCCATTTTGTTGAATTGGATCGCGAACAATGGAGTCTCGGATGGATCAGTATGAGATCATGGAGCAGATCGGTCGGGGAGCTTTTGGAGCTGCTATTTTGGTCCACCACAAGGCTGAGAGAAAGAAGTAAGCACCGCTTGTCTGTTTTTGCTCCCTTTGAAATGTAGTGTATGGAAGCTATGTTCGCCGTTCAACATTTGACAACTGAATCTACATTTCATGGTTTGCAGATATGTGTTGAAGAAAATCAGGCTTGCGCGACAGACTGAACGATGCAGGAGATCTGCTCATCAAGAGGTGAGTTCGGCCTTTAATCCCTGCCTGCTTATTTGCCTCGTGATTAATGGACGCTTTTACTTTTTGGGCATTTAACCATTGCGCCTTCTGGATATTCTAGATGGCACTTATCGCCCGAATACAACACCCTTACATCGTGGAATTTAAGGAGGCTTGGGTTGAGAAGGTGAGGATACCCCTAAGTTCTTTTTTAGTATGGTCGTAGTCTAAGTTTCTTGCAGTTGCTTGTTATAATTCACCATTGGCTTCAAACTAGAAATCAATCTGTCATAACTAGTCTTGTTTTAACTAAGCACATTTTACTTGTAATGTAGGGTTGCTATGTCTGCATTGTCACTGGATACTGTGAAGGTGGAGACATGTGAGTATCTGAAAATACCTAAAAACTTGAAGCATCTTGTTCACTCCATGGAAGTCATACGCTGAAGTACTTAAGTTGTATGTATATTTCCAAATTTTATAACAGGGCTGAATTGATGAAAAAATCAAATGGGGTTCACTTTCCTGAGGAGGTATTATGGTGTCATGGATGTATATATGACATGTATTTGCTTTTCTTGTACCTTAAAGTGGATTTCAATTTTTATGGGGACTCATATTAGAAGTTGTGCTTGCCCAGAAACTCTGCAAGTGGTTTACTCAGTTACTGTTGGCAGTGGAATACTTGCATGCTAACTTTGTATTACATCGAGACCTGAAGGTACACTAATTCAAAGTAACTATATGTTGTGAGTTTTTTGTGCTTTATTTTAAATAATTAGGCTGATTCGTTTAATATCTCCAGTGTTCCAACATCTTTCTTACCAAGGATCATGACGTTCGCCTAGGTGAGATAATCTGCAGTCGTTGATTAAAATGAAAATAAATTTATTCTAATTTTGTCTGTAATTTTCTGGAACTTGTGCAGGGGATTTTGGTCTTGCCAAGACCTTAAAAGCAGATGATCTGGCTTCTTCGGTACGTGTGAACTGGGAAACTTATGGCCATGCCAATGCTGTTTTTCAATCTCAATTATTCATTCGAATGTTTCAAAGAATTTATGGTAGACTTTGTCACTTTTTAGTTTGACTGTCAAGTTACCTTGGAATTGTTGGATTCTTCATATGTCAACACCAAATGTCGATATAAGCTGAATTGCTAGTTTAGGGTTTTTCATCTTGAAACCACATGACTCCTATCCTGTGAACTCTATTGGGAGAATCATGGACTTAAAATATGATATCCATGATGTTTAGCTAAAATTATTCTTTCCCGCCTTTTGGCTTGATAATTATCCAATTACTTAGCTGACTTGTGCCTGCACCCCTTACCATCCAATTATTGTCATTAAATCAGTTTTTTATTCAAATTATTAACATTACAAGTGTTTCCATATGCATATTACAAGGTGTAGAATCTGAACTTGTTTTGTGCACTTGTGTGCAGGTGGTAGGAACTCCCAATTACATGTGTCCCGAGTTACTTGCAGATATCCCTTACGGATTTAAGTCTGATATTTGGTCACTAGGTATGTGTTTTGTTGTGTGTTAAATATCATATGCTTACAGATTGGGCTTTACCCTGGCTAAAATATTTAAATCTCCAGGGTGCTGTATATATGAGATGGCTGCTCATCGCCCTGCTTTTAAAGCTTTCGTAAGATTTCTTCTGATCTTTCAATTTATAGCACCTTCTATTATTGTTGTCTTGTTGGGCAATTCAGTTAATGCACTATCGTCAACTTAAACATAATATATCTCATTTTTGCGTCTAAGTTGGTGAAGTGACATATTTGGACTGTGGAAAGTTTATGATATTAATTTTTTATAATATACCTGTTGCTTGAAATTTAATTTCCTAATTTTTTTCTATGGTGCTACTAATTAGAGGTTCTTGGTGATTGATCTTTTTCGATTTCATACTTTTCACACAATTCTTCACAATATTTACATAGATATATGTGCATGGAGGAGCAATAAGTGCATTTTTTTAGAAGTTTTATAAAGATGTGGTATAACTTGTTTCAGGATATGGCAGGATTGATAAGCAAGATAAATCGTTCCTCCATAGGTCCTTTGCCTCCCTGTTATTCGCCATCTTTGTAAGTTTCTATATATACTTTTTTGAGATCAATATCCTAGTATATTGGGTTGCAGGAAGCCAAAGATTAACTCACCATCTTTGAAGATTTTTTTTTAAAGATGATAATATTATGTATGCCTGTGCTTCTGTTTTCTCTGTTAGGACATTAAACACTTTGTTGGATTTTCATTTTAATGCACAAACCCAACTTTGTTTTCCTCTTAAAATTGTGATTTTTTTCACCATGTTCGTTGAATATGGAATAATTAATAAGCAATGCCATCTTAAAAAGCACATGAAATAACAATATTCCAAGAATAGGGAGTTCTAACTTGTAATTTTAACGGACCAGTTTCTGGATAACTTTGACATATTCTAGCAAACTTTTAACAAGAGAAGAGAGCTTTGACTGTGACTTTACTTATTGCATGGGATCATAGATCAGGAAGAAGGTTGAATTTAACGAAGCCATGGGGAGCAAGTGATCCTATCACATTCCGCTTCTCGTCAACTTCTCAGGAAGGTGGGGAGGTGGTGGTGTAACTTACTTTCCTGTCCAAGAGACGAATTCATTGAGCACTCAATAGATGGACTTTGCCACTGGCGGCTATGCTGGGACTAGCTGTCATAGGCAACTAATTTTTGGGGGGAAGTTAATACTTTCATTGCTTGAGCTGGCACACTTACTTGCACTAGCCTTTGGCCTAGAGCAAGGCTAGATCTTATTTTGGCCTTGGGGTGGTGCAAATGTTTCTTGTGCCAAAGCATAGCATGCAAAGTACATGTAAGAAGATCTCGTGTTTGTTGTCCGAGGGATGGTTTTGATGATTGTTCTTAATTAGAGAGTGCACAAGTTCCTTATCTCAACTAATTAGTTCCTTCCTTTTGGCGGGAAGCACCAACTATTACCTACAGCAAGCTTAACAAGAGCCCCCTACTTATAGTAAGCCTAGCAAGAGGAATTTTCTTCACTTGACTGGAAGCATCACTTAATGGTCTAGAGGATGCTTCATCTTACTAATTAACCTGTCAAATTAAAGTTTTTACTTAATATGAAACAAAGGCCATCTAGGAACACTTCTTAAATCATTTAACTCTTGCTTCTCTCTCTTGAATTTGTGCTGAAGTATACATTACTATCATTACATCATTAAGTCTTGTACATGCAGGAAAACACTGATAAAGGGTATGCTGAGAAAAAACCCTGAGCATCGACCGACGGTAAGCATCTCTGGAGAATAATTTTGTTTCCAATGTACACAATTTAGATTTACCATCGGTACTTATACATGAAAATCCGGCTTCACATTTTGGACAGGCATCGGAGATCTTAAAGCATCCTTATTTGCAATCTTATGTTGAACAGTATCGTCCATCTTTCAGTCTTCCAACATCCTGTTCTCCCGAAAAGCCTATTCCTGTTACCCATGATCCTCGAAGAAATATGGCTGAAAGTCAAAACAGTAGCAGTTCAAGCAGTGACAAAGATGGTTCAATGTCAAATGACAGAATCATTTCAGCAGTGGTGCAGAAGTGCGATAACAAAACCCCTGAGACAGATGTAACCTCCATGGATGATGAGGATGGCTCTGAGCATATCCTGCCTAGCGAAGAAGATACTAGCTCTAGCACTAGCAATGCCAAAACTGATTGCCAGGAGGTGATGAAACCATCATCTAATGAACGTCAATCAGTTTTTGATTCTAGGCAGCCAAAAACAATTAAAAACATAATGATGGCACTTAAAGAAGGAAAGGTCAGAGAAAATGGTTCTCCAATGAGAGGCAACCGCATTAAGGCTGTTGGTGCATCAGCACAGAAAACAAATGCAGATACATTGCCTAAATTGTCCAAGTCTAATGCTCCTGCTATCAAGCCAAATTTAGAGTCTCCAACTTCGATACCTGCAAAGACATCCCCTGATCCTCCAAAACGAATGCCAAGATCACATCCTTTAAAGAATCAGGTGTTTTACCTCTGAAAATTATTTACTGTTTACTTCCTGCTTGCTATTTGTTTATTATTTTCTCAAAACACTGTTATTCATTACTTGCATGCCCATGATGTATTCTGGTAGGCGCTACTGATGATGGACTCTTCACCAAAAACTAAACCCAGATACGATGGGACTCCCCCGTCTTATCCTATTAAACAAGTTGAAGGAGATGGAGTTTCTGCCAAGGTTAGGCAAGGGACCCCCCCTAGTTTACTTAGACAACCTTCGTTTCGAGGAGGAATGAGGCAGGTTGGGTTTGATGTACGCAATGCAGCAAATGATACAGAGAAGTTTGGTCAAAAAAACGTATCACAGGAGCCAGACAGGAGTCATTATAAGGCGCTCAATGGTCATATTCCACATGCTTCTAGAGAGGTTACAGAGCCACAGAAGGCTTCTGAAAAATGTTCCAAAGGAATGCAGACTGATAGCAGTAATTCTATTTCATCTTCAGTGTCTATTCAAGGATGTGAACTTTCAGATGATGCCACAAATTTTATTGACATGGGAGAACAGACGCCTTCTGATCTTGGGAGTGCTACACATATTGAAACTATTAAGTCACATCCAGAAAAGAGTCATTATCAGTCACCCAATAGTCACATACCACAGGTTTCAGGAGAGATTATCGAGCCTCAGAAGGCTTCTGAAAAATGTCCCAAAGGAATGCAGGCAGATAGCAGTAATTCTATTTCGTCTTCAGTATCTATTCAAGGATTTGAACTTTCTGATGATGGGACAAATTTTATTGACATGAGAGAATGGACGACTTCTGATCATGGGAGTGCAACACATATTGAAACTATAAAATCACATCCAGACAGCAGCCCACCTGCTACCTATTTGCGCTGTGAGATTGCTGAAACTGTCTCTAGGGGAGCCTCTGAACCTACCCTGAATCTTCAGCATACAATTACTAATAATGAGAATGAAAGTTCTGGTTTAACTCTAGATCGCCATACTCCAGATTCCAATGAAATATTGGCTCCTGAAGATAGTCTCCCCATCAATCAGTCAAGTACTTCTATTGCCACCTCATGTGATAGATCTCCAAGTCCCTCTGTTATAGCCAGTGAAGAAATTAAAGATCTTCAAGATACTACTAAGCAAGTGACTTCAATCCATCCTCCGAAACTTCAACTATTGAGTGCTGGAGAAAAGTTTGTTTGCGAAGAAGTCGCTCCAGTCAGTGAACCCAGTAATAAGTCTGACACAGTAAGCCAGCCAAAACCCGTGCTTGAGTCCTCTGGCGATGACAAATTCACTGTAAGAGAAAGACTGTCATCTGCGGCTGAAACTGCTCTCCCAATCACCTCTACCAATGACCAAAAAGGTTTGCAAGAAGATAAAGGAAACATTTTGCATAATCCAGTGATTGAAAGGCCAGCTGTTGGTAATCTTCCTCCAGCTTTTGATGATGTCATTCATGTTATACGGCATAGCAGTTACCGAGTTGGGAGTGAGCAACCAGTAAAGGAAACTGTGGAGATGGGAGTTCAAAATGTGGATGTTGGTAAATTTCTCAAAGTTGTAAGGGATGATTTAGAAATGAGAAACATGGGCATCCCTCTGACCCATAATTCTTCAAGTTGCTCTGAAGCTGCGAGCTTGAAGTCAAACATTTCTGATCAATCAGACATGAGAAGCACGAGCACTGCTCCAGCTCTAAAACCCTCGAGTTGCTCTGATGCTTTGTGCACAAAGCCAAGCGTCCCTGATCATTCCAGTGTCAAGGAACAAAACGTGAAAAATCTTGCTTCTCTAGTTTCAAAATCCGATTCCCCTGAGCTGACTAAATCTAGCTCTTCAGTGACCGAAGAGGAAACCCCAGCAAAGGAAACTCTGGATGTCAAGTCATTTAGGCAGAGAGCAGATGCTCTTGAAGGGCTCTTGGAGTTGTCAGCAGAGTTACTGCAGCAAAATAGATTGGAGGAGCTTGCTGTTGTTCTAAAGCCCTTTGGGAAAGATATGGTATCCCCAAGAGAGACCGCCATTTGGTTGGCTAAGAGCTTAAAGGGAATGATGAGCGATGACCATGGTGGACGTTGATTATGGTAAGGTTGCGTGCCCCCCTCGTGTTTAAAATTGCTTGGCTAGCTCTGAGATATTTCAAGTGCCAATTTTTAAGAGATAAAAAAGACTTTGGTTTTTCTTGTTATCATTTTTGTAATTCTTTTCAGTGTCGATGCTGTTGTAAATAGTGACCATACAAATTAATAACATCTACTTACCAAGTTACCATCAATTGTATCGATATGATGGGGCTTTGTTAAAGTGATTGGTGAATATGTAATGATTCTGTACCCTCCTTCCGTCTTGAAAACCGCGTGATCACGTATATCTCATCTAGAACTAGAAAACGAAAATTACATACGTTTTGTTGGTGGTTATATTTGCATGATATTTTCATTCAGTAAATGGTAAATTTTAGAACAACAAAAGCTGTATAGAATTTCTCTCGTGAATAGTACAAAGGACAGATATAAAGCAAAAATTTCAAAAATAAGTTGGCTAGCAAAATCAAAATTCCATTTATTAGTAGTAAGTGAAAATGAATGTGAAGTTGAGTTTGAAATTCCATGCACCGCAATTCTTTACCTGAGCCGAGCAAGTCCAAATTTTGGTTAGTCTGACAAAAAATGTTTGCGAATATATGTACCCCTCAATTTGGTTTACAAACACATCAAGTTGCGAACATTTTAGAAATAGATGAACTAATACTCCCTATGCCTTTTAGGAAAAGAGGAACCCTCGCCCTGGTCCTCCCTTTTCCTTTAGCAAACCCCAGCATGCTCCGTGCCGGCTCTATCTCCGATGTTGCCCTCATCACTGGCATGCTCGCCAGCCCTGTCTCCGATGCTGCCCTCATCAACGGCAGGCTTCGCACCAGCTCCGTCTCTAATGTTTTCCTTCTATAAATGTGGGAGTTGCTAATATATATGTGCGCGCAAGCGCAAAGATAAAAGAAACTTGTACCCACTTATCAGGGAGTATCTATATCACTATGCTGCAAGTCTCTCTGTCACACAATCAAGGCGACGTTATAAATGGTATCAGAGCCGCATGTTATAAATACTATCACAGACTAGATATTACAAGTGGTATTAGGCTTTGAAATGTTACAAATGTTATTAAAACCAAATGTTACAATGGTATCAGACGTTGTGATAAATGATATCAGAGCTAGATGTTATAAGTGGGATAATTTTTTTTTTTTAATGTACAAAATCATCAAGTTGCAACTATGTATCAAAAAATAAAGAATAACATCTTAGACTTGTTTAACCATTCACTTTTTTTTTTATTAATATGCATTTTGTTGGTGGTTATTTATCAATTTTGTTCATTTTTTTTGGAAAAATATTTTCATGATATCTTCTTTGAGTAACTTAATTAATACAATAAATTTAAGAAAAATAAAATCTGTTTAAGATTTTTCTTGTGAATAATTAAGTAGAGACAAAAGACTAAAAAAGCAAAACAAAAAAAAGAAAAAGAAATACACACATGTATGTATATACTAGAAAATCATAATTCTATTTATTAATTGGAGTTGATGCCACTCTGAGAGAGTGTTTGGCAGTGTATAAATGGAAGAAAAGAAAAGACAAGTGCTTGTGTGTGTTTGGAGGGAGTGACATAACTAACTTGTCACGGTTAGAGCTTTATCTAAGCCACATGATTAGTAAGTTGCAACTTGCATGTGGCCTTCCTATAAATAGAGAGAAGTTATGTCTAGATTAGCTTTTGGAGAATAGTTTTTACGATTTATAAAGCAAGTATATGAGAAGAGTTCTATCTCAACTTGCAAAAATAAATTTTTGAAACCACAATTTATAATTTCCCAAATACTCACTAAGATAAGATGGTATCTAATTATAACACAAGCATAAGAAATCCGGAAGCAAGTCCCACCCTTGACTTTTTTTTTTTGCCAACAGAATAACTAGCTTCATTTCATAAAAGGTAAGTGCACAAAAACGTAGGTCCTAAAAAAAACATTACAATGAAAAAGACAAATAAAGTAAACTAAGACGGAAACAAAAAACAGATGTGCAACAGATAATCTATCCTATGCTAGTTGTCGTATGATGAGCTTCCAAATCCTTTTCCAATAAAACTTGCAATTTTGCAGGAGGTCTCCAAATCCAATTATCAGGATATAGACCATGCTGTGAAGCACGAGCCACCCAATCTGCAACTCCATTTGTTTCTCTTAGAATCCATTTGAAATATAGGACTCTACATAAGTTTCTTATAAAAAGGATATTTTCCACAACACTAAGACTTCCCCAGTCTGGAGCTGAAGCCTTTTTTTCCAAACAATAAATAAGTTGCTGATTATCCGATTCCACAATCAAATGATCAAGATCATTATCTCTGATATAACATAATGCAAATCACATTGCCAAACTTCAGCCATAAAAATTGGCGTGGCTTCAATCACAAATGTGTTGCCATCAAGAACAAAACCATTAGAATCACGTACAACAAATGCCACTACAGTCATACTATATCGGTCTTAGAAAAAGCACAATCAATATTTACCTTTAAAGAATTTCCTTCCAATAAACTCCATCTCTTCTCTTGTTCTGCCTTATCCACATCAGTTGGATTCTGCACAAGTGACGTAGAACTCCAATTGTTAGCCTGCCAAAACTCCCCAAGAGAGAGTCCTGCTTGGTTTAAAGTATTCACCGGATCAAGACGTTGGTGTTGATGGATGAAATTGCACCTTGCTTTCCATATGTGCCATAAAATTACTGCAATAAGAGCTTTATCATAATCCTTCATGGAAGGAAGAGCAAAAAGATAATTCAACCGACTTTTCAGATCACCATTATGAGACCCTTGAGTATGCAAAGCAAAAGGGCTACCAAACCAGACTCTTTGTGCCCATTCACATGTTAGCAATACCAAGAGACTGGTTCACTTTCAACATCACAGATTGCACACTTATCAGATTCTACACAGTTTCTTTTCTTCAAGTTCAACATGGTTGGAAGTGCATTTGATAGGCTTCTCCACATGAAAGATCTAATTTTATACAGCACCTTTAGTTTCCACACATGTTTTCAAATATTTAAGTTGTTACCATTCATTATAGTTCCATTAAGGCTATTGGTACTCGAATTAGAAGAATTAACCCATTTATATCCTTCCTTGACAGAATATTTTGTTTTAGGACCTCTGATCCAGATCCGTTTATCAGCCCTGTGACTTAAAACCTGAGGCATACTTGTTATTGCATTAGCCTCCTCATCAGAAATGAACTCCCTTATCAAAGATAAATCCCACCCAGAATTACTCATTATTTCTGAAACTTTAATAGTAGAAAAGGATGGGAAAGGGCATTGAGCAGACAATTTATTACTTAGTAGCTTATAAATCCAAGGGTCATTCCATATGGTAGTGGATAGACCATTCCCCACGCTAACAGCCACATTACCTTCAAGTATTTGTCTTCCTGCCAAAATACTGTTCCATAACCATGAAGATGATCTGCCTTGTTTTGCTTCCATAAAATTGTTCTATGGAAAATATTTGATTTTCAAGACTCGAACCCATAGCTGGTCTGGTTCGTGCAAAATGCACCACCCAATTGGAGAAAGCGCATCTTTATACTCAAAATGTAACCAAAGAGGAGCATGGTCAGATCCAACAACCTCGAGAACCTAACATAACCCTTTTGGAAATAACCTTCTCCAAATCCCATTCGTGACTGTTTTGTCCAGACATTCCTTTATAAACCCTTCCCCTTCTCTCATATTCAGCCAAGTAAACTTGTTTCCTTTTGTCTCCAGTTCTAACTATTCACATACCAACATAAATTCTCTAAAACTCTCAAAATCTCTTTCTGGCACTCGACGTCCTCCTTCCTTGTCCGAGTGATACAGCAGAGCATTGAAATCTCCTAGAACTGTCCATAAGATATGAGGGGAAGGTTTGAGATTTGTTAGATTCAACCACCATCTTCTTTTTAACAAAGAGACGGCCCATAGATAAAAGTAACAAAGCCAAAATTTTTCCCATCAATTAGAGTTTCTTCAACATGTATAATGAATCTGCTCACCATACTCATAGTCAGTTCTACTCCCTCCCTACACCATAAAGCTAATCCCCCCGATCTGCCAATGGGATCATAATATGTGCCCGAGTCAAAACCCAATTTTCTTCTAATCTTTTCAATTCTATCCCTTTGCATTTTAGTTTCTGATAAGAAGACAATCATAGGTTTATACTTCTGGCACTGGAACCTTAGATTCCAAACCGTCGAGGTGGTTCCCGACCCTTGACTTTTGGGGGCAGCAAAAGCGTGTAAAATTCATCCATACGCAGATGCTATATGTTCAAATTTGACCAACACAAATTTTATTTAACAAAACGATTGGCCTCACAAATCAATTCCTTCATTTTCCTTCCTTCATATATGTTTCGTTTTCTTGCTTTTGGTTTTATACATCATTACACCCTTTGTGTCTTCCTCCGTTCATTGTCTCAAATACAAATGAATTACACATATACGCAGCTTCTTGGTTAAATTTTTTTAATTGTATAGTTTTTTTGAAAAAAAAAAAAAACAGAATTGTTATCGATCTCAGAAAATAGAAGGAAAGTATAAGTAATTTTAGTGAAAATCTGAAAATACCTGTGCAATTTATTTCCACGTTCTGAAAAGAAGGTAATCCGAGAATTTTAAAAGTAAATATAAAATTTATATAATTTCATTCTTTTTTTAGAAAATGAATGACTTCATAAATTAAAAAAAAAACAATTTCAGTCCATGCTTAAAAGGACATCTGCAATTCGCCCATTTTAAGTCTGTCGTGGAATGAATAATAAATATTGTGTTTTTCAATTTATTACTCATTTCACGACAAAGACTTAAAATGGACGAATTACAGGTGTCCTTTTAAGCAATAATAGAAGCCTATCATTTTATCAGTTGATCTAATCATTCAGCCTGCTTTGCATAGCTTCCGAGGATTTTTTATTTGTCACCTGTATCAAAATTCCATTTATCAACAATGATGTTGGATTTAACGAAAGGAGTTAGTTCCTCATAATCTAATAAATCAAGGCTTGAATATTTATTAGGAGAGATGCTTACATTTAATGTCCGACAATGCCTCGAATAGGATTACTATAAGATAATACATGTGCTTAACAAAAAAAAATTGAGAAAATACACTAATATCCCAATTAAAAAAATAATATCAAAAAAATTCCATTCATCAATGGGAAATGAAGGGGAAATGGAGTTGTATCGAACATGGCATCATCATCATCTCCTCTTTATCCGTCCCTAGAAAATGGAGAGGAGAGGGGCATTTATGGAAGAGAGAAAATGAGGAGAGCATGGAGCGTTGTGCCGGTTCCATGCAACTACGAGAATGGTTTCTTTGCTTTCCAAATTCAAAGCGTATTTCTTTGACCGACCCCTTAATCAATCACCGTTGTGACCTGCATCTCACGAGGTACCGTTACTTGTTGGCTATATGTTTGTTATACTCTTTTTATTACTACATATTGATATAATGTAATAATTCAAACATCTCAATCTTAGCATTAGAAAAATAAAATAAAGGGTTCCGTGTGATCCTAAATATATACTATAATATCTCAATTTAGTTTATCTCTCTAATTTATAATTGTTATAAAAAACATCCCTATTAATTGTACATATAGTATATAAAGGGTTTATTTTGATTTTAAATATAATATCTCAATTCATTTTATTTACCTTTGCTCAAAAAAAAAATCACTCTATTTATCTAATTTATAATTTTTCTCCAAAATAAAAGAGAAGGCTTTAGAGCAATTAATTTAAACAAACTAACACATATTTGTTACAGTAACTATTTTTTTTAAAAATCCACAAATTAGTTATTAATTAAGTTTTTTAATCAAGCTCTGGAGTAGTATTCTTTATGCCAAAAAACATCAATAAATTTTCTATATATCAACTATTTACAAGTTTAATCCAATAAATATGAAAATTTGTACATATTTAATTAATTATAAACTATGCAGCTGGTTAGTGGTTATTATCAACACCTTGCATTGCATGTTGCGAGTTAGTTCACAAGGATCGAAGGCCTTCCTCGAAGCTTCCTGCCCGGCAGCTCCCCCACACCAATTCTCTATTTCAGGGCTCGCACAATTGGTCCTTTCTCACCACTTCCCTTTTCCTCTTCTTCTGTTTTATCACTTTCATATCTCTGAAATTCATCCCATCAAATTCCAAATCCGTCTCTTGTTTCCATCTCAACCAGACATGGCAGATCATAACGATGCTGCTAGCAACAGCACTGGGACAAGCAGACCCTGCTGCGACCCGGCCGGCTATATCAGCCTGATTTCTGTTTTTCTGGCTGTTGTTCTGGTCATCATCCTCGGCTTTTTGGGTTTCATCAACAAGGCCCCGGCGCTGCAGGGACCAGACGTCCGACTGCTCTCGCTTCATGTATCCAACTTCTCTGCTTCCCATTCACAACCCAGAGGCGTGTACCACGTTGGATTCAAGATGAGCAACCCCAACGAGAAGATGGATATGTCGCTCGAGGAATTCAGAGTTTCGATTCTCCATCGTGGGGTGGAGCTCGCTAGGACTAGGGTGCAGGAGCTGGACCCTATCCCGCTGGAGAGGACGACGGAGAAAGATGTGAAGGTGAGCATGGCAATGAAGGCGCCGGGTCCACCCAAGCTGCCCAAGAAGAAGGCATTTGCCGAATTAGAAGAGGAACGAAGTAGGAGGGTGGTGAACTTCACCGTGAGGATGCACGTGACTGTTGCATTCGCATCTGCGGGTTCAACATCGAAGTCCAAGCTTTTCAATGTCAACTGTGGTCAATTGCGCGTTTGCTTCTACGGAAAACGCAAAGACGCCGGCAGGTTCATCGGAAACGGTGGTGGCAGGCATGATTGTCATGTCCAGATCACTGAGTAAGAGCAGTGGATTCCCTGTTCTTTTCTGAGGTATGAGGCACAAATATTCGTCGCCTTTTTAGCAAAAGTGCGTCAAGTGTCAACCACTGTATATTTTTTTTTGAAGGTACAAAGGTAGATTGTATTAGGTCATTTTTAACCATGTTGATATTTTTATTTCAATTTTAAATGTTTATGATATTTTTACACCTCCAAAAAAAATATATGATTATATGATGCAAAACGCATTTTTAATAAAAATTTATAACTATTTTCTCATCTTAACCTTTTTTTCCCGCTTTTGTTTTTTTAGTGGCAATCATGAATTAGTTAGTTGTATAGACGGAATCTTTTGTGGTGGGTAAGCTACACCGAAGGCCTTTTGATGTCCGATAACTCCTCTCTCAGAGTCATTGGTTGTGCTTGTGATTTTTTTTTTTTAACCAGGAGCAAGCCCCGATGACACGAGGTTACAAGCTAGGTGATATTTTTTCCTTTTTGGATAGTTTTCTTTTCTAATATTTCCTTCTTGTATTTTTTTCTTCGCTATTCTCCCCATCCAAACTAGCATTACAGTGTTTGGCAGTATAATATAAATGGAAAAAGGAGTGAAAAATGGAATTGAGTGTGAAATAATGGAACGAGATCCTATCTGGACGGTTTAGATTTAAATTTTTTTATTTTTTATTTTTTTAAAAAAATTATTTTAATAGGTATAGAATCTAAAATAAAAGATAAACTCTTAACTAATATTTTTTAAAAAATGATTTTTTCTTTAAAAATAATCTATTTAAAAAAATCAAATATGGGCTGTCCAGATCTTATCTAAACGGTCTAGATGGGAAAAGCTTTTCCTACTCATTCCAAGGATGAACAAAGAAATTGGGTCCGTGAAATAACAAGCATGCATTTTTGGGTCTGAATTGATTGGGAACCGGCTTTGGTCCTTTTCCTGAAGGAAAAAGAGGGTCATTTTCTTGATCTGGACCATTGGATGCAGATCTCAACGATTCAGATTTAATATATTATAAAAATATTATTATTATTATAATATATTAAATATGGACCGTTGACATCTTAATCCAACGGTCCATATCAAAAAAATGACCCTCCCTTTCTTAAAAAAAAAAGACCAAAGCCGAATCCAATTGAGTGTGAAATAACTACTTGTCACTGTCTGAGGGCGGCCTTCCTAAAAAAAGGGTTTAAGATTTTTAACGAAAAACAAAAAATAGATGTTTAAAGGAAAAAAAGACAGAAAATAAAGTTTGAATTTGTAAAATTTTAAATTAAGTATTTTTTAAAAAATGAGTTGTGAATTATTTATAAAGTTTCGACATTTTTTTATCAACTTTTAATAATAAACTTAATTTAAGATTTTATACATTCAAAATTCTTTTTCTATTTTTTTCTTATGTTTAAAACACAAAAGTAAGAATTCCGGACGGGCAAAGCGCGTCGTAACCTTTTCATCCATGGGCAGAATCACGCATCAACAAGAACGAACGGCCTCACAAGTTAGTCACCTTAATTTTCTTGCCTTCTGGTGTGTGTGCATGCTTCATTATCTTGCTGTTTCTCGGCCACTTTTTAAAAAAATTAATATCGGTTTCAAAAATAGAAGGAAAATATAAGTAATTTTAGTGAAAATCTGAAAATGCCTGTGTAATTTATTTCCAAGTTCTGAAAAGAAGATATGCCAAGAATTTTAAAAGTAAATAGAAAATTTATATAATTTCATTATTTTTTTAAGAAAATGAGTGACTTTACAAATAAAAAAAAAATACTATTTCAGTAATGCTTAAAAGGACATCCCTGATTCTTTCATTTTAAATTTGTCATGGGATGAGAATAAATATTGTATTTTTCAAATTAAAATACGTAAAAAACAAAACCCACCAATTAATGAAAGTTACGCCAAGAATTGACCGATAGTAAGGAGAGACAGGATGAGTGAGAAAACTAGTGAGAGAAAGAGTGGGCACACTGACCAATCGAACAGCCATGGAACTGTCCCTGATGATCCCATGGAGGCTACTAAAGAAGACGATGATATCAAAGGAAGGCATATCAAAAGAATGGCTGAACAAGAACAAGAGACTGAGAAAGCAAACAAAGAAAAGGAATGTCGAAGTCATGTGGAAATAGAGATGGAAGAAGTGGGTGGAAAAGGAACACCGGACAGGCAAACCAGTTTGGTAAAGGGTGAGAGCAATGCCACTAAAAGCATGATCTCATATAAAGCAAAATTGCTGGGAGAAGAAGAGAGGGAACTTGATAGGAGCTTTGAAGGGCAATTGGAGGAGTGGCTTCAAGAGGAAAGTGAAACTGTTCAGGCATTAACAGAGGAGCAGAAGAAAGCTTTAACCTCAGTTCCACGCCTCAACATCCCAGACGAGAGGTTCAAGGAATTATGCAGACCCTAGAAGAATGCATTGATTCTGACGGTGTTAGGAAGGAAAGTAAATTTGATTGTTATGAAAGATCGAATCAAGTGGATGCTAAGATCAGAAAATTTTGACCTTGTTGATTTACCAAATAATTACTTTGTCTTCAAAACACCAGAAAAATCTTTTTCTGCAAAGCTCCTCTTTGAGGGTCTTTGGTTGGTTCAGGGACATTATCTCGCAGTGCAGAGGTGGAGCCCGAATTTTAACCCATATTGCAATAATGTAAAAAAGGTTGCAATCTGGGTCAGAATTCCAACCCTTCCTCTACATATATATTTGGAGGACTGTATGCTTGCGATTGGAAACTTAATTGGTAAAGCTCTTAAAGTGGATCTAAACACTCTGGCTCACAAGGGCAATGATCAGTTTATGGTTGAAAGAGGGAAATTTGCTAGAGTCAGCGTTGAGGTGGATCTAAATAAGCCACTTCAGTCCAAATTTTTGTTCAGAAATCGAATCTACACCATTGAATACGAGGGTCTTGAAACTATATGTTTCAAATATGGAATATATGGACATATACAAGAAACTTGCCCTCATAAGCAAACAGACCCGACGACAACACCGGTGGTAACGTCATCGGAAACCAGATCGCCGGTAAGGGGAAATGAGAAAGGAGGAAGTACAGTGCCCCTGATGTCTATACCTGGTGTAGCAGTTGAGGAGGAGTACGGAGAGTGGATGAAGGTCAAGTCAAGGACAAAGCAGCGGCCTCAACGTGCTGATTTGGACAAGAAGCTTCAACCTCAATTGACATCCAACGTTCGGATGAATGGACGGTTTGAGGAAGGAAGCGGGGGCTCGCGGTTTCAGATCCTGCAAAACTCTGATCTTGAGCCGCCATTTAAGGAAAAAGTTGGCCAGAGCACGAAGAAAAACATGGAGAAGCAATGGAAGAAAAAGGAAAAGGTGGCAGGTACCTTAGAAAGGAGCGTGATGATAAAGAAGAGGAGTGAACCAACTGCTCAAACTTCAGATAAGGCTGGACCTAGTGGAACTAAAAACGAGGAGAAGCAGAGAAACGGTGAGATATTGAGTGGGAAAAGTCAAGGAAAAGGGAAGGAGACGCAGCAAATGAACTCGGTGGAAGAGGCCCACTAAGCTAAACCGATCGGTAGTGGGCCAAGCAAGGCAGATCTCAAGGAAGGAAATCTTAATGGGCTTCAAAAAAGTGATCGTGAACCGCTGGGTAAACTCGTGGAAAGCAAGAAAAAAAAGGTTGCTCCAAAAATAATTTCTCCTTTGTTAAAAAAAAAGCAATCAGGAAGGGCCCATCACTTGGTCTTTGGATCCGTATCACTCTCTGGGCCTCTAGATATAAACAATGTCAATTCTCTTCTTGAGCAGCAAAGAGCAATTAAAAGAGAGGTTCCTCAAAATGTCGACACACACGCACAAATGATCCTGGATTCACATGATCAGACGGACCAACAACGCCTACTGGAAGAACAACAACATGCATCAGCCGAGTATCATAATGAACATGCTCAGCAAGGAGGTTCCCTAAGTATGCAAAATCAGAATTATGCAGAGGTGCAATAAGAGGGCTTGCATAACGTGTTGATTGACTCAATGGAGGCTGGGGGTGTGACTACCCATGAAGAGGAGGCAACCGAGAAGCTATTGGACTCAGGGCAGTAGCCTTGTTTCTCAGGTTCTTTTTCTCCTTTCTTTTATTGTTTTTTATGGATATTATTTCTTGGAATTGTAGAGGTGTTACCTCAAATTTTTCCAGGTAGAATCAAGGACTTACTCAGAGGTAGAAAGATTGATATTCTTATTCTCTGTGAAACTCGTGTTAGTGGTGGTAAAGCTGATAAAATTATCAGGCGCCTTGGTTTTAGTGCTTGGCTTAGACTTGAAGCTACTGGATTTGCTGGTGGGATTTGGATTCTGTGGAATAAGGAGGAGTTGAACCTCCAATATATATCTTCCTCCACTCAGATTATTCATGTTAAAGCTACAACTAAGAACAATTCTGTGAGCTTTTTACTCTCATGTGTGTATGCTGAACCCAATTGCATGCTGCGTCAAAATCTCTGGGCTGACATCATAAATTTTAGTGACTCGGTCAATGAGCCATGGCTAATCTTGGGTGATTTTAATGCTTACTTGTCTACTGAAGATAAGAAAGGGGGCTCATCTCTAAATCTTCGTTTTATGCACCAATTCAAAGATTGCATAATGAAGGCTGAATTGATAGAAACTGATTTTGTTGGGGAGCGATTTACATGGGAGCGTGATCTCCTGAAGGAACGTTTAGATTGGGCTTTCATAAACTCTGATTGGAACCAGGCATACCCTCTCACCAAGACCCATCATTTGAATAAATTTGGTTCTGATCATAGACCGATTCTTCTTCGTTGTAATCCTGAAATATCTTATAAAAGAAGGAAATTGCCCTTTTGCTGCCAAGCGGCTTGATTTTTGGAAGACGATTTTGCTGATGTGGTTAAAAATTGTTGGAGCTTAGATCAATGAACTGATAAAGTGAGAAATTTTGCTACTTCGGCTGAGGAATGGAATCGGAACAAAGTGGGCAACCTAAATGAGAAAAAGAAGAAAATTCTCAGGAGGATTGAAGGGGTGGAGAGAGCTAGGGGAAGACGTGATAATCAGTACCTTGTCCAAACTGAAACGGAACTTTGGAAAGATTATAACAAAATCCTTGCTCAAGAAGAATTGATGTGGTACTAGAAATCTCGTTGCCAATGGCTTAAATGGGGGGATAAAAACAGTAAATACTTTCACTCTGCCGCTCAAATTAGAAGGAAGAGAAATCGTATTGAAGGCTTGAAAAAGGAGGATGGTAGCTGGACATTTGATCAATGCGAATTGAAAAGCCTGGCCATTAATTAATATATGAATCTCTTTAGCACTTCTGGGACTGGTGACTTCCATCTCATTACAAACTCTTGTTTCCCTAGTTTGAGTTCGGGGGACCTGGATAAACTTCAAGCGATGATCACAAATGAGGAAATTAAAAAAGCGACCTTTGACTTGGGACCTTTTAAGACCCTAGGACCTGATGGAATTCAAGCGGTTCTGTATCAAGAGTACTGTCCCTTAGTTGGTGACTCAATTGTTTCTTTAGTGAGGAATTTCTTTGATGATTCTATGTCAGTCAAACGAATCAACAATACTAATATCGGTCTCATACCTAAAATGGAAACTCCTCAAACCATCATGGATTTTCGGCCGATATCCCTATGCAATGTTAGCTACAAAATCATTACTAAAATCATCTCGCTTCGTCTCCGGGAGATTATGGGGAAGGTTATTGGCAGGCATCAGTATAGCTTTATAGCCGGTCATCAGAGCAGTGATAACATCATTATAGCTCAGAAGGTCATCCTTTCTATGAAGACTAAAACTGGCAATACTGGGTGAATGGCTGTCAAGGTTGACTTAGAGAAGGCTTTTGATCGCCTGGAATGGGGTTTTATTCATGATACTCTTAAAGTGCTGGGACTTGAGGAGAAATTATGTGATGTCATCATGGCATGTATTACTAACTCATCTTCTCAAATTCTATGGAATGGCGAAGTCATTCCTACCTTCAATTCATCTAGAGGTATTCGCTAGGGAGATCCAATCTCTCCCTATATTTTTACCTTGTGTATGGAGCGTCTGAGTCATATCATTCAGGATGCTATTGATAATAACACGTGGACCTCGATTCAGCTAAATAGGGGTGGTCCTCGTCTTTCCCACCTCTTTTTTGCGGATGATCTAATCTTATTCTGGGAGGCTTCTGAAAGTTAGGTTGAGGGGATGTTGGATTGTATCCAAAGTTTTTGTGAGGCTTCGGGGCAGCAAATGAACAGAGGCAAGACTGAGGTCTATTTTTCGAAAAATGTCAATTTCTCCAGAGCTTTGAGTTTGAGTCGAAGTATGGGGGTTGGTCTTACAGGAGATCTGAGCAAATACCTGGGGATACCTTTAATTCATAAAAGAGCTAACTATGTCACTTTTCTGCCTATCTTGGAAAAGACTAGGAAAAAGTTATCTGGATGGAAAAGGGCATATCTTAATCTGGCATGCCGCGCTACTCTTATTAAGGCAGTCCTCAATGCCTTGCCTTCGTACTACATGCAGACATTGTTATTACCAAAGACAATGCTTAAGGAATTAGGGAAATGCAGCAGGAGCTTCCTATAGGGGAGGAGGAGGAAAAAAGGAAACTTCACTTGATATCGTGGGATCAAATTACTAGAGATAAGAGAGATGGGGGCCTTGGAATTCGAGAATTGGGGAAACAAAATAAGGCTTTCATGATGAAGCGATGTTGGCATCTCCTTAACAATAAAGATGCTCTTTGGGTTAAAGTTCTTCGCTCAAAGTACAGATGTGGCACGAGTTTTATGCCTAAAATTCAAAAAAAGGTAAATTCGTCAGCAACCTGGAAAGGCATATGTGCTGTGTAGGAGAGTTTCACTAAAGGCGTAAGAATTAATATTGGTAATAGCAATCTGGCATCCTTTTGGCACAATAATTGGTCTGAGGTGAACAGACCTTTAATTGAACTCATTCCTGGTTATGAAGCTTTTGTGGATAATGCTACTGTGAGTGATTACACAGACCAGTCGAGATAATGGGACAAGGAGAAGCTTGATCGATGGTTTCACCCTCAGGTTACTGATCCTCTCATGTGTGCTCACCCACCTCGTCAGGAGAGAGGAGAGGATAAGTATTTTTGGAAGCCTTCCTCGGATGGCTGTTTTTCTGTTAAATCTGCATATTATTTTCTTGATGCAGGTACTAGCACTGTTGGAGAGCCATTCTGGAAAACTCTGTGGAGATGCTCTGTGCCGGAGAAGATTAAGTCATTTCTGTGGCTAGCCTCTCATTATCGTCTGCATACTGCAAAGATGAGAGTTCAAAAAAGACTACTAGATTCCGCAGGATGCCCTTTTGGATGTGATCAAGAAGAGGACATGATGCACTTGCTTAGAGATTGTAAAAATGCTCGTGAGCGATGGATTGCTCTAATTCACCCAACTTTGTGGGATAAATTCATGTCCTTACAAGGGAGGGATTGGATAAATTGGAACCTAAAGCATGGTTTTGGTAGAGACTTTACGAGGAAAGTCCAATGGGCCTCCTTGTTTGCTTATGTATGTTGGAACATATGGGTAACTAGGTGCAGGAAAGTCTTTAGAGAGGATATTGAACCTTCTTCTCAGGATGGCCATTCAAGTTTCTTCCGGGCTAGTTGGGATCATGACTTTCTCTCCCAATGTCAATTCTACTCTCAACAAGCATATGAAGGACAGAGTACAACAATTACTCAAGTGGAAGCGGGCTTTGTGTACTTGGAGGTGGATGGATCAGCTTTGGACTCTGGTCAGTGCAGCTGTGGAGGAGTTTTACGTGATGCGGAAAGAACTTGGATTTGTGGTTTTACTTGCAAGCTGTTATCAGTTCCTCCTGCAATAACTGAGATTATAGCAATTATTCAGGGGCTTCAGATTTGCTGGAGTAATGGATACAGGAACATTTTGATTCGTTCTGATTGTATTGAGGCTATTAACTTATTAACTAAAGGGGGGAGCAGAACCACCCCTTTAGTGATATTATTGTAGAAGCTAGGCTTTGGTTATCTAGGAATTGGAATGTTTTGTTAAGCTATATTCCTAGGGATTATAACAGAGATGCTGACCACCTTGCCAGGTTAGGTCACACTAGTACGGGGGTTTTTGTTTTCTTTGATCAACCACCACCTTCATTAGCGGAGGCGGTCGTTGATGATGGATAGGGGTCTTTCCTTGCTTTCTAGTTGTGCTTGTATTAAGTTTTCCTAGCTGAAACTTAATGAATTCCAGATTTCACTCAAAAAAAAGAATTGACCGATAGTACTAGGTAGTACCTGCTACCTAGTATGGTGGTGAAATCATTTCTCAAGGGAGTTCTCAATTTCCCTTATTTGGGCCCAACATACTAAAAGATGAAGCCCACTGTAATAGACCCAACGTAGCCCACAACAAGGATACAATAGAATCCCCTAATTCTATCAGTTGACCTTATCAGTTAGCTTGACTTGCATAGCTTCCCTAAAATTTGTTACTTGTCGCCTGTATTTTTCAAGATTACTCGGCATGCAAAACGATAAATTAGGGAAAAGAGAGACAATTGTGTTGGGAGTTGCCTATTGGTTCATATGGTTTTGGATGAATAAATCCCTCTTTGAAAACAATGCCGACAACAGAGATATGAATCCTTTGTGACGGATGTGTGCCGGGTAACTCTTAAGTCTTAACTCCAATGCTGATTGGTGAGCAAATTGAAGCCTAAACTGGGATGCTGGCTTCTAGATGCTATGGGGGAACGAGCTTCCTCGCTCGTCTAAAGGGAAACTTGTCCTGTCTGGGTTATTTAGATGGGATTTAAATGGTTTAAATTTTATTTTTTCACTTTTTGTTTTTTAAAAAATAATTATTTTAATGGATACAGAATCTAAAATAAAAATAATTTGTTAATTAAAATTTTCTTAAAAAATGATTTTTGTACCAAAAAATAATCAATTTAAAAAAATCAAATTTAGAATGTTTAGATGAGACCGGCTTTCGATACCTGAAAACGAGTTTCATGCTATATGCTATAGGAGCCTCCCAGGGGACTGTATAGAGATGTAGAGTGCCTTACATGGCAAAGATTGACTATGGTTAGAAAAGATTGATTGGACATGATACCCACTCCTATAAACGAACAAAGTTGACAATTTTATATTTGAAAAAGGCGTTGAGAAAGATAAATAAAATGGCAAAACAATGATACGGTGAAAGCAAACTATTGTATGTCTTTTGTCCACAAGGTAATAATACTCCTCTTATCTTTTTTATAAAAAACAAATAATAAAATCATATGGTTTAAAATCTTAATGAAAATCAATAAATATGTAACTTGTGTGGTTTACTTTTCAATTATATCTTTATTTAGAAATAGTGCACATGAGAGATAATGGGTGTAAATTTATTACAGATGGATAATAAGCTATATCTGTATATTTGATATTTGAGAGAAAATGTTCTTTATAAAAAAGATAAGGGGAGTAAAAGCAAATAATTACTATGGATGATATAAATATAATAAATATTGGATTTTAAATCTTTTAGGCATGTATCATACAAATAATAATAAAAATAAATAAAGGGAAAATTTCATATAAGAATTACTGTAGCAAATTAATTTCCATTAGTCACCAAAGAAATCTGAATTTTCACTACAGTCCGATGGGCTTGCAATGAAATTAATTTGTGAAGTGAAAAAATAAAAACAACCCTTTCAAAATCAAAGGAGAAACAACCTAATTTATAAGTAGTGAACACATCATGAATAAGTGAAATAGTCTTATGAACAATTGAAATCAATATCTTAATAAGAACACATTAAGAGCATAATCTAGTCAAATTCCATTTGCAAGTAGCGAACACACCATGGACATATAAAATATTCCTATGAACCAAGGGAATTCCACCTTTTCACGCAGTAACATCATGAAATTGTTCAGAGGATTATTCCCCTTGTTTATAAATGAGTGCTGGAACAACTTATAAAAGGCTTCTGAACAATGTTCCAGGGGAGTTCAGGCAGATAGCAGTAACTCTGTTTCATCTTCAAAATCTATTCAAGGATTTGAACTTTCTGATACTGCCTCAAATTTCATTAACATGAAAGAACAGATGCCTTCTGCACATGGGAGTGCCACACATATTGCAAATATGTGACCATACAAGCTAATAGTCTAATGCTCTAATCTATTTACAAATTAAGTCACCATCAATTATACACATGGCTTTGTTCAAATGGTTAGTAAATATGTAATGTAATGATTCTGTACACTCTTCTTCCATCTTGAACACCGCGTAATGACGTATGTCTCATCTACAAAACAAAAATTAAATGCATTTTGTTAGTGGTTATTTGTCAGTTTATTCACTCTCAGTAAATTTAACAAAAGATAAAAAGCAAGAATTTCAGAAATCAATGGCTGGAGAACCACAATTCCATTTATTAGAAATCCGAAGTCATTGTGAAGTTGGGCATGAAATTATATTCACGAACTTAAGCGAGGCCAAATTTGCATTAGTCTCATCAAAACATTAGGAGGTGTTTAGTCTTCGCCGTATAGACTACGCCCACCCAAAATATGACGCAAGCCGATGCCTCAACAGCGCGCTGCTTCCTTCGTCGAAGCTTCCTCCTCGAAGCTTCGTGGCAACTTACCTCGTAAGATGTTTACTATATTACCCCTCTTTTATGAAATATACCGAGGCTTTACTCTGTATATATATATATATATATTAACTCTAGCCTCTATTTCCAAATACGTGATAATATCTGTGAATCTTGCCTTCGCGGTTCTCATTCCATATTCTACTTGGTATCATATTTAATTTATCTACCCTAACAAGATTTTCTCTTCGCCCACCAAAATCAAAATTTGACGGCTTACGTTTGTTTTCATATCCCGAAACAAGACATGGAGGATGGTGGTCGTACCAGCAGAAGTAGGACAAACATGTCTGCATGTGTCGCAAACACCAACCTGTGTGTTGTTTTGCTGTTTGTTCTTATGACGTGCGTGATCGCCATAGCTTGGCTCGTCATGAACCCCCAGGAACCAAGCATTCGAGTGACCTTACTCACCGTGTCCAACTTCTCTGTTTCTGATTCAGAACTCAGAGGCACCTACGACATAGGAATCAACATAAGCAACACCAACAAGAAGATAGACATGTTCCTCAGCGAGTTGGCTGTTTCGATGCGCTATCATGAGGTGGAGCTAGCTCGGGGTACGGCGCTGGAGATGGAGGCGATCTCGCTGGAGAGGATGAGGGAGATGAATCTGAAGGTTCACGTGGTGATGAAGGTGGACTCATCGGAGCTGGGGAAGAAGAGGAAGAAGGTATTTACAGAAGTGGTGGAAGAATGGAGGAGTAGGCTAGTGGTGAACTTCAACGTGAGAATGGAAGTGACTGTGAGATTTGAAGCTGGGAATTGGCCGCCGGAGTCGAAGCTTTTCAATCTCAACTGCGGTGATGTTGGTGTCGTCATAGAAGACGACAAAGACGCCGGCAAGCTTGTGGGTATGGGTGGGAAGCATAATTGTGACGTCTAGGTGACATGCATATTTAATTCCTTTAATTCGCACTTCACATGTAAATAGATGCAATTATATATATATAAAAATAATGTTACTATTTGTTGTCTAAAGACCCACCCTAATAATTGTGACGCTGAAATAAAGTAAACTATAAGGTATATCTTATATTAAAGAATATAACGGAATAATGAGTGATTAGGAAGAATCTTAGTGCATATTCTATTAAACTGTTAATTGAAGTTGCTGCTTTAATGATGATCCCATGAGTGCTGTCACTATTTATATACACGTAAATTTTGACCGTATCCATGAAAATGGAAGTGCGTGTTTAAAGTAAGATGGAGAGAATATAATATGAAAGTTGCATAAAACCCCATATAGACATATAGGTCAATCAGCAATTTTGCAAGTCAATAATATCCCTTCAAATATGATCACACACGTAATTTAAATTCAGAAAAAACAAATCACCTTAATTATAAATTAATTTTATTTTTTCTGGCTTCTATTGTCTTTGCTTTTGGTCTTCTCATAACGCGGTTTGTGTCTCCCACCCTTCCTTCCTTCCTTGCGTATTCTCTCAAGATCAAACATGAGCAACAGCCTGAATAACATAGAAAAAAGCAATAAATTAATTTTCACTTCTCAGTCAGTGAATCATTTTTTAATTAATTTTGTATGATTTTTATTTTAAAATTAACACAATAGTGAAAGAAACATAAAGAATAGGAGTAATCGACTTAATATCACTGACATGCAAGTATTTAGCTTAGGCAAAAAATGACACATCAAGTAGCCTCAAGATAAAATTCTCTCTCAAATGAGTTGTTAGTGGACCTTGCTTGGGCCCACATCATTACATGATGAAGGCCACCGTAATAAGCCCAAAGTAGCCCACTTGAAGGAATCGTAGTAGACCATCACTCTATCACTGTACCTAATCATCTATCTTACTCTGAATAGCTTCGCTAAAATCTGTCCTCTGTATTTTCCAAGATCACTAAGCAGGCAATGCAAAGCAAAACCATCATTTTTGTTAAAAAAAAGTGACAATTTTATATTTGAAAATAATGACGACAAAGCAAAATAAAATGCTAAAAAATAATTTGGTGAACGCCGTGCCCAAAGTTATGATAGGAATTTATTATTAACATATAGTGTAAATACTACTATAATAATTAATAAGTACTTCATTTATTCCACAGTCACTTCAACTAATTCATTGGAATTAAGAAATAGTAACTAACTTATTAAATTTATCTGAAAGAAAATTTCAATTTTATCTATAATAAATGAAATTTTGAAGGAGAGAAAAAAATTTGATGAGTCATGTTTTAACATTAACTATAAAGACAAATTAACAAATAAATTAATTATTCTCTGAATTATTTATATTATGGACCAAATCATACCCTTAAAAGCATACTACGAATAATAACCGTTAGCATAAGTGTATTTGAGTTGAGGCCCACTATATATTGTGTAGGCCCAATTCATAGTATTAGAAGGTTAGGATAATGGACCACTAAGTTTGTGTTTATAAATATGTAAGGATGCTATATTTTAGGTGGTAAATAAGTCCATGAGGACTAATAATATTAAGTATTCAATTCTGTAAGAATATCATTTTGCACTTTAACATGGTATCAGAGTGCCTAAGGTTGCTAATCCAAAGACTATGCCTCAAGTCCAGACTTTAGAGGCCTAAAAATAAAGAAACGCAAGAAGCAAGGCCAAGATTACTACAAGGCCCAAATACAGAACGCATTGTTGGGAGGAAAACCAAGAAAATAACTAGATCCTCTATACCCAACCCAACACAGATAGCAGTAGTGATCCAAGAAGACCACCAGATCTTTCACAGCGCACCAACGCGAATTGCATGAGAACAAGTTAATTCAGTATCTTTCACAGCCATTTCCTGAAATCATCGAATTTCCTTCATCCGATAGACTACCACGCCCAAGATCGGAATTCCATCCTGCCTTCCCATCAGAGTACACCGCCACGAGATTTTTGATCTTTGATATCGCCAGTCCGATTCTTTCAGAAGGTTTGTCGGTTCTCTTCTTCTTGAATTGCTACCACTGTCTTTCCATTCTCCCTCTCTGATTGCTACATCTCGTGACTAGAGGACGCATATAATCACCAGATTCAGGAATCGCAGAACTACATCTTTCTTGTCATCACTTTACCTACTCTACTATGGCAGAGAAGAAAGATGAAACCACCGGTGAGTCTCTTCCATTTAATCACCCACTCTACCTTCATCCGTCTGACACGCAAGGTTCCTCTCTGATTCCTTAAGTTCTTATTGGTTGTGAAAATTATACGATTTAGAGCCTAGTGATGAGAATAGCACTTCAAGGAAAACAGAAGTTAGGATTCGTCGACAGATCTTGTACTAAGGAGTCTCTAGATAGCCAATATCATGACCAGTGGGAGCGTTATAATGCTGTTGTTCTCTCCTGGCTTTTGTATTCCATTTCAAAGGAATTAGCCAATAGTGTTATCTTCTTCTCCGATGCACACTTGGTCTGGACTGACCTTCAAAAGCAATTCAACAAAGTCACAGGGTCATGGATTTTCTCTCTTCACCGTGAGCTTTCCTCTTTACGACAGGGCTCCCTAAGTGTTTCCCACTATCATTCGAAGATGAAGAAGCTTTAGGAAGAAGAGGTTGTGCTTTTGCCAATTCCTTCATGTAAGTGCTCAACTTCTCAACTTTATTCTCAACGTGTTCAACAACAGAAGCTCCTGCAATTTCTCTTAGGGCTCAATGATTCTTATAGTACTGCTAAAAGCCAAATCCTTATGATGAGTCCACTGCCATCAGTAAATCAAGCCTTTGCTATGGTTATGGAGGATAAGGTACATCGTAATCTGGGTGCCAAGCCTAAGTCAGACTTTCTTGAAGGCATTGCAAGGACTGCACGTGGAAGAGGTAAGGGAAGAGACACCTCTTTGCCTGAATGTTCTTATTGTAATAAGAAGGGACATACGAAGGATAATTGTTGGCATCTAGTTGTCTTCCTTGCTGATTTCAAGGGACCAAGATAAAAAATAAATCAACTAGCCAATCTGACCCAGACTGAAACAGCAGCACCAAATCTGACAGAAGACACAATCATGCCCAAGCTCACCAAGGAATAGTATGACAAGCTTATGGATCTACTTAAGAAGGATACTGAAGGAAACACTGGTAGCTATGCACTCACTTGTACAAGTTTGATTAACTTTTCGCATTAGAATTTTTCACATACTTATTGGGTTATTGATTCTGGTGCAACTATACACTTAGTTTGTGATTTTTCATTGCTAAATAGCTATACAAATTATGTAGGACCAATTAAAACGATTACAATACCTAATGGTGATAAAATACTAGTGACATATATTGGACATGTCAAGTTTTCTGATAATTTTGAATTGCATGATGTTTTGTATGCACCTAAGTTGCAGTTCAACCTTATATTTGTTTCTAGGCTCACACTTGATGCATAATGCGCTGTTACTTTCTTCCCTAACCATTGTGTAATGCAGGGCCTTCAAGCTGGGAAAATGAAGGCGACTGGTAGATTGGTTCAAGGTCTTTACATTCTACAATATGAACAAATTTCTGATCTGAATGTTACAAATTTTGTTGATGTTGATTCTAATGATCACATGAATCATGATACTCCTATTGATTTTTGGACGTTGCATACTAGATTAGGTCATGCCCTTCCTTCGGTTTTGAAACATTTACATGTTGTAAAGGATAAAGGAATTGATATGAATAAAACATGTACCATTTGTATTCAGTCCAAGCAGACTAAATTACCATTCACTTCCTGCTGTATCAAATCCCTTTATTGTTTTGAATTACTTCATATAGATGTGGGGGGTCCATATAAGACACCTACATATCAAGGTTATCGTTATTTTCTTACCATTGTCAATGACTATTCTAGGGGAACATAGGTGTTTTTGATGAAGGATAAGTCTGAGACTGCTAATCATATATGGAATTTCATTGCTTATGCATTTAACCAATTTTCTGTGCATGTCAAGAGAGTGCGTAGTGATAATGGTACAGAATTTATCAACAAAACTCTTCAAAACTATTTTCTTGAAAAGGGCATCATTCATGAAACATCTTGTCTATATACTCCAGAACAAAATGGGATCATTGAAAGGAAGCATCGAACGATTGTGCAAATTGATAGGAGCCTTATGCTTCAATCCAACATTCCCATTCAATTTTGGGGGGAGTGTGTCAAAACCACTGCTTATTTGGTTAATCAGGTGCCTACTAGAGTCCTTGGTTTTCACACTCCATATGAAAAAGTGCATAAGAAACAAGTTGATTATGCTATTTTGAAAAGTTTTGGTTGTTTGACATATGCAAAGGATTTGACTAATTCAAATAAGTTTCAATCTCGAGCAATTACTAGTGTTTTCCTTGGTCATCCAAGTCATCAAAAGGGATTTATACTCCTTAACTTGAGCACAAACACTATATTTGTTAGGAGACATATTTTCTTTGTTGAAGATGTATTTCCATTTCATGATAATATATCTACTACTCCAACCAATGAACGTTTAGAAATGAAACAAATGTTTTTGTTTGATGATGATTCCTCATTGCCTAAGACATCCATTTTGCCTCCTATTTCCCATGGTTCTATAGCCACGATATGCAGGAATGTTTTCATCCTCTTTCTGAGAATGAGCCTACTAATATTGACTTACCTTCCCAGGCTGAAACAATTAGACCGGCTTAGGATTGTCGACCACCCATTTGGGCAAATGATTGTGTTTGTGGTCTCATTCTTACTGAAGCAGGGGCACCTCTCCTAAAGAGTGGATGTTTGTATCCTCTTGAGTCATACATGTCTTATGCTAATATTTATGGTTCACACATGTGTTTTTTGTGCAATATAGATTTAGTAGTTGAACCTGCTACATATCATGAAGCTGTAAGAGACCCAAATTGGGTCAATGCAATGAAATTGGAAATTGGGGCTTTAGAACGAAATAAAACATGAGATATTATGCCATTGCCTAAAGGGAGGCAGCCTATTGGGTGCAAATGAGTTTACAAAGTTAAATATTAATCTGATGGCAACATTGATTGGTATAAGGCATGCCTTGTTGTTAAGGGCTATACATAAAGAGAAGGGATAGATTATAATGAGACCTTCTCACCGGTTGTTAAAATGATAACTTTCGCATTGTACTTAAATTGGCAGTCATGTATCGTTGGAATTTGTATCATATGGACGTTGATAATGCTTTCTTGCTGGGTGACTTGCATGAAGAAGTATACATGACCATTCCTTAAGGCTTTTATGGTCAGGGGGGATGGTATGTAAACTCAATAAGTCTTTGTATGGCTTGAAACAAGCCTCTAAACAATGAAATGACAAGTTATGTGAGGCATTACTTAATGGAAACTTTAAATGTAGGAAGCATGATTATTCCCTCTTTTATAGAATCTTTGCTGATGGAATTGTGATAGTATTGGTATATGTAGATGATATTAGTGTGTGTTTGTGTCAGTGTTTTGAACAGTCAAAACGCACTTATTACGCAAGCCGAGAAAAAACTCATTTCACATACTTACCTCGTATACCGTGAATCACGAATTATAAGCACGTTTTGGACAAAAATAAGCCATTCCAAACGCACACTTATTGTCACAGGTAGTTCTGAGACAATGGTCTAAGAGGTAAAGGATTTATTGCATCACCATTTCAAGATCAAGGATTTAGGCATTTTGAAATATTTCCTTGGTATTGAAATTGCTAGGTCAACTAAGGGTATAGTTCTTTCCCAACGAAAATATGTGTTAGACTTGCTTGCAGAAACAGGAATGAGTGGATGTAAGCCACTCTCCATACCAATGGGGACAAATATGAAATTGTCATCTTTTGATGAGGCAAAACACAAGAAAGAGGATCTTCTACAAGATCCTGAAAGATATCGAAGATTGGTTGGTAAGTTGATCTACTTAACAACAACTAGGCCTGATATTTGCTTCTCTATGCAGGTCCTTAGTCATTTTATGAACTTGCCCATGAAGTGTCATATGGCAGCGGCCCTGAATGTGTTGTGGTACCTAAAATAGAGCCCTAGAGTTGGAGTGCTCATTAGTCACGAAGGGACTACTATTCTAGATTGCTTCTGTGATGCGGACTGGGCAGCTTGTGAAACAACTAGATGATTTGGTACAAGTTATCTTTTAAAACTTGGTGGATTGCTTGTTGTTTGGAAAACTAAGAAACAACATACAGTGTCCAAGTCTTCAACTGAAGTGAAATATCGTGCCTTGGGATCTGTTGTTTCTGAAGTAGTGTGGGCTGTTGGGTTACTTAAAGAGTTAGGATTTACCAATTTAACTCCTGTCAATGTATTTTGTGATAACAAGGCAGCTTTGCACATCGCAATCAATCCAGTGTTCCATGAGAGAACCAAATATATTGAGATTGATCTCCAGTTTGTCAGGGAGAAAGTGTTGGAGAAATTGATTGTCTTGCAACATGTTCATTCTTCTAACCAAGAGGCGGATATGTTAACAAAGGCAGTTGGAAAGGAAGTTTTAGACCGCATGCTTAGCAAGTTAGGAACTATTGATTTGTTTAGCCCCCAACTTGAAGAGGGTGTTAGCATAAGTGTATTTGAGTTAAGGGCCACTATATATTGTGTAGGCCCAATTCGTAGTATTAGGAGGTTAAGATAATGGACCACTAAGGGTCTGTTTGGGAATCCGTTTGGAGGCTTAAAAAACCCATTTGGGGGCTAAAAGCCCCAAAAGCTCATTTGGTGTGTTTGGGAGAGCGTTGGTGATGAGCTTCTGCAGAAAATGGAGCTTTTGTCAGATGGAGATCAAAGCTACTTTTACTAAGATGGAGATAAAAAAAAAAGTCACTTCTGTCACTGCCAATCCAAACATAAATCATATCTACAGTCTGACTTTTTTTCTATATCACTTTTTCAAAAGCTCATCTGCAAAAAAAACTCTTTCTCTACCGCTAATCCAAACAGGTACTAAATCTGTGTCTATAAATATGTAAGGATGCTATATTTTAGGTGGTAAATAAGTCAATGAGGACTAATAATATCAAGTGTTCAATTCTGTACGTATATCATTTTTCACTTTAACAATAACATTACACGAATTTGGCGATTCAAAATCAAAATCGTGTTCTGTGATCACTTCCCCATTGCTAGTGGGTTGTCCATCTCTGATGATTACAGAATATTCCTTCTCAACAACTCTATGATTCGGATTCCATTTGTCACAAAGACATCATGATAAAAAATGATTTCTCTCGTTCCTTTTTTTTTTTTTTTGGAGGCCTAGTTGTATATATCGCTTCTACCATTTAATTATACTCCTGTAAATTATAAACTATTATTCATGAAAAAAAATACAAATTGAACTTCTTGATTAAAGGATGGTTCCTATAAATATGATGCGACATTAACATACACTGCGTGATTTTCTTACATGAAGGATTTTTAAATAGGAAATACGTGTTAATACTTAATAATGTTAACTTTTAGATCTGTTAAAAAATTGGCTTCAATTCCTAACCCATTTTATTAAATATTAATCAAATCAAACATGTCTTTTGGCGGAAACAAAATCATACAAGTGATGGAACTTGATTTAACAATTAACAAATGAAATTCTTATTTGCCAAGTTGCTGATTCGTTCGTAATCATATTCCCAATTCGAATTGATGAATGATGACGCGTTGAGCAGAATTTTGTCATCCCCTAAAATAGTTTGTTTCTTTATTTTTTCAAAAAAAAAAAATGTTCAAAGTAAAAAAAAATAGTAAATTTCTATTCTTATAATAAGATAAAACCACATCGATAAAATTGAAGTCCCCAGGAGGAGCACAGTTGGATCAGAATTCTGTTTCGACTACCCTATACGATAGCAGAGAAACAGAACGATAAACTGCTGGAAAAAAAACATGGGGAATATTTTACTGACATGGCACCAGTTTATTAATTTTTTAACATAAAAAAGAATTACATACAGAAGGGGTAAAAAAACACGGTTCTTCGTTATTTGAGAGAAAAAATAATTAAAATATAGAGAATCTTAGTTAAAAACTTAAAATGAAAGCTCCAGAAAAAAAAAATTACGCGTTAAAACTCCGCGTAATCTTCAATGTGGGGATAAACTCGGCGTAATGAACTGAAAAGAAATAGAATTTGAGATTTCTTATCTGGGTTGATCTCCTTTGTTTGTTTAAGTTGCAGTCGACACCTTCAAGGCTTCAATCCCTCGATTTTGCTACTGTGCAGTGCTATGCAAGACCCTTCTAGACCCGCCACCGGCTATCCGGCGCCGTCGTATTACCAATCCAACGGCGGCCAAGCACCGCCTTCCGCCACCGCCTATCCCTACTCCGCTCCACCACCGTACCAACAAAATCAATACTACAACCCCAATTCTTCGCGCGGTTTATTCACTCGCTCCTTCGTCCGTTCCTTCATCGCCACTCTAATCTGCCTCTTCGTCATCTTCGGTGCCATCGTCTTCATCGTCTGGCTTGTCCTCCGCCCTACCCTGCCTGAATTCCGCCTCCAATCGCTCACACTCACCAACTTCGCCGCCAACTCCCAGTCCGTGAACGGCACATGGCAGGCCGGCTTCTTGGTGCAAAACAATAACAAGAAGATGACCATCACCTACCAAGCTATAGAGGCCAGAATTAATTACGAAACCTTGTCTCTCGGGGTGGACCTTCTGCCGTTCAAGCAGGAGACTAAGACCGAGACGCGTTTGAACGCGACGTTCTCGGCTGTTAATACTCCTGTGGAGAAGAAGGTCGTTGATGATCTGAATGGCAATAAGGCAGGTGGGTCTATTCCCTTTAATGTGGAGGTTCTCGCTTCCGCTGTATTTCGCTCCGGTGCGTGGAGGTTGAGGACTCGGGTGCTCAAAATCTCTTGTCGCCGTGTTCCTGTCGGCATTTCATCGAACAGTGCGTCAGGAACGTTGTCAGGGGGAGACAGGGAATGCCAGGTCTGGACCTGACCGATTTGGTGCTTAAAAAAGTTTATTATTAGCGAACATTTTCGTTGAAAACGCTAATTTGAAAGATCTAGTTTTATTTTTGTTTCTTTTGGTCGATACTTTCCTATCATGCTTACGTAAATAGTAGGCCAGCCTTCATTGTGCAGAATTCTCCAGAATTTTGTGTATATGTCGGTTAATTCTGAATACTGAGTAATTTTCCTTTTTCTTCGGCTTGTATTGTCTGCTTCTTATTCTCTTCTAAGTCGATTGATAATGGTCATACACAGAAATTTGCGCGTTAGAGATGGAAAGAGGAAGTGCATATTCTTAATTTTGTTCTGTGGAAATTACTTGCCTATTTTAATAAATGCAAGTATATAATTAACAACGGTTTCAGCTCATGGTTTGTCTGTTAATGAAGTTTACACAACCACTGCTGACTTAATCCTACAAAAATAGGACTTGGCCGTTGCAATAGATATTGGCATTTGGCAGGTAGTAATTAATTTTCTTACATAAATTGTTTACACTTGGAGTTGCCTTAATGTACCACTATAATAAGCATACACTGGCCCTTCCATGTCATGTATCTTCTGTTTAAACAGCCAATCGTTAGTTCTTGTACACAGGAAGTTGGCATGATTCGGTCTCATAAGAGTTTTAATGTTTTTTCTTTGGTCTGTTCAATTAAACTGAAGCATAATTGGTTGGCCATCTTTTTTTGGATGTATTAGTTCTTGACCATTTCAGAGTGATTTGAGATTTCTGATGCTAAAAATGAATGTAAATTGACCTTTGTTGCATCTTATAAGTTATAGCTAGTATATTACTGTTTGTTTCTAGATTTGTTTCTAAGATGTAATTTGATTAAACTGGGAAATTTAGTCTGAAAGGACGTTAACAATGGATTCCTAAAACTAACATGGAGTTTTGCAATATCGCTGCCTTTATCTTTAGAGCATATTATATGGGCTTCAGCAAGTTCTTTTTGGGCAATCACTTTTGAGGACCCAACTGAGTGGGTGCTGTTGATTGTTTATCCATCCTAATGGCTATATTTGAGTCTAGCAATGCAAATGTGATTTCCCTGTTCTGTGTAATCTTTATGATAAGTAACGTGGAGAAAAGATCATGTTTTCTAAAATCCTTATAAAACGTTAATGAGAACTAGTCCAAGGTGCACATAGGCTTAGGTAGATATAGGGTGTGAAAGTTCAATAATGTCGACCTATTAGAGGCTGCCACGTCCTTCAACTACCATCGAGTTTATATCAACTTCTCTTGCATTCAGATTATGAAACTTGGGATACGCTTTAGAGTGGGTTGAGAAAATAGAATTGTGAAGTAACTAACAATTATGCTTTTGGGCCTAATGTAAGTTCTTGATCGGACTTGTGTGTTTGGGGTCTTTTTTGGGTTTGATAAGCTCTTTTGTGCTGAACTATATGCTGTTTAAGATGAGAGTTTTTCTTATGGGATGATGCACACGTATCTTATCATATGTAGTCAGCGATCAGGCCTGTTGATACTTATTATAAGCAGTTCAGTACTAGCCTGGGTCATGGGGCCTGTTACTGTTTTGGAGATTGGAGGGAGTAGGAGTCAAATCTGAAATACAGCCATGAAATTTGAGCTTGCTATTTTGGATATTGTAACAGGATCATCATCAACTTTACAAACAAAAATTGTTAGTGTATGTAGTAATGCACTGGTATGCTCTCAAATTCAATATTCCTAAGAGAATTAGGCGTTACTGTCTTTTAACTTTTCTCTACCACTCTGGGCATCGGCAACAACATAGACAAACTACATTTTGAAGTTTGAAAGAAGAGAAACAGGTTGTGTTATCAGTTTCTTCACTATGAGATGTTGTTGTCTAAAATCAAAATATCATTCACCTAACTTTGCTCTTTTATCTAAGACCACACCATGATTTCTAGCAGTTGATGTAATTAGTGAAATAGTTCAATGCTTAAAATAGGCTTTCATTGATTTATTATCAGTGATATTCTCTTGAATCTTTTTTTTTTTTTGGATTAGTAAAGGCAAGCAATATGCTTGATGTTTACAGATCATTACAGATCATCCCGCCCCATCATGAGGCTAAGGGATATTTTCCCTATCAATACTAAGCTGTACAACACAGAAACCTGGTGGATTCACAGGAGTCACAAAATCAAGGCTTATATCATGAGCCCTCCTAGCTAATATATCTTGAATCTTTTTGTTCTCCTTCATGATCTGGTTCTGATGATAGATACAGATTTGTGTGTACTTATTGAATATATATCTTTTCATTCATGTGTGAATGGCTTGTGTTGGGATTGGAGTTGAGTGTTCTGTTTTTCTCTGGTATGGATACCGTTCATGGGGACTTTCTTGTACAAAATTGCTCTGTTCATGTCTCCATTTCTACAAATTTGCTAAGTAATCGGCTCCCAAGCAAGTTTGAATCCTTGGGTTAGTTTTTTTGACTGAGAACATAAGTGTCATGTGTTCTGCTCAAATATTTGCTGAGAATTATTCGTGCCACCGGAATGACCTTCAAGGGGTGTGCATTAATACATGTTACTGGTTCATTTGCACTCAAGAGGCTGTTCATGATCTACCTAAACCAATAACTTATTAAGACATGCTTTTTTATTTTATTATCTATCTGATAAGCACACAATAGACTGATAATGGTAACTTAGCCGAGGAATCTGTTATCTGACTGGACAATTGCATTGTCATGGTGGGTGTTGTTGTATTGACGTTGTCGAGTGCGTAGCTTTCAAGTTTGTTTTTCTTTGATGTTGTCGATTTAGATGCTAGAATGTGGCTATTCCGATTATTGGTATTTATGTACTATCTGTTATTGTTCGTATTTCCTAGTTTCTTTGCCTATAGATGGAAATCACTTGCTCTTGGAAGGATTGTCGTTATGGATTGAGATCGATTCCTTTCTTTGCCTTTTGTCATTCTCTTTTCCTAGTTTGTAATTTTTGCTGGAATCTCTTTCACCAATGAAGTGATATGATCATGATGCAACTTCCTCTTTGAATTGATTCCTAGCCTTTTCGTGTTTGGCCGGTTCACTTTATTTCTGAACTGTCTTCTCAAATGAAGAATATCTTGTTCACCTTCATCTATAGGTATTGTAGCGCCTGAAATTTGGAAAAACATGGAGCAGCTATCAAAATTTTAGAAAAAAGATAATTTTGGAAACCTTTTTTTGGAAAACGGAAACTGGTTTAAAAAAAAACCATTTAGAGTTCAGGAGTCGATTGTGTATGAGGAAGATATTAGGCATTCATAACACCCATTCATAAGAATGATTACCCTAAGTTAATTATTTAAAAATATTATGGCCTTTAATTTTATTATAATTACCCAAAAAAAACATTTACAAAAATGAAATGAAAAAACTAAAGAAAAAGAAAAAAGGAACATTTATTTATAAAAATAAAATAAGAAAAAAATATATATTTATTTACAAAATTGGACTTGACCTAGGATGAAAATCTAGTTAGGGCCTACGTACCCTTTAGAGGGTTCAAAGCCCACGTAGTTTCGGAGTAGAAAAACGTGTCACTTGGTTGGTGGTTTTTAGAAAATGTTTATTTAATTTATTTGAGAAAAATATTTTTTTTTGTTTGGTTTGTATTTTTTATTATTTAAAAAAACGTTTTTTTTATTTATGAAAGAACTTATTTTATTTTTCATGAAAGAGAACTTTTCCATTTTATTTTCATTTATAAAAATATGTTAAAATATTTTTTCTTCTTTTTTGAAAGAGAACCTAAGAAAGGGATAAATGAGAATAAGAAGGAAAATAACACAAGTTAAAAGAATGGGAAGCCAAGAATGAAAAGATTTATGCATACCTTTTATCCTTATAAGCTAGACACACAAGAAGGTGAAATGTCAACATATTATTAGAACCTCCATGCCAACAATAATACCTAGAATATGAAAGAAGCCAACACATACTATTTATCCTGACATTTGTAAGCCACTTGATCCATTATATTTGGCAAACCCAACATATATCAAAGTCATGGTGTATGGTTCTAGCACATGTGAATCATGATGAGGTAAGCCTAAAAAAGGAGTAATGAAAGCATAAAGATGTAATCACAATGAATTAAGTAACTCGGTCAAAATAATAAGATTCTATATATCATTAGAAATAAAAGAAAAGGATGAAAACTCAGCCACAGGCCTTATCTCCTTGCTCTCCCAAAATTCTTGTCTTGCTTCAACCCTTGCACTCCTATTTATAGTCTTAAGGTAGGGTTTTCTTCATAAATGCTCATTCTTCTTTTTTTTGAATTTTCCTTTTTAATTTTTTTTTATATTTTATATTAAGAACTACCTAACTTAACCTAATCACCATCAATGGAGATTTTTTTTTAAATTTTATTTTTTTATTTTTTTAATTTTCTATTAATAAAACTTCCTAGATTGACCTAATCACCATCAGTGAAGATTTCTTTTTTATTTTCTTTATTTATTTATTTTTTATTATTCTCCCCACAAGTAACTTCTTAATTTAAACCTATCAACATAAATGAATTTTTTTTTATTTTTTATTTTTCGTTTTTTATTTATTATTTTCCCTTAATGAATGATAATACCAATCATCATCAATGAGGGGATTTATTTTAATTTTAATTTTAATTTTTTTCTATTTTTTCCCTTTCAATGATGATTGCCAATTTAGACACCGATCATCATCAATAGGAGGATTTCCTTATTTTTTTTCTTATTTTCGTTTTTTTTTCTTTCATTCTCCCCACAAGTAATTTCCTAACTTAAACCTATCAACATAAATGATATTATTTTTTGTTTTTTGTTTTTTTATTTATTATTTTCCTTTAATGAATGACAATGTCAATCATCATTAATGAGGGGATTTATTTTAATTTTTGTTTTCTTTTTTCCTTTTAATGATGATTGCCAATTTGGACACCGATCATTAATAGAAGGATTTTCTTATTTTCTTATTTTCGTTTTTTATTTCTTTTTTTCTTTCAATGATGATTGCCAATTTAAATATCAATCATCATCAATTATTTTTATATTTTTGAGTGGGGCCCGAATAAAATATGATGTTGACAGATATATACTGAGGAGATGCTTCAATGTTCAAAGTAAATTCTTTTGACACTTTACCTCCTCCTTAAGATTCAATCTGACCAAACTAAAAAATGAAAAACAAAAAACAAAAAGGAGCCACCTTGAAAGCCTTTAGAATCTCAAGACATATCCTTGGCTTGTGTAGCCTAAAAATATATCTTTCTGTTCTTTTTGATTGAGAAGCGGACGTATTATTCGTTCTTTTTGACACAGTCTGCCAGTCTGGCTTTTTTACTGCTCTTTTTCTATTTTCTCCATATTTTTCTCTGCTGATGACATGAATTTTCTCATGATTTCACAGTGTCACTGTAGATTTAATCAGTATATGAATCGAACTGCAGCTGACTGATTCAACCATCATTTGATTTGTGTACAAAGCATGCTCTGATTTTACTTTAACCTGACAGAAACAGCTATTGTAGATTGAATCTTCTCACTACAACAACTTCAAGTGAGCCTAGTACATTGAACTTTTCTTACACTTTATGCAGATCAAAACTTTCTACACAAAGCTAAAACTGTGAGGCACTATAACCCCTGATTATATGTAATGTATAAAGTAAGGAACTTTGAGATGACAATAACAGGGGCTGAGAAAACGAGTGAATGTAATGGATCAGAGAAAGTGATAATGCATGATTTGGGAACAAAAATTCTGAAAGGCCTACCATTTGTCTATCTTGAAAGCTAAGCCAGCCAAAAGCAAAAAAATTGTGAAACCAAAGTTGTGTTGCTTTTTCACACTCATCCATCAACCACCATTAAAAATCATAAACATATTATTATTAATATAAATCCAAAGCATCACTGAGGCTGTCAAGGGTCCCACCAGTTCGTTCCCAAGTCTCTCTCTGTCTAATGATGAACAAAGCTTGCAAATTTTGCGTGGTTCGTTCTACCTGCAATCTTTTAAGCTTCAAAAGAAAATGACCAACTTTGATTGATCTGTGATGTAATTGAGAGAAGAAAAAAAAGGTTCATGAAAGGATTGATATGTGTAGTGGAGCGTGGCTGGAAAGCGATGGTGTTGTCACATTCTGCTTGTTCTAATGGTGGTTGCCACTTGACTGTGACTCTCTGTTTTGGTATTCTTCTGTTAATTTCTGCATCTTCATTAAGTTATGTCTTTGTTTTGTCTGAGTGATCATAATTTGTTAGACTTGAAACAAGTTCCATAGTTACTCGCAGGCCCACTTATCTTCTCCTACTGATTAGACTCTCACTTAATTATAGATGTAGTGCTTTGAAAAGAATAAGCACTTTATATGTGTGGTTATCTCATCAAACAGACTTAAAGATATATATATATATATATATATATATATTAATAAAAAAGTGTAACTGGTGTATTAATTTTTTAGTGATTCATTTAATGAATACTTTGGTTTGTTCATTGGGATGGCAGTTCAAGATCCGGATTATTTGTTGTGCTCGTTTGGGATAGTTTATTTTTTATTTATAAGTGTTTATGAATCGTGATTTACGGTATACGGGATAAGTATGGGAGAGAAGTTTTATCTCGAATTATGTAATAAACACTTATTTTTTTTAAAAAAAAAGCTATTCCAAATGTAGCACTCAAACCTTTTTTTCCAATTTAAAGCTTGCCTACAAATATATACTCCCTCCAGTCTTAAATATAAGATAAAGTTGATTTTTTTGGAGAAATTAAGGAAACTAATTAAATTAGTTTAGAGTATTTATATTTATATTTTTTTCTTCAAACTAATTAGTTTGACTAATAAACTGATATATAATCTAAGGATACATAATATATGATATGATTAAATAATTTATTTGGCTTCCTTTTTCTAAAGAAAATCAACTTTATCTTATATTTAGGATTAAAATGGAGGGAGTACCTTTTTTGTATCTATGGATTTTGATTAACAGGGATATATTACTTATTTCGAAGAGCATTTTCAAACTAAAAATGGTCAATGTGTATGATGGTTCGTGTTGGAAAACAAACGATATCTAGTGGAGATTTACTTTTAAACACAATCTGATAAGAAATCAAGAAGGTATTGTCACTTGTTTGTTTAATGATTAGACAAATAATATAATCTCTATCTGCAATTCTGCATCAAAAGACATTATTTTTCGTCTTTATTATACGTGAGTTTAAGGGCCTTATTAAAAAAAAGATTTCAAGATTATAAACCACATGACATGGCATGTCCACCCAAAAATGAAAAGATAATGATTTCTTTATAGGGTTAAGAGGTAAAATTACTCTTAAACTTTTCTTAAAAATGTATTCACCATCATATTTTTTTTTAGAATAAAAGTAATTATGAATTTTTAAAAAGAGTGTAAAAGTAATCATAAACTTTCTAAAAGAAGGCAAAAGTGACACTACCATTAAAGTTAACTAACGACTGTTTACTCAAAAGTGTTTAAAAGGTAAAAAAACCAATAAACTTTTATTAAAAGTACACCTACCACCATAAACTTTTTTTGGTGCAAAGTAAACATAAATTTTTAAAAAGGGGGCAAAAATGACGGTTTTCTTACTGAGTTTAAATGTCGTTTTTTGATTGTTCTAAGTTTAGGAAAAGAACACCCTGACTTGTCCACCTTAATTTTTCAAACCAAAAATTGAAAAACTCATTTTTTTTGGTAATAAACAGGGGCTAAACCCAACAATTAAATAGAAATTCTCCGAGAGAAAACGCGTCCCTCATTATCTTCTTGTAGAACTCGTTCAACCAACGTTGCTGTTTCCATACTAATTTCCGATCAGGGATTTTTAAGCTTAGGTTCGTTAGCACATCTGCCACACGATTAGCCTCCCGATATACATGGATAATTTGCACTTACCAATCCCTATTCAATGAAGATGATGTTGTTATCCTACTTTCACATACCTAGCGTAAATAGAATTGTTGAGAATCCATCCGTACCCCTTAAACCCTTATATATATATAGTCCTCAGTGTGCGGGGCGGGCTTTCTATACTTCTCTGGGTTATAAGGCACATATGATGAATGAACATAGGATACAGCGTTGATTGTCCCAACATGATTAAATACTTCGTCTTCATTTATTTCTGAGGTGAAGCTACTTTTCTAGAATTTTCATGACTATTTTACCCCTCACCGAACAACAAAATCCTTGGATCTCCTCTTTAAGGCTAGTCAATAACCTTTCACGTGGTAATCAAGTTAAAATTATTAATTAATTAAGGACCATCTGCTATACTTTTGTGCTAATTGATTGCTAATCAGAAAATTTATTTGAGTCTTTAGATCTAAGCCCGCGGGTATTTCTTGTTCCACTCAATGTGAGGTTTTATAACGGATGAGATTAAAACCTCTCGCGGGTTAGTTGAAACTCACGTGCATATTTAATTCAATAATTAAATAGTATAATATATATTATTTATATAATATGAATGATATTGATAGGGTTAGTTGTGTGACAGGTGGGCCATAATAGGAGAATTATTTGTTCAATGAAGAATGGGGACATTGGTAGTAAAGGGCTGTGTGGTCAGTTGAATGTCATTTGATGCAGTGGTGTTATATGTTGGATAAATTAAACTCTTTTATTATTACTGTTATTGTTATTATATGTGGCCACTTTATTACATTATTATAAATTTCTTCTCTTTTTGAAATCTAAAACTAATTAAGAATATGAACGCAAATGGGATAAATTAAAATATTTAATCTATTACTGAAATTTAAATATTAAACCCTCATATACAACGTGACAACTTAAAAAATTTTCTCCTTAACATTTTTTACTTGTCTAATTTTTTAACAATCCAAATAATCAAATTTTGTATAGATAGTTATCTAATATTAATGTGAAGAGGAAAAATAGAGATTATCACAAAAAAAGAGAAAAATTAGATATTATATAATTATTTATATAAAATTTGTTTATTGGGATTGTTAAAAAAATTAAAACTTGGCTTTCTTCCCCTACTTCTAGTCTCCAGCCTTAGAAATTATATAAAACATGTAAAATTTTTTAGTTATTGTTTTAATACGATTTTTTAAGTTGTTTCATATTTTTAGAATCAAAAAATTTGTTCAAATGTTTCAATTTATAGGGGTTCATATATAATATATTAAGTATGTCAATTTATAGGGATTCAGATTTTTTTAGGTTTGGATTTTAAAAATGAATAAGAAAATGGGAAAATCTCAATTAAATCCTTTCGAAATACTCAAATCTAAATTTATACGTGCACTTTTAATAAATTCTTAATCAAGCCGTGAGACATAATTAGGGATTTTTTAATGTTATTAAAAGACAAAAATACCCTTAATAATTAATTATGAATGAGCGTCTACGTCACATTGTTCTTCTCACCCGACTAAATCATCCGGAAAAAAAAAGGAAAGGTTTAGAGGAATTGGGGCTTTTGAGCGATGGCCGTAGTAGAAAAATCCCCATACTATCTCACTTAATGTTTGAACTACGAAATTTGCAATTTAACATTTATGAGAGAGTTGGTTGATAAAGTTTATGACTTTTTCCTACGTAGTGAATTACAATTTTGGCGAGATATCTGCAATATGCCAGGATTCCTTCCATTTATTACATATCTAAACAACAGTAGATGATACCAACAGTGTATTTTGCAAGGCTTCCCCAAATGCAGGGCATTTGAAACCTGACAAAGTATTTTAGAAGTTTATATAGTTTAATTAGGAGTAGTTTATTTTCTTAATGTGTTCTTCGTATTTTGCCTTTTCTTTTCGTAAGAAACCGATTGATCATATATCATAAACGAAAAACAAATTGATGAATGTGCAATTGCTGACAGTGGAAGATCAATCAATTTATATAGTTTAATTGTTTATGCTTTCAATCGTCCCCATATATCGTGCAGCATTAGGACCAAAGAGAAATGGTTAGAACTTACCTTTCAATGTTGCTACAAGCAGGCTAAAAGTTGAGATATTAATAATTCAAAGAAGCGTAGATTCTAACATTATTAGGATTAAAAGTATATGATAATTTATAATTAAAAATCTTCATTTTTTAACTAAATAGGGGTATTATAGTCTTTTAACAACATTCTGAAATCCTTAATTAGGCCTCACATCTTTGTTAGGAATTTATTAAAAATATAGGCTTGGATTTAGATTTTGCTATTTCAAAAGGATTTAATTAGGATTCTCCCTAAAAAAATTATGATAATATAATAATAGGTGACCACATATCTCATAAAATTATCAATAGATGAAGGTATTATTACAATAATACTAATAATATATTAAATAGTTTATTTTATCTAGCACATGATATTACCATGTGGCACGCAGATAGACCACCCTTTTATTATTTAAGTAATAGATTAATTAATTTAAATAAATAAAATATAGTACTATCATGTTCCGTCCAAGGACTGTTGCTCTTTGCTAATAATGATGACTTGTTCCTTGATTTGGCATCAAACTTTACAAAAGACAACCTTTCTGGAGCTGGATTACTGAGGATTGAGGAATTAATTTGAGGTTGCTAGACTTCGATCGACTTTCCTGTCTGAAATTATTGTTTCTTTACAGGTTAGCTTAAGTTTTGTATCAGCTTAATTAATTAATATTAATTTAGCTCTTTTTTAGAATAATGTCATCCCTTTTCAATTTTAGCCTTGGAGTGTTATTCACGTTAACTTTAAAAAAAACTAGGGCGTTCCCTATTAATTTCTGGTCTTATTTCGATTTGAGTCATGATATTTTATTTTCATTTGACTATTTGAGTCATGATGTCTGACTTATGGTGAATTTGAAGTACAACAAATGCAGAGAGCAATCAAAATTAATTTTTAAATCATAGGAAGACTTCCAACCCGAAGCAATTTCGTCTTCTATAATGCTAGTGCTAAAATACGAACTTATTGATGTAAGTGAATGTATGATAGACTATAATACGGTTTTGTACGTAGGGTGATTAAAATTTTAGGATGAGGGAAAAAAAAAAGAATCAAATTGTTTTTTTCCCCATTTCATCAGTCATGACATTTTGACGCTGATGCATGAGAAGAAGTCCAGTCTTTTCAAAAGGGGACAACCGTCTTTCTCACTGGACAAAATTCCTGCATGTATACTTGTATCAGTACATTGAAAAATATTAGGAAAAAAGAGGAATTTTTTTTTAAAATTATAAAATCCTAAATAAAATTTATTACAAAGAATTGATAAAATAATAATGAAACTTGATAAGTAATTTTTAAATTATTTTATAAAAAAATATATAATTTAGAATTTTAAAATTTTAAAATTTTTTTATGTCATTCTCCCAAGACACTACTAGTAACAAGTAAGTTTATTAACAAGATTTATTTTTTTGAAATTTTATTAAGAATTTTTTTTTGCCAACATTTTATTAAGAAAATTGTGCTTCGACATAAAGGCAATAAATCATGAATGACTGCCATGTAGTACTAGCTAGGCTGGATATTTATGGAAGTTTGATAGAGACACAGACGGGATTAATTAGGCAATAAATTACTCAGTCATGTGATGTTTCAGACTCAACATCACCCATTGACTAGCCTCTTTTAATAATGAATTGAATCAAAATAGTTGTCCATTGGCCAAAAAATAAAGATTACGAAAAATTGTCTATAAGCATGAGATATGATCCCGGTGAGCACCAATATTTTTTATGTATAAAAACATAAAACGTTTAATTTAAGGAGAGTCAGAGAGTTTAATTTTTAAGTAGGCATTTTAGGGCAATTTTCTCTTGAGATCGGACTGCAAGATTAAGCTTTTATTTGCAAAAAGATGAATTATGTTAGTGAAGTAGTGGTTCAACCGAAGGGGCCCTCTTGGTTGAGAATGGAAAGCATAGTGAGCCTCTTCATTCTTGAGCCTATATATAATGCATACACTTTCTGAACGAAACATACCCTAAATATTGGCCACTCCCACAACAAAAGCATCACGCAAATTCTCACTGCATACTAAACTACACTACTTTTACTGCAGCCCCTATCAACAAATATCATGTCGGAGAAGGAATGCGGCCACCACCACCACCACGACAAACAGCTCGTCCGACTTGTTGTCGCCGGAGTTGTCGCCTTCATTGTCCTCATCCTCTTCATCATCTTCCTCATCTGGGTCATTCTCCGACCCTCTAAACCTCACTTCATCCTCCAAGACGCCACCCTCTTCGCCTTCAACCTCTCCTCCTCGCCGGCCACCGGCGCTGCCTCAATTGAACCTCCTTCTTTGACCCCCAACACCATCACCATCACCATGCAAGTCACGCTCTTGGCTCGCAACCCCAACGACCGAATCGGGATATATTACCAGAAGCTGGACGTGTACGCGTCGTACAGGAACCAACAGATCTCGCTCGGCACCATGCTGCCGGCGACGTACCAGGGACACAAGGACGTCACGGTGTGGTCGCCTTTCTTGTACGGGATGGATGTGCCGGTATCGCCGTACGTGTTGCAGTCTCTGATGCAGGATCAGAATGCCGGGGGAGTGCTGGTGAACGTGAAGGTGATGGGAAGGGTGAAATGGAAGGTCGGGTCTTGGGTGTCCGGCAAGTACCATCTCTACGTCAACTGTCCGGCCTATATGAGGCTCGACGGAGACGGTATCGGAGCTGCGGGCCCCGCTATCAAGTATCAGATTATGCAGAGTTGCAGTGTCGATGTTTAGTTCATTAGCAAAGTAATTCGCTTGCTCTCTATATAATTCCAATTAATTAGCTCGCTCTCTTCACCCCTCTCTTATATGTTCCTACTTAATTATTTCTTCTATTCTCTATTTAGCTTTCCCTTTTGTATGCACCTTTTTTAGTTATGATTGAAACTAATACTGATAGTATGGGTTGTCCCAAGAAAATATTTTCAAATTAATTTCCCCTTATTCACACAAGTCATAATTAATAGTTACTATTATTCGTCTTAAGTAAGGATACATGGTTTTAAAGAAAAAACCACATCTGATCCTAAATGTAGAACCTAGTTTAAGTTCTACAATTAAGTTTTACAGTGAAACTATAAACTAGGTTATATATTTAGAAACAGAGGAGTATTTCTTAAACCATAGTTGCCTCACTAAATCATAAAAATACGAAGTATGTCTGAAAAATCATGATATATATGCTCAAAATTGACATGTAGCATTGGAATGAAACAAGATACAAAGCGGAGGATGTAATCATTTTTAATGGACAATATCTGAATTTCGGGTTGATTATTGGGTAATAGGATCGTTTGTTGGGTGGGCTATTAAATGATGAAAGGACCGTCATCCATGTGGACATGGAAGCAAGGTGAACGACTTGAATTGAATAACATTGGGTCCTCCGTGTTAGTTGACTATAAGTTCTTACTACTCTGTTTCTAGGGAATCCCACATCGGATCCTTCGCTTTTAGATTGATTACACTGAAACTATAAAAAAAGAAGATCAAAGTTTCATTAATTTAATTTGATATAATTTGAGATGGAGCATTAATCTCAATGCTCGCACATCTTTTGGATCGTGTCCTCTGTTCCCACAACATTATATCATACACATCACATTCCCTAACCTCGCATTCACCCGTTTCTCTTAATTAAAAAAAGTGATCTCAGAGAAAGACACTAAGCATGTTTGTTTGAGCTTATAAAAACTTATAAGTTGCTTTTTACGTAAATCGAGACACAACTCCTCTCACATACTTACTTCGTATACCGTAAATCACTATTAAAAAGCAACTTATAAGCAATCGAATCGCTCAAACAAACATACCCACTAATGGGAAAAGTAAATTCTCGATTCCGATCAGTGAAACTGGACACACACAGTGTGGGAACATTAATATGGTTAGGTTAGGTGAGATAGGGAGAGAGAGAGAGTTTCTGTGGGCCACAAGATCTATAAATTAATATGATGAGGTTGAGTGTGGAGAAAAACAATTCATGGTGGTTTCTTTTACTTGAAGCTTTTCATAAAGTTGCTGCATATTCCGAATTGGAACATGGATTTAACTTTGTTCCATCAACTTCCAGTATATCTTGGCATATTCTCAATTGAAAAATGTAAATGATTAAACAACAAGTCTCTGTACACATGGATATGAATTTCTGCTTTTTTCCCCTCTAGGATGACTCGTTTTTATTTTAAATATGTACTCCTTTGGAAATGTCGTCCTAATAATAGTAAATTCCAATAGTTGTCATTAACCGTACAGCAATTAAAATTGAGGACTGTTTGTAAATAGAAACATTATAATTATGTATTTATTACTTTATCATTGACGCTAATTTGGAACCAAATGAAAGCAGATAATTCGTATAAGGAATTAATGAGGGAAATGCAGTGTTTGCTCATATACGATAAAGTTTTAACTTAACAAAAAATTCACAGTTTCTTTGTATTTTCCTGATCACTCACATATCCAAAATATGTAATATTAATGTTGTTTTCTGATTGAGTGATGAGAAAAAGTTTCAGAGACGACTTCTGCTTGTTAACATTGCAAAATCCACAATAGCTAGTTGACAAAAACAACTTTAAAGTGGACCAAAGCAACAGAAATGAAAAAGAAAAATTGGGACTCATGCACATGGTTGATTCATATCCAAGTAGTGATTAAACAGCCCCAAGACTTTGGGTTCAAACTTTAATTCTGTGTTTCTTATCTGCGCTCGCGCATCAGTGCATGTTTGTATAGTATTTGTAAGGAACAATGTTAAGTATCCATTTCGTATGCTTCAATGATTAAACAACAACTATACTTTGATTTTTCACCATTTCCCATTTTCCCTTTGAGTGAAAGGAAAATTTCATTCCTATAAGAACTGTACAAGAAACAAGAATCATTTTGGCAAAAGATTTACAAAATGGATCGATAGATAGTAAAACTTTTGAGTACGACCAACTGTAGATCTAAAGTGTGCAAGGATCCCTTCTGTAGTGTAAGTCTCGTTTATAAAGAGTCTGTACGTGCTTCATATATGTAAGAAGGATTTTCTTCCATGCCGAAGATGCTAAGGCGCAATTCTTTATTTTTGTATTTATTTATTTTTGATATAGGAGGGGGCTAAAAAGCCGAAATTACATCAACCAAAGTTAATCAGTAGGGGAAATTAATCCCAAGCACTCTTGATCCACCCAAGTCCTTAGATGAACAGGACATACATCCAATATGGCAGACTTGGTAATACCCACATTTGCTTAGCGTAAGGACAGTCCCTCAGATTGTGCAACGTACGTATCCTCTATTCCAGAGTTGCAAAAATCACAAAGAGCCAATGATTAAGACCAAGTGCTTCTCTTCAAATTAGTTGGTAACTCATTCAGAAATACCGTCCACATAAAAACTTTGATTCTTTCAGCCCCTTTCCATTTCCAAATCTCCTTGTACAATTGATGACGCAGCTGCTGTGGATTTTCTTCAATGAGAAAGTAGGCACTTCTAATGGAAAAATTACCATCACTTGTTGCTCCCCATACCATAATATCATGACCTGCATCAACTCTAGGTGGAAAGTATGAAGAAAGTCATTGAATCACTTTTGGATCAACAATACCTGATAACTTATTAAAGTCCCATGACCCACCCAGTACCCAATCCGCAACAGAGGATTGCTCTTCCTCAACAAACAATTGTCTTATGTACATATCTCTTAACTTTTTTCCCAGCAACCAACCAGTGATCATTAAAGAAACTCACCATTTGCCGGTTCCTTAGTTGCCACTTTGTTCCCAATTCAGTAATTTCTTTTTGGGAACCAATAAAACTCCACAGTTTTGAGTCTCCTGGGTAATTCCTCCTCTTGTATCATATATCTCTATTGGAGGACCTTGTCCCATAAACATTTAGCACCTATAGTCAGCTTCCAAGCAAATAATTAATAACTGTTTCAGTTCATGGTTTGTCTGTTAATGATTTTAAATGACTGCGGCAAGCCGTTGACTTGCTCATACGAAGATAGGACTTGCCCATTGCAATGGATGTTGGCCTTTGGCGTGTTTAGCCAATTTTCCCATATAAATCGTTGACTTGTGGGAGTTGCCTTAATATACCTATGTAATAAGCATTTACTAGCCGTTTCGCTTCATGTATCTTTTGTTTAAACATCCAACCGTTTGTTCTTGTACTCATGAAGTTTGCAAAGTTCAGTCACTCTTTTTCTTAGTTCTATTGAATTAAACTGGAGTATAAGTGATTGGCCATATTCATTTTTGGATACATTAGTTCTTGACCATATCATTCAAGGTTTCTGATGCCAAAAATGAACGAAAATCAATCTTTGTTACATCTTATAAGTTATGGTTGTTGGTAAAAGAATTCAATCATACGACTGTTCATTTCTAGGTTAATCCTTGTTATATTCTTAAGGGGAAATCTAGTAAGCTTTGATACCATTTGTAACATGTGATCTGATACCATTTATCCTAGCGTCTGATATCATTAGTAACATTTGTCATTTGGAATATCCAATGTTTAATACCATTTGTAACGTCCTAATATCTAATCCTATTTGTAATATCCCAGCGTCCTCGTTGGCACAATGGGATTAAATTTGCTTTAATTTAAATGTTTGAGTTCACAGCGACTCAAACTCGTTCCATCAAGTAAAGAAGTCTGATACCATTTGCAACATGTGACTCTAAAGGATATGAGTTGGATCTGCTATCCAACTCATCACATGCGCAAGGTCCCTTCCTCCATCATTCTTCTTTAATCTCTTTGCATGCTTATCATAGATATTCCTCAACTTTTTGATGACGAAGAAGTTATTGACAAACGCTCCTCGTCTGGAGGAGACGAGTCCACTTCCAGTACTAGTTCATCATCAGACCCCGAAGACGAGTCCACTTCTAGTACTAGTTCATCATCAGATTTTGGGTCGCAGGTGAGTTGGATATCTTAACAATATATATTATTAAAAATAATTTTGTTGTACACGTTAGAATATTTAGCTATGAAAATTTATTTTAGGTATTTTTAAAAATTTAAATACAAAAGTTGGATAAAATATTATTTAAGACTTGGATCAATCAAAACTCAATAAATTAAGTTAATTATTAATTATAATTTATAATTACTTTACTTTGATTTTTTTTAATTTAAATATATTATCATTTGAATCATTTATTAAAATATTATCAATCTTTTTTAAAAAAATTCATATTGGAGGGATGGTACTTACAATTATATTATGAGGGCCAATTAGTAAGTTTAAATATTTTAACATGTTAATAATTTAAAAAAATAATTATTTTATAACAATTAACAGAATATTCCCAACAATGTTGAAAATCGGACTAAAGTGTAGATTTTGAAAATTAAGAGGAGGTCTATGTAATTTCTATATATATGTAATGTTATTCTTTGTTTGATGTATAAACAGGATGACACCACCAATAGCAGTAGCAATCGTCGATCAAGTCGATAGTGACCCCGAACCTGATGAACCGGATGACGATGTAGAAATCGTAGGTTAATCTTACTTTACAATTTTTTTCCATTTTCCTTCTTTATAATAAATTTTTTGAATTATCATTTTTGTCATGCAGATGGAAATTGACCTGGACTTCCATTAGGTTGGGCAAGAGGGAGATGGTGACGTTGTTGACCCGGAGGACGCTGCTGAGGAGGTTGGAGATGGAGACGGAGACGGAGTTGGCACTGGTGCAGAGCATGTTGGGGTTCGAAGAAGAAAAAGGGAATACTAGGCTGAGGGTTCCCCTTTTCCTAAAAGGCGTAGATATTAGATCATCTATTCCTATAATCGGTAAAAAGCACTTTAGTTCAGTTGAAAGACGAGAAACAGGTTCTCAATTCAGTTAATGGGTAAAAAGCACTTACTTGCTTAGGTCAAGCACTCATTTGTTGAATTAAATTGAAGCATAAGTGATTAACTATCTTTATTTTTGGATATATTAGTTCTTGACCATATGATTCAAGGTTTCTGATGCTAAAAATGAATGCAAATCAACATTTGTTGCATCTTATAAGTTATAGTTGTTAGTAAAAGAATTCACCCATATGACTGTTTATTTCTAGATTAAACCTTACTTTATTCTTAAGGGGGAATCTAGCAAGCTTTGATACCATTTGTAACATGTGACTCTGATACCATTTATCCTAGCGTTTGATATCATCAGTAACATCTGTCATTTGTAATATCTCAATGTCTGATACCATTTATAACATCTCAATATCTAATCTTATTTGTAATATCCCAGCGTCCTCATTGGCACAATGGGATTAAATTCATTTTAATTTAAACATTTGAGTTCGCAGCGACCCAAACTCATTCCATTAAGTGAAAAAGGCTAGCTAACTTCTAATACCATTTGTAAATGTGACTCTAAAGGATATGAATTGGATCTGCTATCCAACTCATCGCCTGTGCAAGGTCCCTCCCTCCCTCCATCCTTCTTTAGCCCCTTTGTTTTTAACTATTATATATAATGGTTATGTTTGTTTTAGTGGTAAACCAGAAATGGAAGTATATGTATGTGTTATATATAATTGATGAAGCTTATGGTTGTTATATATATATATAGATATATATGAGCAGCAACATATATTACATAAACGACGATAAGTTGGACAAGAGTCCGTGGTCTTGTGCTGTCCTTAATATAAGATATACTAATCACCATATCAATCATTCAAGCAAGAGATTACCATGACCAATTCTGATGTGGGCCTTATGGTTAATCATTGTATTTTATAGATTTTTGTGCGCTTATCATAGATATTCTTCAACTTTTTGATAACGAAGAAGTTATTGATGAAGGCACCTCATCTGGAGGAGACCACTCCACTTATCGTACTAGTTTATCATCAAACCCCAGAGATGAGTCCACTTCTAGTACTAGTTCATCATCAGATTTCGGGTCGCAGGTGATTCATATATCTTAAAAATATATAATATATATATTATTAAAAATAATTTTGTCATACATATTTTAAAATATTTTATCATGTTAGAATTTTTAGTTGTGAAAATTTATTCTAGGTATTTTTAAAAATTTAAATACAAAAGTTGGATGAAATATTATTTAAGAATTGGATCAACCAAAACTCAATAAATTAAGTAAATTTTTAATTGTAATTTACAATTACTTTACTTTGATTTTTTTAATTCAAATATATTATCGTTTGAATCATATATTAAAATATTATCAATCTTTTTTAAAAAAATCGTATTGGAGAAATCGTACTTATACAATTAGATTATGAGGGAAAATTAGTAAGTTTAAATATTTTAGCATGTTGATAATTTAAGAAATTAATTATTTTATAACAGTTAACGAAATATTCCTAACAGTGTTAAAAATCGGACTAAAGTGTAGATTTTGAAAATTAAGAGGAGGTTTATATAATTTCTGTATATCTGTAATGTTATTCTTTGTTTGATGTATAAATAGGATGACGCCACCGATCGCAGTAGCAACCGTCGATCAAGTCGGTAGGTTAATCTTACTTTACAATTTTTTTTCCATTTTCCTTCTTTATAATAAAGTTTTTGAAGCATCATTTTCGTCATGTAGATAGAGATTGACCCAGACTTCCATTAGGCTAGGCAAAAGGGAGACCGTGACGTTGTTGACTCTGAGAAGGCTATCGATGGAGTTGGCGCCGGCGCGAAGCATGTTGGGGTTCACAAAAGAAAAAGGGAAGACCAGGCTGAGGGTTCTCCTTTTCCTAAAAGGCGCAGATAATTAGATCATCTACTCCTAAAACGAGCAAAAAGCATTTTAGTTCAGTTGAAAGACGAGAAACAGGCTCTTAGTTCAGTTGTTGATAAAAGAATTCACCCATACGACTGTTCATTTCCAGATTAATTCTTACTATTTTCTTAAGGGGGAATCTAACAAAGCTTTGATATCATTTGTAACATGTGGCTCTAATACTATTTGTTCTAGCGTCTGATACCATTAATAACATTTGTCATTTGTAATATCTCAATGTCTGATACCATTTGTAAAGTCCCAATGTCTGATTCCATTTATAATATCCTAACATCTCAGTTTTAAAATAAGAAATCTTTTCATCAAATACAAGCTCAGCGTCCTCATAGTGACCCTGACTACGATGAACAAGACGACAATGTAGAATGTTTTTTTCCTTTTTCTTTCTTTATAATAAACTTTTTGAAGTATTATTTTTCGTGATGCAAATGGAGATTGACCCAGACTTCCATTGGGCGGGGCAAGAGGGAGATAGTGATGTTGTTGACCCGGAGGACACCGTTGATTCTTTAAAGAATGTGATCTTGGCATTCATTTTGGAGGATCAGGGATATCTTTGCAGGTATCGAAGTTGGAAACTCTAAATTTGTTTTGATACTAGGAGCATTAGATTTGGTTAATTTAGGCAATGTATCTGCGTTTTTTTTCTGTGCTGATGCACCAACAGCCTTAATGCCGTTGCCTCTCATTGGAGAACCATTTTCTCTGACCTTTCCTTCTTTAAGTGCCATAATTATGTTTTTAATTGTTTTTGGCTGCCTAAAATATAATCAACAATTGATTGACAGTTCATTAGATGATAGCTTCATCACATCCTGGCAATGAGCTTTGGCATTGCTAGTGCTGGAGCTAGTATCTTCTTTGCTAGGCAGGATATGCTCGGAGCCATCCTCATCATCCATGGAGGTTACATCTATCTCAGGGGTTTTGTCATCGTACTTCTGCACCACTGCTGAAATTATTCTGTCATTTTTGACATTGATATCTTTATCAATGCTTGAACTACTACTGTTTTGACTTCAAAATTACTCAAGTTAGAACTCCCTATTCTACGTATAACAATATTTCACGTCCCTTTTAAGATGGCTTTGCTTGTTAATTATTCCATATTCAATGAACACGGTGAAAGGAAAAAAAAAATACAATTTTAAGAGGAAAACAAAGTTAGGTTTGTGCATTAAAACGAAAATCTAACAAAGTGCTTTAATGTCCTCACACAGAAAACAGAAGCACGTGCATGCATACGATAATATTATGATCTTAAAAAAAAACTTTCAAAGATTGTGAGTTAATCTTTAGCTTCCTGCAACCCAATAATTGATCTCACTAAAGTATATACAGAAACTTACAAAGATGGGGAATAACAGGGAGGCGAAGGACCAATGGAGGAACGATTTATCTTGCTTATCAATCCTGCCATATCCTGAAACAAGATACACAACAGCATTGTAAAACATCTAAAAAATGCACTTAATGCTCCCCATGCACATATATCTTTGTAAATATTGTGAAGAATTGTATGACAAGTATGAAATCGAAAAAGATAGATCACTCATAACCTCTAATCAGGAGCACTATATAAAAAATTAGTAGATTAAATTTCAAGCAATACCATGTCACTTCAACATACAAACAGCAGTTACAGCTGATTATAAAGTAAGATTAATTTTCAAACTCTACCAAAGACATTGGAAAAAAAAGGCCCCATAATATGAACATCATGGTGGTACTGGTGACTTCAAAACGCTTTGGTAAAAATTTGATCAGTAATTTAATTCAATAATGCAATTTTATAGGACCATACATAAAAAAATATCATCATGTACTTTCCACAGTCCAAATATGTCACTTTACCAACTTAGATGATGCAGAAATGGGATATATTATTATATTTAAGTTGACGATAGATCATTAACTGAATTGCCAAACAAGACAACAATAACTGTAGGTGCTATAAATTGAAAAATCAGAAGAGATCTTACGAAAGCTTTAAAAGCAGGGGGATGAGCAGCCATCTCATATATACAGCACCCTGGAAAGTTAAATATTTTAGCCAGGGCAAAGCCCAATCTGTAGTATGCATATGGAAACGCTTGTAATGTTTATAATTTGAATAAACAACTGATTTAATATGAGTCACCTTGAAAATTGAAATCCAATTTAAGGTACAAAAAACGAAAATACACGTGTCATATATACTAATATACATCCATAACACCATAATACCTCCTCAGTAAATTAAAGTGAAACCCATTTGATTTTTTCATTAATTCAGCCCTGTTGTAAAATTTGAAAATATACATACAACATAAGTACTTCAGCGTATGACTTCCATGGAGTGAACAAGATGCTTCAGGTTTTTAGATATTAAATAAAAATAGTAAGAAAAAATATTTATAAAATTTTTAATTGTATTTGTATCTATTCAAATCAATTTAAATATGTTTAATTAAATTTAAATATATTTATGCATATATAGTCAAACACTTTACAAAAAAAGTAAAGAAATAGATATTTTTTTAAAAAGAGGGAATTTCAATTATATTGGAACTCCAGGAAAGGCCAAAAAAAAAAAAATTAACTATTGCCAGCACGGTTGATTAATGTGCACGAATAGTTTGATTGCGTTGTTTGTTTAGATGTATAAGATATTTTGCATTAATAATAAATTTTGTTGCAAAAACGTACTACTGAGAAAAACACTAGAGATTTAGATGGTGGTGATTTTCCAATTATTTTAATTTATTGAGTTTGTTGGTGATATGACTACCTATTATTAAGGAGCATTGGAGAGATTTTCTTGTTCATTTACCTAGTCTTTTGCGTCGGTTATATATAATTTTTTTGATAATGGTCGTCCTAGTCTCCTAGATATTAGGTTGACGTTGCACGGGATAATATTCACTTAAATCGCCCAGCAGTTTTTTCGTTTCACTCATCGTTTTCTTCTCTACACTTGGTCAAATTGAGAAACTACATTCAAGCTAAAGGGGGAGACTCACAGGGCCGAGCTAGGGACATATGGCAAAAGATTGTAGGTTGAAGAAAGAGGCTACAGAGAGTAATGCCGAGGAGGAGCAGAATACAGAGGCAATCTTTGCTGAAGAGGAAGATCATGCTTTTAACGCCACCATACATAATCGAACTTATTGTGAAGAATATTGGATTGTTGACTCAGGTTCTTCAATTCACTTGACAAGTAACATGGAAAAGCTGCAAAATTTGTCAGATTACAAAGGAAGGTGTGTGGCGAGGACAGTAAGCGGTTCAAAGTTACCAATAACTCACGTTGGCAGTACGGTTGTCTCACTTAACTCCAGTAATTATAAGGTGCCACTTCAAAAAGTCTATCATGTCCCAGATATAAAAAAGAATATCATCTCAGTAGCACAATTAACGTCTTCTGGTCACTTTGTTTTGTTTGGTCCAAAAGATGTGAAAATATATCGTGAACTTGAGATTAGTGAAGAGCCAGTAATAAAAGGACGAAGGTTAAGGTCACAATATGTGTTCTCTGAAAAAGCAAAGAAGAATATGCTAACGGTACCTGAAGGGGGAAGACTCAAAGCCGAGGGATATATGGCAAAAGATTGTAGGTTGAAGAGAAAGGCTATAGAGAATAATGCTGAGGAGGAATGGGATGCTGAACATGAGACATTATTTCCTACTAAAAAGGCCACAATACCTCGTAGAATTAATTATGAAAAAGATTGGAGTGTTGACTCGGGTTGTTCAATGCACTCGACAGGAGATGTGAACAAGCTGCAAAATTTGTCAGATTACAAAGGAATATGTGTGGCGACGACAGCAAACGATAAAAGGTTAAAAATAGCTCATGTTGGCATGACGGTTCTCTCTCTTAAATCCAGTAAATATAAGTTGCCACTTCAAGAAGTCTATCACATCCCAGATATGAAAAGGAATCTCATCTCAGTAGTACAATTAACGTCTTCGGGTCACTTTGTGTTGTTCGGTCCTAAAGATGTGAAGGTATACTGTGAACTTGAGATTAGTGAAAAACCATTAATAAAAGGACGAAGATTAGGGTCAAACTATGTGTTGCCACTAGAAACTGCATATGCAGACAACGAGGCAATAAAAAATTGAGCGGAATTTGAGAGCTTCACTCAACTACTCGGAGTGGAAAAAACTAAGAAGCACAATCCCAGCCTTCTCTAGGTGATGATGCCCATCTTCACATATAAATGTTTGGGTTCTTTATTATATTTCTATTATTTTATTGAGTCTGTTTGTGGGCACTAGGCATGGTACTTTCTGGTTCATATTCCTAGTCTTTTGCGTCGTTTATAATTCTAGATAAGCAGTAGAGTCTCTATAATATTCACTTGTTCAGCAGTTTGTTCACTTCACTTGTCGTTTTTCTTTCTACAAGGATATTTCGGGAGATTCTATAGAGGTTTTCAAGGTGGCTTCAATTAAATTTGTTTCATTTTTTACTTTAGTCAGATTAAATCTTAAGGAGGACCGAAGGTAAAGGTTCAGAAGAATGTAATTTGAACATTTGAGCATCTCCTCATATATATATACTTATAAAATATAAATGAAAGTGAAGCAATATATTATTCCTTTAATTTGAGAAGATATATAGTTCAGAAATAAAGTGAACCGACCAAATACAGGAACAACATTGCCGACAGATATTGAAATCCGAGGCCTAGAAATTGCCATATCAAACTTGGCAGCCAAGAATGTGATGCTAGTCTCTCTCTGGTTGCCTCAATAAAATCCTAATAAAAAGAAGAAACACTACAACATAATCGGTAAATATAATGTTATTGAGAAGCGGGAAATTTTGAAAACAAAAATATAACGATTATAATTATTAACCGTCATGGTGACAAAAATAACAGTTCTTAAGAAACTACCATCATATAATATTTTCAAAAAATTTGTCTTCAAACCTTATATTCACGAAAACAAAAATATGACAATACTTTGGAATTGTGAAAAAAAATTTACCTGACGGTTCTTCACTTCCCGCAAAAGCTTTCCCTCCCCAGCTTGATTGATCTTTGCTCACTTCTCACCTCTTCCTGATGGATGTCTTCTTCCTCTTATCTCCGGAACAGACCATTCACTCCATGAAACAACAACTTCCATTCTCGTCTATGAAGCCTTCCTTTGTTGCTCCAGCGGATTATCATCACTTCGAGCTCGACCAGCACCGGCCTGCTGACCAAGAAGCCGAAACCATTGTCTTTAAGTCCCCTGTGAGTAGGGAGAGAGGTGTCTCTACTAATCCTTCTCTTCACTTCCTCTTCATTTAATGTTATAACTATTAGATCATGTTTTAATGGGTGAGATTTAATTGTTGAATTTTATTATATATAATATTACAATAATATTTTTTATATAACATTAAATCCTACTCACTAAAATATGATCAAATGGTTACAACATTAAGTGGAGAAAGAAGTTAGTGGAAACACCCTCAGTCCGTGTTGTGAGCATATTGTTCCTTTTGTTTCTATAGCAACTATTCGCTTTCAGTTATAAGTTTCTTTTCACGTTTATTTATTTTTGTGGAAGTCTGCTCGTTTACGATTTTAATGAGCGGTCAACTTTAAAATTTATTGAAATTTGACGCAAGATTATTTCTTGAGGTAATGCTGGACTGCAGAATAGCTGTTTCGCTAAGGGATAAAAACCCTTTGTAGTAATTCTTGCTTTTTTTTTTGAAAAAAAAATTCGGGTATTAAATATTTGCATTTGATTTGGACGTCTTGTGAAATGAAGTTGAATTTTCGCGCTACTGCTTCATGTCTGTGTTCATTAGTAGTGGCACCCTGAATTTTTGGTTACACGTGCATATTTGAATTGTTTGTGGTTAGTGAGAGCATAAGCCTGTCTAATAAGCATCTGGGGCGATAGATAATGCTTATCGATCGGTCGAGAAATGAAATTCTTATTTTGAATCATTCTTTTTACTTGATCAGCAGCTGAGATCCTGACGTGGTTTCACTATATTTTCGCATAGAAAAGTGTTGGCTACACGGAAACAGTTCAATATATAATAACACGTCTTGAAGATTTTTCATGTCTAAGTAGTTTTTAGTTGAATCATTTTACCCAACGCGTTATATACCTTCAATTTTGTCACATGCATGCATCCCGGGAATTAGACAATGACCCGGGAATCTAGCCATGTTTTCCCGTTCAACATTGACTGAAAACTGGGTAGCCTAGCATCGACTTCGATTTAATTCTTCACTGTTCTCAACTCCGTACGTCCTTTTAGTTCTTTAAGTTTCCCTTTTCTAATACATCTCTAACTAATTTGATTCCCAGAATATATATTACTGATCACTGTATAAGCAATTGACGAGAAAGATTACCACAACCAATTCTGAAGCTGATAGGATGAACCCAGGATCTAATTAAGCAGCTGATAGCCCCATTCAGACTCTAATGTCAGGGAAGATGGGGAAGGCAAGCAAAGCATCAAAGCTTACAGAGTACAGCAAAGCTGGACATCAAAAACCCCAGGATCAAATATTGGTGATCATAATCCTCCAAACTATACGAGTCGGAAGCTGAAGATAGTTTTTCTAGTTTGCAGGTAAGAAAATGACTCAGTGTGGTGGTTGGAGTCCCCATGGGATTGATTATCTTTAGGATGCTTGAATTAGTTTTCCCCTTTTTTCTTTGCTTCATATCTTTCTGTTACCATCAGTTTGCCAATATGTTTCAAACTCCTGCCCAAATCCTGTATTACCTGAGCTCATTCTTATAATGCCTTCTATTTAATATTATAAATGTGACAGACTGGGACAGCAGGAATTCTTATTTTGTTCTAGTGGAAATAGTTGCAAGGCCACCCCGAGTTAAATTTGATTTATATTTCAATCTTTTCAATGGAATACTGAGAATCTTGAAAGTTTATACAATGTCACCTATGAAAAATTTAAAAAGGTGGCATTAATTCTTGTGAGCCTCTAAAATTTCTAGGTATCGTCTGATCATTTATTGTTTCTCTTGTGTGGACAGAAGTAGCAAACCTTAGTACAGAATTCTAGGTTTAGATTATTTGACACATTTGTTTATGATTTTCCACCATATAGGTGGCTTTTTTGTCACGGAAGATGATACAAAGGGTCTGCCCTGCTTCCTGGGCAGTTAGGATCTTTACTCATCAAACTGATCAAAGACTATGTTTTGTGTATGATGCTGCTGTGTTAGATAGAAAAGAGAGTAAATGAAGATATGAAAAAGGCTGAGTGAGTAATGACTCCAGCCTCTATTCTTTATATAGCCTTGATGCATAACAGAATTTGGTTACAAATGATTTTACACCGTACACGTGGTATATCAGAAGATTTACAAAATCTGTGAGAATATTCTACAGCTGTACAATTTCTCCTAATTATCTATTTTCACTAACATTCCCCCTCAAACGAGAGGGTGTGGGACACATTCCGAGTTTACTTCTCAATTGTGCAAATCTAGTGTGAGTCAATGCTTTAGTTAAACAATCTGCAATCTGAGAGGATGAAGGGACATATTGTACAGTAAGAATTCCAGATAATATCTGATCTCTAACAAAATGAATATCTATCTCTATATGTTTGCTTCTAGCATGCTGGACAGGATTTGCAGCCAGTGCTTTTGCACTCAGATTGTCACACCAAATAATAGAAGGATTATAAAGATATAAACCAAGTTCAGATAATAGAGAACGTAACCACTGAACTTCAGATGCACCATCAGCCAAAGATCTATACTCAGATTCAGCACTAGACCTAGAAACAACTTTTTGTTTCCTAGAAGCCCAAGAAATTAGAGTATCACCCAAATAGACACAGAAACCAGCCATAGACTTCCTATCATCAATATCAGTTGCCCAGTCTGCATCTGTGAAAGCTGTCAATCTAAGAGAATTGACTGGTTTAATGTGTATACCATAATGATATGTCCCTTTAAGATATCGCAAAATTCGTTTAACTCCTTGAAAGTGAATATTAGTGGGTTTTGACAGAAATTGACTTAACTTATTAACTGAATAAGCTATATCTGGTCTTGTTGTCGTCAAATATTGTAAAGACCCAATGGCCTTTCTATACTCAGAAGGATTCTTCATCAGTTCTCCATCAGAAGCCGAAAAATAACGCCCAGTTACCATAGGCGTCGGTACTGGTGCACAATCAGTCATATTAAAACGTCTCAAGATATCCATAGTATATTTCCCTTGATTGATATAAATGCCAGAATTATCACGATAGATTTCCAGACCAAGAAAATAATATAGAGGACCCAAATCTTTCAGCGAGAAGACAGCATTCAGTTTAGCAATAAAATTTCTAACTACCAGAGAGTTATTACCAGTGATTAAGATATCATCAACATAGATTAAGATGAATACCGTAAGCTTCTTGGTTCGAAGAAAGAAGAGTGAAATATCACTTCTTGCATTCTGAAATCCCCAGTTTAGTAATGTCTTCCTTAGTCGATCGAACCAAGCTCGAGGAGCTTGTTTGAGCCCATAAATCGCCTTTGTCAGTTTGCAGACATGATTAGGTCTTCTAGGATCAGAGAAACCTTCAGGCTGCCTCATGTAAACCTCTTCTTGTAGAAACCCATTCAGAAATGCGTTATTAACATCGAGTTGACGAATTTCCCATCGATGAGTTACTGCAATTGTTAGAACAAGACGGATTGTTGTGGGTTTTACTACCGGACTGAATGTCTCACCATAATCGAGACCTGCTACTTGTTGAAACCCCTTAGCGACGAGACGAGCTTTGTACTTCAGAATGGACCCATCGGCTTTGAATTTCGTCTTAAATATCCATCGGCAATCGACAAGCTTTTGTGTGCCATTATATGGAACTAGGATCCAGGTTTTGTTGCGCATAAGAGCATTGAACTCATCCATCATTGCTTGACGCCAAGAGGAAGATGCCAAAGCAGCAGAGACAGAACAGGGTTCGGCTGCCTGAGCAATAGCAATAGAGCTTTCTGATTTTAGAAGACCGATGAATGGGTATTTAGGTTTGACAATACCCAATTTGGACCGAGTCACCATCGGGTGACCATTTGCATTAGATTCAATCGGATCCGGATCCGGATTTTGGGCTTCTGTTTGGGCTGGAGCTCCGTGTGAAGATAAAGGCATATTGTCCAAATCATATGAGACCAAGCGTGAGCCCGACGGAGATACTGACGGGCTCAATGGCGATGACATTATTACCGGTGAAGTGGTGGCTGCAACTGAGGAAGAAGAAGACCGATGTTCATCAGTAATAATCATCGGAATTGTGTACTGCATTTCTTCTGATTTGGATTTACGATTAAGAAAGCCTGTATCAAATGGAAACAAACCAGCATCAAAAATCACATGACGTGAAACATAAATCCTGCCAGTAAGACTTAGACATTTATAGCCTTTTTGATGAGATGCAGGTCCAAGATAAACACATTTCTGGCTGTGAAATTGAAACTTATGCTCATTATACGGTTTGAGACATGGATAGCACGCACAACCAAACGGTTGCAGAGAAGAGTAATCTGGTTCTGTTTGATGAAGACAAAACAGAGGCGTCATTCCCTTTAATACTGGAGTTGGCAATCGATTGATTAAGAACACAGCCATTTGGAAAGCTTCAGTCCAATAGGTAAAAGGCATTTTGGCTTGTGCTAGTAGAGTAAGACCCATTTCAACGATATGCCTATGCTTACGCTCGGCTCTGCCATTCTGGGAAGAGGTATAAGGACAAGTAAACCGTAAATTAATTCCTGCATCATTAGCAATAGGAATAAAAGGTTTATATTCTGAACCATTGTCACACTGTAATGCCTTAATTTTACAATTGAATTGATTTTCAGCCAGATTCTTGAAATGCTTAAAAGCAATAACAGCTTCTCCTTTGTGTTTGATTGGATATAACCATGTAAATCGACTGAAATCATCTATAAAATGAATATAGTAGCGATAACCATGTATAGACTGTACAGGAGATGGACCCCATAAATCAGTGTGAATGAGTTCTAATGGACAGGATGCACGAGATTCAGAATTTGAAAATGGTAATTGCTTGGATTTGCCATTTTGACAAGCTTCACAGACAAATGTTTCATTGAATTTGACATTGATATTACAATTATTCAATATTTGTTTGAGAATCCTATTACTCGGATGTCCCAATTTATAATGCCAGTTAAGAAAATCTTCATATCGATCTTTAACTTCTGCCATGTAAGCTTGAAACGTTGTTGTAGAACTATGCATTGGATATAGGCCCTGTTTTGGAGTTCCCTTCATCAACACCTGCCCTGTGGCTTTGTCCTTCACAACACAGCCTTCATTAGTGAAAACAACATCAACTGGATTATCCTCAACCAGTCTATGTACACTAATTAAATTTTTAGTGGTTCTTGGCACAAGCAAAACATTTGTAAGTTTAAGAGCAGAATTAGAACAAGGAAGAGATGTAGAGCCAATACCACTTATTTGTGCTTTGCCACCAGTACAGGTAGAGAGATGCGACTTACCAGTAGGAGTCACAACATCAAGAGCATCAGAATTGGAAGTCACATGATGATTTGCTCCGCTGTCCATATACCAATCAGGATCGGTTACAGAGTGAGGTTCTGCATAATAGGCTTGAGGGCGAGGATTACGCTGATAACAAGTTTCAAAACGATGACCAACTCGATTACAGTAAGTGCAAAAAGGTCGGTTGTAATTATTATTTCCCCCAGTAGAAGATCGGCGACCACGACCACGTCGACCACGATTGGCAAAAGGAGCTCGAGAACCACGCCATGAACCACGATCGGAAGGAGACGACGAACGATCATTGTCAGAAAATCGAGCATAATTGGCAGAAGGTTGAATTGAGAGTGAGGCAAACTGATTTAGCTGTTCAATCCTGCTTTCAAAAGCTAACAGAGCAGACTGAGCTTCAATCCATGTAAGAGCAGATTGATCAATTAATTTAACAACAATCGCATTATATTCAGCATCTAGTCCATTGAGAGTGTGAAGAATAAGTTCATCAGTGGAAATGGCAGCACCAGCTAGTGCAAGATTATCAGAAATTGTTTTCATCTTTCCCAAGTATTCCTCCATCCGCATCGCATTCTTTCGAGTTTGATGAAGTTCTGACTTGTAAACCATGATTCTGGACTTAGACACAGCACAGGTAAGAGCCCGAGCGCCATTCCATAACTCCAAAGCAGTACGACAATGAAGGAGCTGAGCGCCAACGTCTTGCGTCATTGTATTACGGAGCCAACCAACAAGCATCCTATCAACAGCAAACCAGTCTTCGAACTCAGGATTTGGAGTAGGTTCAAGAGCTCCTGTTAACAGAATAGAAGCAGCCGGAATAGGAGAAAGACCATCGATATGTGATTGTAGCCTATTGCCCTCGATGAGTGGGAGAACCACAGATTCCCAGACAAGAAAATTTGCTCTATCCAGCTTGATAGAGGTTGTCTGGCTAGAGGAATGAAACAGAGAATAGGTCTTGTTCATAGGTGAAGAAGCAGAGTCAGTAGTGCTATTCGAAGAGAGAGACATAGCGAACGAAAGCGAGAAAGAGCAATTTGCTCTGATACCAAGATAGAAAAGAGAGTAAATGAAGATATGAAAAAGGCTGAGTGAGTAATGACTCCAGCCTCTATTCTTTATATAGCCTTGATGCATAACAGAATTTGGTTACAAATGATTTTACACCGTACACGTGGTATATCAGAAGATTTACAAAATCTGTGAGAATATTCTACAGCTGTACAATTTCTCCTAATTATCTATTTTCACTAACAGTTTTTTATGAATATGACTAGATAAATTTGTTTTGGTGGTTAACCTAAGACATGCCATTTATTTTGTCAGAAGGAAACCTTGACAGCTATTAAAGCTCCACATGGCACCACTCTTGAGGTCCCTGATCCTGATGAGGTCAATTTCAGAGCATACAAAAGTTTTGTTGAAGTAATTAATTTCACGTGCACCTTTCAGTGTGTTAATTATCCCCAAAGGAGATACAGGATAATCCTCAGAAGCACTATGTCGGTTGTTTTGGTGGTTAATAATCATTTAACCCAGCTATGTTTGTTCTGATGGCACAAGGAGATAGAGGAGTACTTCATTCATTTTCAAGTTTTCCCAACCGCCAAATTTTGTCAAAGAAACTAAATAAAAACCACATACCATTGGTACGTGATTTACCATGGGCAAGAACTACACTACTGTAATTCACAATAGGTAACCACTTTGGAATTCGAATACGTTGGAAAGTTTCCTGTAATGTTTTGAGTTACAAAAAGCGATTTTGGAAGAGTTACTTCTAATAGAGCCAGGCAACGTTTGAATCTAATATAGTCAGGTTATATCGCATGCTTACACTCACGTAAAGTTTGACTAATTTCCAAATCAACTATTGATTGATCTTCGTTCTTGGACCGAATCCACCAAGTTATGGGCTGAACCAACTGATCTGATATGGTTTTTTTTTTTAAAAAAACATAGCATACTTTATTTGTTACATTACCCTGCTTCCATTTGGTTGAAATAGTTGCTTTTTTAGAATAAAAAGAAATAGAAGAAGGTGGTGAAATTCTATGGGACATGGAAGAGGGTTACCATTCATTTACTGGTGGCAACCCGGCCCATAAGAGGCCCAGCTGGCATCTTCAACTCGAAACCCATACTAAAGGAACATTTTTTAACCCATGCCAACATCAATTAGTCCTATTTAAATTTAGATGTAAAACTCAGTTGACTAATTTATACATATTAATTAAATTAGTTAAATTAGTTGTTTATACAAATATGTGTTAATTTTTCTAAATTATTTTTAGAGTAAACATGAAATGGTTGTACCCTTTTAATTATATTTATAAGTTACTTCTGGCATATTTTATTATGATCAAGAAAAAGCTTAAGTCTAATTAATTTTGCTTAATGTCTAGCAACTTTTTAAATTTTTCTCTATTTAATATACATTATACTTCATGAAAATAAAGTTTGTACAATAATAAATAAAGAGTAAAATTGTACATATATATTAAAAATTCAATTTAATGATGTAACTTATAAATATAACTAAAAAAATTCTACTTTCATTTTTTGCCTTATAAACAAGACCTTCTTCTTTCTTTGCTTTATAACAAGGACTACAAAATGTTCTCTCTAGTCTCTATGCTTTATAAACAGTAACAGAGAAGTATATTATTCCCTCCAGTCCTAATTATAAGACAAAATCGATTTTTTTGGAGAAATTAAGGAAACCAATTAAATCACTTTAGAGTATTTATATTTTTAGTATCTTTAGATTATATATCAGTTTATTAGTCAAATTAAATAGTTTGAAGAAAAAAATAAAAATAAAAATATTCTAAAGTGATTTAATTGGCTTCCTTAATCTCTTTAAAAAAATCAATTTTATTTTATAATTAGGGCCGGAGGGAGTATTTGTGCCCCGTATTGTTTGATATTCACTTCATAAAGATGTCTTCCATCAGCTCCTAAACACCCTGCAATACAAGAAATATATGATGTAATAATTAATCGGTCGTACTTTATTTCAGTGATTGTATTGCTCTATGGTATAACTCAACACACGCACGATTTAAAAAGGTGACAAAAAATCATGGCCAGAATTATATTGTCTACAACCAGCTTATGATTTCATTTTCGAAGCCAATAAGTGAAGGAAGAAGGGGAAAAACCATACAAAAACTGAGAGAGTCTGCAATGATTGCAACTTAAAATTTGATTAAAGAAAGGCTTATGGCCTAATTGCCGAGCAAGGATGACGGGATGGTGCGGTAAGCGGGGAAGACTAGCCCACGTGGGATTGGCGCCGAACCTCCGAAGCGGTTATAGAAGCTCATGAGAAAAATTTTAAAATAATAGAAATATAAAATTTGGATTTTTTTTTTTTATTTCAGAAGTGAATCCTTCCCTCCACATCTATATCCGAACCAAATTCCCTCCTTCCTTTTCTTTGTTTCGCTCTTTGGTTCTTCGCTTCCGTTCCCTCGTTTTCTTCTCCTTCTCTCTCCCGCTTTTTTATTTTCCTTCTTCCCAAACGCCCAGATCTCTCATCCTCTTCCCTTGCCGTCCAATTTCGCTCTACCTCACTCCCAATCGTGTTTTCACCAACAACTCATACCCAAAAACCCTCTCGATCCGTTATCTTCACTCCCCGCGAAAACCCTCCCTGCTCCACTCGATCTTTGTTCACTTCTCGTCTCTTCCTGCTGGATGTCTTCGTCCTCTCATACCCCGGACCAGATCATTCACTCCATGAAACGACAACTCCCATTCTCGTCTATGAAACCGTCCTTTGTTGCTCCCGCCGATTATCATCGCTTTGCCCCCGACCAGCGCCGACCTGCTGACCAAGAAACCGAAACCATCGTCGTTAAGTCCCCTGTAAGTACACCGTCACCTTTATATTTTATGTTGCTCTCCGCTTTCCGTTAAGTTACTTTTCACGTTTGCTTACTTTTGTAGAGATCTGCTCGCTCACGACTTTAATCAGTTGTCAGCCTTAAAATTTATTGAAATTTGACCCAAGACTAGTTCTTGAGGTAATACTGGACTGCAGTATAGCTCTAAGGGATAAAAACCCATTGTACTAATTCTTGTTTTTTAATTTATTTTTTGGTTATTAAACCCATTGGCCATACTTGCATATTTGAATTGTTTGTGGTTAGTGAGAGTATAAGCCTGTCTAATAAAGCATCTGGAGCCATAGATAATATTTATCGCTTATTTCAATAAGCCTCCATTGTAAGGAATTTCCTGTCTAATACTTGAGAAATGAAATTTTTTGAGCATTATTCTTTTTACTTAATCAGCAGCTGAGATCCTCATGTGGTTTCACTATATAGGCTATTTCAGCATAAAATAGGGTTGGATACAAGGAAACAATTCAATATATAATGTCTTGAAGATTGTTCATTTCTAAGTAAGCTTTAGTTGAGTCATTTTATCCAACACGTTATATATCTTCAATTTTGTCACATGCATGCATCCTGGGAATTAGATAATGACCCAGGAATCCATCATGCGTTTCCGTTCAACATTTACTGAAAACTGATTGGCCTAGCATTGACTTCAGTTAGATGTAATTCTTTACTGTTCTCAACTACGTACATTCTTTTAGTTCTTTAAGTTTCTTTTTTCTAGTACATCTCTAACTAATTTAATTCCGGGAATATATACTATTAATCACTGTATCAGCTATTGAAGCGAAAGATTACCACAGCCAATCCTGAAGCTGATTCCGTTGATAGGATGAACCCAGGATCTAATGAAGCAGCTCATAGCCCCTTTCAGACTCCAATGTCAGGAAAAATGGGCAAGGCAAGCAAAGCATCAAAGCTTACAAAATGCAGCAAAGCTGGACCTCAAACCCCAGGATCTAATATTGGTGAGTGTAATCCTCCAAACTATATGAAGTGGGGGAGGTGGGGCTTACAAACATCGAGTAACATACTCCTTCATTTCTTTGCCTGCAAACTCTTCAGATGTATCTGAACACTTTTTATAACTTTGCAGGTTCTCCTTCTGGCAACAATCTTACTCCAGCTGGTCCATGTCGGTATGACAGCTCTTTAGGTAGCATAGCATTGCCCACGCCATTATTAGTTGTGCCAATTACCATCTGAGTTCTTATTATAACACATTTTGTCCTCGTTCCTTTTTTTTTATCACAGGTCTGTTGACAAAAAAGTTCATCAACTTGATCAAGCAAGCTGAGGATGGTATTCTTGATTTGAATAAAGCCGCTGATACATTAGAGGTAATAACTTCTCTGCCTGGTCCAAAGATTCCATGATGTAAATTGAATTAACTGAAGGTTTTCTTTGGGCATCTACAGGTGCAAAAGAGGAGAATATATGATATAACAAACGTTCTTGAAGGAATTGGTCTTATAGAAAAGAAGCTCAAAAACAGAATTCAATGGAAGTAGGGATGCTTTTCATACTTTAAAAACAGTTTTACATCATATACTTAATCTTTGAAACTGTTTTGCATACTCAAAGTTTCTTGACTGTTCAGGGGATTGGACGTGTCAAGGCCAGGGGAGGCTGATGATAGTTTTTCTAGTTTGCAGGTAAGGCCACCATGAGTTAAATTTGATTTATATTTCAATCTTTTCAATGGACTACTGAGAATCTTGAATGTTTATATAATATCATGCCACTTGTGGAAATTTTAAAAAAGGTGGCATTAGTTCCTGTGACCTTCTAAAATCTCTTGGCATCGTATGATCTTTTGTTGTTTCTCCTGTGTAGGGAGAAGTTGAAAACCTTACTCTGGAGGAGCGCCAGTTAGATGATCAAATAAGGTTTCATTGACATGCTTTTGCCGATACTGCTTTATTGTGTTTCTTGTTTGCCATCTGTTTAACGGGCCTGAGTTTCTAATTACTGTAGGGAGATGCAAGAAAGACTGAGGAAACTTAGTGAAGATGAAAACAATCAGAAGTAAGTTCCATCTAACCTTTACCCAGAGTTGGTTCATTTCTACCAAAATTTTAGGTTGATATTATTTGACACATTTCTTTATGGTTTTCCACCGTATAGGTGGCTTTTTGTCACGGAAGATGATATAAAGGGTTTGCCCTGCTTCATGGTCAGTTAGTCATCTTTACTCATTAAAGACAATGTTTTGTATGATGATGCTGTATTTTTTTTTTTAATGAATATGACTAAAATTTGTTTTGGCGGCTAACTTAAGATATACCATTTATTTTGTCAGAACGAAACCTTGATAGCTATTAAAGCTCCCTATGGCACCACCCTTGAGGTCCCTGATCCCGATGAGGTAAAATTCAGAGCGTACAAACTTTGCATTGAAGTAATTAATTTCACGTGCATCTTTCACAATGAAACTTCTTCATGTTCTTTCAGGCTGTTGATTATCCCCAAAGGAGATACAGGATAATCCTCAGAAGCACAATGGGCCCGATTGATGTTTACCTTGTCAGGTATGCTTATTGTTTTGATGGTTCGGAATCATTTAATTCGGCTATGTTTATGACATCAATTGCCGTTGGAACAGTGAGATTCCAAATTCTTTGCAGTCTGTAAATGGACTGGATGTTAGTGTTAATGGAATGAGAGAGAAATAAGAGAGAATTGGTGCAAAGAGAAAAGGTAGACTTCATTCATTTTCACTTATTTGTATCACTCTCTCTTACTGCACAATTGGACGATCTGAAGTCAGAACAATGATGATTGGGAAAAATGATAGAGCTAAGTAACATGGACCTTTGCTACAGAAATTAACTCTGATGCGACATAAGCGATGTATAAATAAGTGGTCTCCTCTGTGAACAATTATCCCATGGATATGATTACATCAATGAATATTTCCAGTACTAAGTTTCGTGTTTACTAACAAAAGTATTGGAGAATTGCAATATTGAAATCGGTGATCTTTCCTCCTCTCTATGCCATTGCAGTCAATTTGAAGAAAAATTTGAGGAGATCAATGGAATTGATGCGCCCCCCAATCTTCCATCCAGTCCAGAGTTTAACAGGCATCCCGCGACAGTGATCACTGAGGATAGAAGAAAAGACAGAGAAATGCAGGAACAAGATGGTCATAGAGCTAGTTCTGATTTAAGTGCCTCACAGGACTTTGTTAGTGGGATCATGAAGATTGTTCCGTCAGATGTTGATGTAAGTATGACCTCAGTTGTTGACCTCTATTTTTTTTGAGTCCTATGGATTTGCGAAGAACAATTCTAGGAGATTATGTAAATTGACAGTTTGTTGGAAAGTGCGTTCCTTCTTTTCTTTGTTAGGCATGATGGAAATGTTTATCTTATTCTCATCACAAGCACTAAGATTTCTAGGTGCGCCTGATCTTATAATATCGGAAATTCAAATCACTTGTGGCATGAAGATCTTTGTACCATTTCATCTTCAAAAGTGTAATCCAAATTCTTATATCTCATTGAAGGCATTTTTTTCGCAGAGTGATGCTGATTACTGGCTTCTATCAAATGCTGATGTTAGCATTACAGACATGTGGAGAACAGAATGTATCCTCTTTTTGGACTACTCTTCATTACAGTCTGCTAGAATGGAGAGGTTTAGGATATTTTTTTCCTTCAAATTTTAAATCGAAGATTCTCATCTTGAATGTTTCGAAATTTCCTTGATATATCTGCAGCTGGAATTGAATGGAACGAACTGGACGCACTTGATGAAGATTATTGCATGCCTCAAGAGAGCACGGCACGACCTGAGACTCCTCCAAACACGAGTCTGGTGCCTCCTACTGCTAACCCAAAAGGAGGCTGAAGCTTCAAAAGCATATGTTATGGATCTAATCAAAGTCAAGATCTCTTTCATTACTAAGAATCTATGACATCCAGACACCCCCTTTGTGTCCTCTTCACCACATCGCAAGAGGCTGGATTGAAGATTCGATGAAAGACGTTTTCTTGATGCTTTTGGTGAAGAAGCTGGTTTATGAAACAAAGAGCAACACCATTCCGGACAGCAGATTCATTGTACAGCTAATTTACATAATTCAAGTGACCCTGTCTATTAAGAAAAACATCTAGCAGTTCTACTGAATCCATCCTTGTATACTACTGTAATTCTTGGCCTTAGAGCAACTAGCTTGCTGTGTCCTTAAGATGTTTGCCAAGCAATAAAACTGCCCTTCACGGAGACATTTTGAGACAATTATGTTCTCATGTAATGTTGTAAATGTACCGAGTAATTGTTCATGTAATGGGACCTTTCATATGTGATTTTTTTATTTTCGTTTCCCAATTGTTAATGTCCTTTTCCTTCTCATTCTTGCGAAATGAACAAGCTACAGGATTAAGAATCCTAGTGAGCAGTGAGCTGTGTCAAACAATGCTAGCAGAATGGACAGAGGGAATCAAAGTTAAATGTTACAAATGTTTCACGTACCATTACTTGTATTTTCTGCCGTTACATGTAAATACCACAATGTTGGAACATACAGTTGTGGATTTAGAGTACAGCACTTTAAGATTATATTTCATTACTTTGTTTAAGCGTGTAAAGACAAAATGTTCAAGTGAGAACATAAACAAAAGAAGCATATGATAGAAACAAAACAAGTTTGTGGATGATCTCAAAGCTCCCATACAAACTACTTATCTTTATCTACTTTCTTGCCAATCCAACCAGCAACAATAGGCGTAAGAGCCACTGTTGGAGGAAACCTAATTGGAGATGCAGCTTTATGAGCAGCATATGCCAAAGCAAATGTTCCAACTCTCTCCCCTGTCTCATCAGTTGAGATTCCCACCTAGGAAAAAGACAGGTGCCTTGTCAAATCCGTAAAAAAACTCAAACTTTACGTTATTTAGATTGCAATCCACGTTTGGTTCAACGTTGTACCTTCTGTAACAGAGCTTGGACATCAATGCCTGCACTGATTAGTGCATAGCATAGTGTGAATGAGATCAAAGACAGAGTGATAGAGGTGGCTATATAAGCTCCTCCATATTTTGCTAGCAACTCCTTGGCCTCATCACCCTTTGATTTCTTCCTTTCAGAATCTCCATTTCCTTCATCTTTTGAGCTGAAAATCTGCACAAGTTTACCATAATTGTTGTTTCAAGAAAAAGGTTACTCAACATGACTTCGAAGTGTAGCCTGAAATTTCACCCTGACCTTAATCAATTGGTTTTTTTTTTTTTTATTTAAAGGTACCTTGAAGGTCAACAACAAACCACAAATTACGGACAAAGCCTCTATTAACTGTGACTTGAAAAATCAGTCAATGGCTTAGCGTGTGTTGCAGAATAGGATTTCTATACTTCTTAATTCTGAATATGAACTAGGATAAAGCAGCATCAAGGAAGCCATGTTAACTCAAGTGAACATGCAAGCAGAACTGGTTATTTTCCACTTCCTGATGTTTGTGTACATGAAGTTCAGGGTTCCTTAATTTCCTTGGAAAATAAACCTAATCTTGCTCTGATGTTTGCTCACAACTGATATACCCAACGAATACTCTTCAAAGTTCTAACTTGCTCTAAGCTCACTGAAAATTGCGTTTACTCTTGCAGAAAGTTAACAATTTTGGAAACCCTTTTATATAATCAAAGGAAAAGAAGAAATCATTGGAAAATTCAAAGACCCAAAAACTCGGAATCAAAGATAAACGAGCCGAAGTAGAGAGAGAAGAAATGAGAACCTTCCATAGGCCAGCTTCGAGGCCATATTTCTTGGTAATCTCCTCAGATGAAGAAGAAGGCTGAGATGGGGTTTTAAGTTCATCTTTTTTCTCTTTAACAGCTCTCACTTTGAAGCTCTTTACATGGCATTTACGTGACGAAGCATGATTGCGAAATCTGTTCGTCCCTTTGCTCAGAAAAGAAACAGAGGAAGAAGATGGGATTAGCAGAGAGGTCGTCATTGTTGGGCCAATCAAGAAATTTTCTAGCTAACTCAGAACATAGAGAGAACGAGCTTGATAATCAGAATTGATAATGAAGCTACCCAGAATTATTCGTGTGAGCTAGCTCACTCGAGCAAGAGAAGGGGGGAGAGAGAGATTAAAAAAAAGGATAAATTGTAAATCACAATCACATGGCAAAAATATCAAATATTAAATTACTTATGCATCCCAATCCCACTTTGCCTAAATTCTGTGGGCCTCCTAACCTCTTCCACCCAAATTTTTATGGTTTAGGAAGGAACGTGTAGCAACTAGCAATAATGCCTCCACTACAATTGCTTTCAGGATTAAATAATTTACTTGCTCATCCCACTTTTGTAATATTTTTCATATCTTTATTATGTCACGTAACGTGACCATCCTTTGTAAAATGAGTTACAGTCACTGAATTAAATGGATTGCTCTCACTTTTGAAATAGTAACCTACAAGGCTTAAAAAATTATACACCAGCCAGCGTTGGTCTTACTAAGAGCTTTAAATTCAACAATATTTGAATATAACTCACTCATATTGCCATGTCAAAAAAATTATCCTTCTTATTTTAACATTTAAATCCTCTTTCTTTTTTGGTTAGAAAATTTAAATCGTCTTCAGATGTGTAGAAAAATGTTGAAGAGGATTATAAAAATGATAAAAATTGTGCTTAGAGTAGCCATACACTATTACTTACGAATAAATGCAGCTACCTGAAAGTTTTGTATTTTATATTGATATTAATATTAATAAAATAAAAATTAAGTTATGCTAGAATTTCTCAAAAGTTTTGAAACAAGTGATATGATATATGACAGAAAATAAGGAATCTATAGTCAATATTCAAATATCATGTTAGTTGGATTCAAAGGATGAGAGTTGAGAGAGAGGGAGCAAAGAAAACAAGGAAGCCAACATTTCAGTTTTGTTCAAAGTCGTCTTGGAGCTAGAATTTAAACTTCATGTAAGCCACAAGCACCACACGGCTCCTTAAACTTGTGCTATGAGAATACATAATTAAAACAATGTTGACCATGAAAGCCTTAATTATTAGCTGCAGGTAAAGCTCAGGTTCTGATGACAATAATCATATATACCCCACTACACTATGGACTATGGGGTTGACTTCTCCAAAGATGCATATCATATATACTTAAACGTGATTATTGTGTGTCTAGTGTTCTTATACCCTCAAAATCATGGTTTCAGAATCACTTTTTCGTAAATCGAAATAAAACTCCTCTCACATACTTACCTCGTAAACTGTAAAAGCTATTATCCAAAAACTAATCAGAACACACACATTAGCAACAGTAGTTCAATTGTACAAGTTTTGGCCAAAAAAAAAAAAAAAAATTGTACAAGTGATTAACGTGCTTCGATATAATGCCCCGTAAATCCTGGCGAAGATCATGAAGGTATTAATAAAAATTTGTTTGGCTTGGAAGGCAATTCAGTGGGTTTTACCTTCAAGTTTAGTTTCTAACTTTGTACAAACTCACAAGTTAGTTGTGAATTTAAACAACGCAAGGGTCACAAACCAAAACTTACAACATTTATCTGTTAATTTTCCCCCCGGACCCGCTCTTGTACTTGAGCTGCATCAGTGACATTGGAAAACCAATAAATTGCACAGAAATCTATGGAGTACCTGGATTCAACAAAAAGAGAAACAATCCAAAAGAGGAAACTCAAGATGAGAGTGAGTGAGGAAGAAGCTGCGTCACATTATGAGTCCCCTTAGGGCTTGATCTCCTAAATACGCAAAAAAAATGCCTTCATAAATCTCCCAACCTCCTCTCCCACCAAACATATCCGAAAGTGACTCTCATTCACTCCCACCAACATCCCCCACCTCCTTCATATCTCTCTTTCTCTGATCTTTTTCTATCTCTCTGCTCAACACTCTCTTTCTCTCTCTCTCGCCTTCTAGTTTCTCATGTCTTCCCACAAGAGAACTCTTCTCAGAATACTCCTCACTGTGAATGGAAGCTGTGGCTGTGGCAGGCCCAAGCCCACCGATGTCTTCGAGCCCAAGCCCAGGAACCAGATCCCAAACCCAATCGGCAGCCTGGCATCTTCAACCGCCACCTCCGGCGACCGAAACTGCGCCCATTCTGCGGACGACGACGACGACGGAGATTTCACCTCTACCACGGTGTCGGAAGCGGAGACGGAGACTCGGAGGAGCTTGTTGCCGAGGCGGAGCCCGATAGTGGACAGCGTGGCGGTGGAAAAGGAGTCGGAGGATCCGTACAAGGATTTCCGGCACTCGATGCTGCAGATGATATTTGAGAAGGAGATGTGCTCGGAATCTGATCTGAAGGAGCTTCTAGAAGCATTCCTGCAGCTGAACTCGCCGAGACAGCACGACGTCATCCTGAAGGCCTTCTCGGAAATCTGCCGAGACTCGTTTCTGCATGATGATGTCAACAAAAGCAAGAGCAAGAGCAAGAAAGGGATGAGTTGTTATGGTCACGTGAGGAGTCAGCCATTGGCACGTGCGTAAGCCATGTGAAGGCATTCAATTCCGGCGTGGGAAGCACCTGCATGCCCACTTCACGGCCTCTCTCGCTCTATCTTTCATTTACGACGTGGCCTTCCCTCATCTGCCATTAATGTCTTCAGCAAACTCCCAAGTTTTATGTCATGATTCATCTCTATAAAATCAAATCTATCTTCTCAACCTAATTCAATATATATATATATATATATCCTCATTTGTTTCTTTATATAAATTTGCACAGACTCTTGCATGATTATCAAACTTGCCAGCCTATTTCTTGATCCATCCTCTGAAATGTGCAGCCTGTTTTCTCAAACTACGGAGTCTAATTTGCTTTGGTTTTGATCCAAGAGTGGTTTAGTAGGTGTTAATGTTTATTTGTTTATCAAAATATAAATGATAATAACGCAAAATGATTAGAATGACAATGCTAAACTTTGCCCTTTAGCATGAGACTTCATCCATTATGAATAAGATCTTATATTAAAAATAAAATTACGTAGTATTGAATTGTCTCTGCCAAAATATAATCAAGCTCCCAAAATATAATCAAGCTCCACTGTTGCTGACAGATTTGAGGGAATTGTAGCGCTATGTATAGAGGTAAAAATTCTTATACAAGTGAACACCAAAATCACTTTCCTTAAAAAAGTTATTTATTGAATTATGTCTGAAAATTAAAGCAGAGTAATGAATTCTTCTTGGATTAATTTAGAAATGTGTCGCTAATGAGTTACTTAGGGTCTGTTTGGTGTGAGGGATTTGGAGGGGAAGAGAGGGAAGGGAAAATTTTTATGAGTTAAATTTAAAAAGATTGAAGAAGTGGGGTAATAAAATTTTTATAAAGAGAATATATAAGATAAAAGAGTAAGAAAAATTAATTAAAAATTTTTAACCCCATTTCTCTAATTTTTTTAAATTCAACTCAAAAATTTTTTCCCTCCGCTCACTTTCCCTCCCCTCCCCTCAGACCAAACAAGCCATTAGGGAAAGACACCAAAGAAACATAGGAGGGCAGTCAGAAATAGTTGCTGCAATAATATCACCTTTTAAAAAATTCTCTTGTATTAATTATTTCAATATACTCCCATCCGGTCCTAATTATAAGATAAAATTGATTTTTTTGGAGAAATTAAGGAAGTGAATTAAATTACTTTAGAGTATTTATATTTATATTTTTTTTCTCCAAACTAATTAGTTTGACTAATAAATTGATATATAAACTAAGGATACATAATATATAATATGATTAAGTAACTTATCTAACTTCCTTAATTTCTCCAAAAAAAGTCATCTTTACCTTATAATTAAGATCGGAGGTAGCGTACAATATTTAATGAATAAGATATGCTTTAAATATAGCGTATGAAACAATCCATAGGCCTTATTTATGGAACTGGATTTGTACCTATTAATTAAATGCCCCAAAATGAAATTGGTTGGAGAGTTAGAGATGGATGTATACGTGAAAGAAAGACATTGTTCAGTTAACAGAAGGTATTGATGGTGTACATTCACCATCTGAATTCAGAAATATAATAAATGGAGCGTCCAATTAACAACATTAACTTAATTGTGAAAGATTAGTCTTAACCACATTCCTTTTTCCTCAGCCTACGGAGGACACTAAAGTAAACCCTAATTTTTGTCTGATCAGACATTTCTGTGCCACGCTTGAGTCTAATTAATATAATAAAGATATTACGATTGATTTTGCATAGCTTTTTATTTCAAGGACTTTTTGGTAAAATTTTGTGCTTCGAATTTCAGAAAACTAATTAAAATATTGGATAATAATTAAGAAATATTTTGTATATTAAAACTCTTAAAAAAATATTTTACTTAGGTACGAAAAAATAAAACATGCGGCTTGAAACAGGGTGCCTGCCACTTTATTAACTGGGCTAAAAATATCTAATTGAAAAAATAAAATTGATTGCTTATTCGAGGTGCATGACAAAATTCGACAAGACGTCCTTTCTCTTCGCATGAGTATTCCTAAATGTATAATATTGATAGGACAAGTCGAACAAACATTACAAAAAAAAAAGATTTTCAGCGGTGATTTTTGTAACCGCTGAAAGTCTAAAAGTCGCTGCTGAAAGACTTTCAGCGGCGATAAAAAGTTGCCGCCAATGCGACTGTCGCTGAAAATTTTAGTGGCGACAATTTTTGTCGCCGCTCAAAGTATACTTTCAGCATTCAAAAAATTAAATTTTTTATTTAAAAAATTCGATTTTTTTTTAAAATTTAATTTACAATTGCCATATGTCGCCTCCTCGTGCTGCCACATGTCGCCTCCTCATAATTTCTCCATGTGACTCTCCTCCAGTTTGAACCCGCGACCTCAAAGAGCCGATGCCTTAGCGCACGAGTCTCTACCAGTTGCGCCGAAATGAACCTATGTCATATTATTACATATTATTATATATATATAAACATACATACATATAATTAATTAATTATATACATATAATTAACTATTAATTAAATATAATATTATTAAAAGTAATGAAAAATTAAATAAAAACGAAAAAAATATTGATATATTTAAATTTAAAATTTTTTTAATTAAAATTACTTAATAAATAATAATTTAATATCATAAATATTATTTTTAATAAAAAATTATAAATATAATATTAATAAATAATAATATAATTTTAATAATTAAGGTTAAATAGAATTATTTAATAATTAATAGTTAAATTTTATAAATATTATTTTTAAAATTTTTTTTAAAAAGACTTTCAACGGCGACTTTTAATAGTCGCCGAAAGTGTTTTAAAAAAATTTTATTTTAAAATTTTTGAAAAAGACTTTCTGCAGCGACACTAAAATCATAGTTGAAAGTGTTTTAAAAAATTTTTTTAAAAAAAATTTTTGAAAAAGACTTTCAGCGGCGACACTAAAGTCGCAGCTGAAAGTGTTTTAAAAATTTTTTTTTTTAAATTTCAAACAACATTTTCAGCGGCGACATTAAAAGTCGCGGCCAAATGTCGCCGCCGAAAGTGATTTTTTTTGTAGTGAAATAATGATCTCCTGTTTAAGACAAAACATATAACTCTCTGTAAACGGAAATTCTGAAAACAATCTTTTTGGTGCCAATATCAACACAAGTTATGAAAGACAAATCCGAATGGAAATCAATTTTTATAATTCAACCATTTATCTTTCGAGTTATAATTTAATTTTATTCCTCAAAATATTTTTTGGACGGATGAAAATAGACCAGATGGGAGATAAAAGTTTTCGTCTCATTCTAAGTAAAAAATCTGAAAATCAAACAATCTCTTTTGTGCAAAATTAAAAGGAGTCACATGATTCCAGTTTTATTCAAATCCAAGCATATATAGTCATAACTTATATTTTTATGTTTTTTGGAAATTGACCTACATATAATAGTGGGATAAGTTTTGACCGAGAAAAAAAAGAATAGGGGCACGCATAAGTTTGAAATCCCAGCTGACCAATAATGAGAGTGTTAAAATATGACGATTATACGGACCGGTTCCAGTTCAGTTTTTTTATATGTTTGTTTGGGATAACTTATTTTTGGACAATAAATATTTATAATTTGTGATTCACGGTATACGAGGTAAGTATGTGAGAAAAGTTTTGCCTCGACTTATGTAATAAGTACTTATTTCCTGGAAATAAGTGATGTCAAACACTCACTATATACTACTACTCAAGTTTTAATTATAAGATAAATTTTTTTAAAAAAAAATTAAGAAAGCTAAATAAATTACTTAATTATATCATATGTTATGTATCCTTAGATTATATATTAATTTATTAATTAAACTAATTATTTTTAAAAATATATATAAATATAAATATAAATACTCTAAAATAATTTAATTAATTTTCTTAATTTTTTTAAAACAGTCAATTTTATTTTATAATTAAAATTGGAAAGAGTATCTTGTAGAAGTATCCAATCTTTTTGACTGACCCTTTAATAAAATATGTACTCTTTCTAAGTCCTAACTCAAAATGATTACAATGTTTGAAAGTTGAAACGGTCAAATCCTCCTCAGCCTTGCGCGTGTTAGATTGATTTGGCGCACGTTTTTCTTTTTAATTCCCTCTAAATTTACGCCTCTTGACTGGGCGCGGAATAGCGCAATAACAGTCACTACGGCTACGCAATCAATTTTTTTCCTCGTAATTTTAATATATGTAATAATTGTTGTTGTTTCTTATCCAAGAGTGATGAATTGTGTTTCAAAAAAGAGTAATAAATTGTAGTAGTAGTAATAATTGTTGGCAAGACCAAGACGATGACGATGATAATAAGGAAGCCCTCAGCCGGGCCCTGCTTTTCTAGCTCCATTTGAGGTGGACTCAGCTTTTCAGAATTTAGTGAATACATTTATATAAGCATATATACATAAATAACGCAAAAAATATATTTAATTATTTTTTTATTTTTATTTAAAAATATTTCCTCTTTTCAAAAAAGTTTTGAGAGAATAAATATTTTCTTTCCTTCATAAATAAGTTTTCAAAAGGAGGCCAAAAAAGGTAACAACATATTTTATGTGGATAATAAAAAATGAAAACATATCTCTGCCTTTTGTCTCCTTTTTTTCGCCCAAAAACATTTTTTCTTTTTCAAAATAAATCTTTTTCATGCATGTATCAAAAAAAAAATTATTTTCACTTGTGGCTTTAATTTCACTAGCTGGATGCTTAGTCATATCCGTTAATAGATTTGTTAACACTGTTAGTTTTTTTTTTTAACAAATTCAAACATTAGAGACTAACAGAGCTAACGAAGTAAACTTAAAAAACATCATAAAAAGGAAGAAAAAAAAATGCAAGGACCTAATTCAAAACCCATGAAAACTATAAGGATTGAGGAATTAGTTTTCCCTTATGCTTTATTATCTCTTTTTTCTAGCAAATCGATCTTACCCTTAATTTGCAAATGCGGATAGCTGTGGATTGTGTTTATCTATAACAGTATATTATCGTTTCTGTTTTCAAAAAAGAAAAGCAGCATTAGTAACAATTGGCATGTTGTGTATAAAAGAAAAGCAATTGGCATATTTTTTTTATGTGCTACTCTATTTAAAATTATAAAGCATTTTTCAACTATCATCTTGAAGAAGATAAGACATCATCCATCTTTACAAATGTAATTAAAAGCATTGTCCTAATATTTAATATAAAATTCAATTGACTAATTTTATGAGATCCAAGAAGCTAAATAAATTATTTTAAAATATTTATATTCATAATATTTTTAGACTAAATCACCCGACTCATAAAATGACATTTAATTTAATTATACACAAGCATTTTATAAAGATGTTATAATTATTTAATTTATTTAATTTCTCTAGATGAGTCAAATCAATCTTATATTAAAAACAAGAGGTTGGACTATTATTAGACTATGTGTGTGTTTGGATTAGTTTTTGAAAAATAGTTTTTATGATTTACGAGATAAGTATGTAAAATGTATTTTGTCTCGATTAAAAAAAAATGACTTTTGAAACCGCAGTTTACGAACTACCCAAACACTCACTATTAGTGCTCGTTGGTAAACTTTCAAAAAAAGCTTTTTTAAGCATTTTTTTTTATAGACAAGACAAAATTTTTTTTTTTAGATATCTATTTTATAAGTAGTAAAAACACTAGGGCATGTTGCATCTAGCCATTACCTTGCTTTTTCCTGTTTTAGGAGAATTACATTTAGGTACTAAAGAAGAAAATAAAAAAAAAAATCCTTGGATATTGCAAAATAAAAAAATGGTCTCATTAACAACTCTATGAGCCTGTATTGATAACTCGTTAACAACTCCAAGAACTTATATTGACAACTCCATAGAACCACTTTTTCATTTTACAATCTGCAAAGATCTTTTTTTCATTTTTTCTTCTTCCTTAAACCTGAGTGTAATTCTCCTGTTTTTGGTTTTTTAGGATCGGTTACAGGCAAGTGGATCAACGTTTCCAAGGTCTGGAGTCTGATCACTGGCTGCTTCCTACAATTGACAGTTTCTATGCTAAATGGTAATCCCCCCCTTGTATTTCCCCAAACAACAGTTTCCCACTCAGAATCTGCATATCTAGTTAATTTCCAGTTTCGAATTTTCACTTGCTTGGCCAGAACTAGTTGGGCTGTTCATTTTAGGCCTTGGCCGACTCACCAAATTATCTGTGAGGATTTCCTATTTCCACGGAGACAGACAGAGAGTTTTTTTATATTGAACAAATAAAATAATCAACCAATTATTTTTTTAATACACTTTTTAATTAACACATCACTTCTAATCCATACAAAACGCCGGCATAATTCTGCGCACCATCCTTTACAAAATAAATATCCCTCATTCTCTGAAAGGCGTGCCACGTCAGCAAGCTGTCTGACCCGGCCTGATGGCACTTCCCCACCGCCCGGTTCACGTTGAGGGTCCTGGCCACCCGGTCCAACCCCCCGTACAGGCTCTTGCAGAAGCGCATCATGTGTTTGATATCATAAACGTTATTCCCGAAAAACACCCTCAACAATCTCAAGAATTCCTCCACCCCATTCGGCAAGCTCTGTCGGGTCAGGATCTTCACCAGGTACCCGAAATCATACGCGCTGTGAAACGTCACCCAACTCACCGACTCGTTGCAGATGAGCCCCGACGACATCATCAACTCCGCGAACCGCGCCGAGTCGACTCCGTCCCCGACGTTTCTCTCGAAGTCGATCCCCTGCCGGCGGAGCAAATCGATGGAATCAGGGGCGAAGGCGTCACGCGCTAAGTCAAAGTCGCAGAAATTAAACTCCCAGATAAATTGGTTTTCAGATCCGAGGTCGGGAAGGTTGCCATCAGCATCGGAGAGGGTGAGGCCGACCTGGATGAGATTCAAGGCATCGACGTTAGCCTTCAAGAGGCGGTAGTGATCGGAGGGAAGGAGCTGGCGGTGGTGGTAAGGAATCGCAGGATCGACGTTAGGGCGGAAGATAACGCCAGGAAACTCGGTGTCCATTGAGATAAAAGGGTAGCGATCGATCAAATCACGGATGAGTCCAAATTCAGATTCGAGATTAGAGGCCCATACTTCACGGATCTGGACAGGCTTCGATTTGAGATCTTCAGTGACCATGTTGAGCAAAGTCAGGCGGCGGCGGTGACGATGAGTGAAGTTGCAGGGCTGAGGTAGAAAGAAGAAAAGGATTCTTCGGGTGAGAGTGGTTATGGATAAAAGAGAGAAGATTATGAGGGTTTATATATGAGAGCGTGAAGGGAGAAGAAGATGCTGCTTGGAAAGTGGGAAATAGAAGAGGCGTAATGCGGAGTGGGCACTGAATAGGTGCTGGGAAATTCGGTAAAGTGGCCAAATTCAACGCGTCCAGCAAATTTGACTCAACTGTGAACAATGCATGTTCTGAGTCCAATCACGGACCCGGTCTCTGATGGCTGCCTCTACTTTATTTCTTTTTTATTAATTATTTCATGAATGTTCACCCCTTTTATTTTGTATACATTTACCTACTTTAATCCGTTTTATTATATATAACAAAAATCTCAGCGAATATTCGTCTTTCTCTCAAGCCATAATAGCGGGCAATTATTCTATTAACATAACGGTTTTCCTATACCTGAATTATGGGCTCAATTTCTAAGAAACATCGCCTAATAATATGTTGTTACTAACTTCCGTTTGTTAATGATGTATGAACATTAACAAACTAACGAGGATTGAATTAACGTACCTCCAACCCTCCTCCGTGTTTTAAAGGCGTTGAGGGAGTTGAATTTGTGGTCAAATTCCTATTATTTATAAATTAATTACTCTTGACCAAATAAATAATTTATTGCTTGATTTCAGTTATAATTTGTTTTCGTTATATCTCCTATTTAGTCTGGCCAAAAAATATCTATACTCCGTATCGGAAGATTCTTTCCAATTATATATAGCGCACACATCATCATTACATGGCACAGCACCTCCCAAATTTATATAAAATTACCTTTTTAATAGATATTCAAGCAATTAATTATTTCAGTTAGTGGAGTATTTCGAACTTTAGACCCAAAAAAATCGAGTGAGAGCTTACATTACTAGACTAATGCTATATTAGTATTATCAAATCTTTTAACATAACGATGTGAGCATAAATTTAAACAAGAGTCCTAACTGACTAATTTGACTATTTAATGCTTTGGGCTAGTAGCATTTGACGTTTTTTCTTATTTGTATTACCATGTTAATTAAGCAACTATGAAAAAGGTTCTGCCACAAGGATACCTCTCCCCATGTGTTTTTTTTAATGTGGTAAGATTCAAATTCAATTTGCCCCTTCTTTATAGCCTAAAATTGATCTACTATCAGATATCTTTGGAGAAGGACTAAGTTGTCGTGTAAGAGAGCTCTTTATACTTAGGGTTAATATAACTTTTGGTCCCTGAAGTTTGATCCAATTTTGGTTTTGGTCCCTCAAGTTTGAAATATGTGGTTTTGGTCCCTGAAGTTTCACCCGATTTTGGTTTTGGTCCCTGAAGTTTGAAATCGATGATTTTGGTCCCTGAAGTTTCACCCGATTTTGGTTTTGGTCCCTCAAGTTTGAAAAGGACTTGGTTTTTTTTCTGGGTCGGGTCGGGTTTTTTAATTGGGTCGCCAAGTCCTTTTCAAACTTGAGGGACCAAAACCAAAATCGGGTGAAACTTCAGGGACCAAAACCATCGATTTCAAACTTCAGGGACCAAAACCAAAATCGGGTGAAACTTCAGGGACCAAAACCATCGATTTCAAACTTCAGGGACCAAAACCAAAATCGGGTGAAACTTCAGGGACCAAAACCACATATTTCAAACTTGAGGGACCAAAACCAAAATTGAATCAAACTTCAGGGACCAAAAGTTATATTAACCCTTATACTTATGAACTATATTTCCCCCAATTTGAGAATTAAAATAAAATGAGTACTAAACTATCATGTGCTTAACAGTTGTGTGATAGCCTACATAATAGGTTCCTATATGGTATATATTTTCAAAAATCCAATTTAAAAGTATAGATATATTTTTTAAAAAAAGTGTCTGCATAATTTTAATAAAGTTAATATATACGGAGTAACTTTACTTTCTTAAGGCAAAAAATTTGTATGATAAGTAGTATTAAAAAAAAAAAGAGGGTGGATAATAGGGATAGGAGAGAATATTTTGAAAAATGGGAGGAAGAAAACAGAAGATGATGAGATGCCCCACCACCAGTCCAAGTAACCTGTGGGTGCAGAGTTTTAAAAAACATTCTCTCTTATTCTATTTATAAACAATTTTTTTTTTGATAGAGGTTGATATTTTTTTTAAGTAATTTTTATTCTATGTTTGAAAATGTAAGCTTCTTTTTCTTATTTTATTCTTATTAAATATATATATTTATAGTTAATTATCACATACACAAAGAGTTATCTCTCATACTTCTTATCTATTCTCTCTCCTATACTCTTTTCATAGGGGCATATATGACATTTTTTACACATTTATTATTTTTAACTATCAATTTGTTTTACTCAATTAAAAAAATTATTTATAAATAGAACCAAAGAGAATAATTTTTTAATTTAAAAGGGTAGGAAGATGTGGATAAAGAGAAAAAGAAGAGGAGGGAGAGAGTGGGGTACAGGCAAGGCATGATTGAGAAGCAGGTAGGGAGGAGTGTGCAATTAGGAGGCATGATTGATTATGATTAGGATGTTAATTGGGAAATGAGAGAGATATTAAACGCGTGCTCTTACTACAGCTAACCTTTAATAGTATAAATAATTACACACAGACACAGTTGTGTGCATTTGTGTATATTACCTAATTACCATACTCCGCACGGCGTTCAAGTTGTTGAACCCCCGACGTCCAAATACTGCCCCCCACTACCTGCACCCACCCGCTCTCTCTTGAATTTGGATTCCCTCCTTGATTGCTCCCGTCCCTTACGCCCCTCATACTCAAAACGGTGATATTTTAGGTGTAATTAAGAGGGAGGTTCCACTGTTTTTTTTGAAAAACATTGAAGTCCTCAAATATTTTTTTAGTAATACCGAATAATCTAAAATATTTTTTTTATCCATTATCTAACAAAAAAATAATTTTTCAGGAGCACCTAGTATCTGACAAGATGTAGTATAAACTATTTTTTCACTGACACTCTGTATCTTAAAGATATATTTATCACATCCAGTATCCTAAATTATTTTTCTAGTTACAATAAGAAGCCTCTAGAATGTTTTTCTAGTGGCAATGAATACCATAAATTTGGTATACTAAGTGTTGGATGGGTCAAATTTTAGTTTAAGATATAGAATGCTATTGGAAAAATAGTTCAGGCTGTATCTTGTTATATATTGGGCGCTCTTGAAAAATTATTTTACACTACACAATGGATAAAAAAATATTTTAGAACATTGGATACTACTGAAAAAATATACCTAAAGACTTCAATGTTATTAAAAAAAAAAAGTGGAATCTCCCTCCCAATTACACTCAAAACGTCACTGTTTTGAGTATGGGAGGCGCAAGGGACGGGAGCAGTCAAGGAGAGAATCCAGATTCCTCCCTCCCTCCCTCCCTCTCTCAAAACACCCACACACAGACACACTACCTTCAAAGGTTAATTGCTTGATTGTGACTGAAACCTTAAGAAATGTTTATTCACGTAAATTGAGATAAGGCTCATTTCATATACTGTAAATTACGTTTGAAAAGCTGTTTTTAAAGGCTTCATTTACTATTTCAAACAAGCATTTAGATCTCCTACCCATAAAAGTTACTCCCTCCACTTCTAAATATAAGAGAGAGTTGACTTTTTTAGAAATATTAATAAAAAAAATTAAATTATTTTAAAGTATTTATAATTATTATTTTTTCTCAAAACTACTTTGCCTAACTTATATATAATCTAATAATACATTAAGCAACTTATTTAGTTTTCTTAATATCTCCACACAAAAAAAAAGTAAACTATATCTTATATTTAGGATGGGAGAGAGTAGTTCATATGGTAACAAATTAACTCATAACTCACAAAATCATGTGTTCAGATTCAATTGCCGTGTAAGGATTTTATTGACGGATAATTTATAAATACTTTTATAAATCATCTTTGAATTTGAAGGCATACATTGGCATTTCATGAACCCTCGAACCGAAGTCACTTAAACTTTTACTTAAAAAAGGTATCAAAAGAAAAAATTGGGGATAAATCTTCATTTGAGAAATCAAGTGGGGGCTGGACGTGGACGTGAAACCTCACGGCCTCACATTTTCCCTTGTCTCATTCTACAATTAATTTTTTAAATGAGGATTTATCCCCAACTTTTTTTTGTAAGTAAACCGATACACAATTTTTTTTAATACCCATAAATGAATTGATTAGGCTATATATTTTGTTCTGAAGGTTGTAAAAAGATGGTACTATTAACTACTACTCCTTTGTTTTTTAATATAGAAGTTGATCTTAATATTAAATATAAGATGTATTTCTTATATTTATCAATTTTTTCTAAATTAACTTGTTGAAACTCACTCAAATAGGTGGGAGGGAGGAAATTAAGGAAGTTGATTGAGATGTTCAAGAAAAAAATGTTATATTTATTATAATTAACTAATTTATATAACTTCCTTAATCTAATCAAATTAATTTAGTAAGTCTTTTATTAAAGGTACTATGAGTAGTAATTATAAAAAATTGCCTCCGACATGGCTTAATGTTCGGAATTGGTTCGGTAAGAGACTCGAAGCATGTTTGGATCAATGTTATGGGGAGCTAAATGTGTCTTGAAAAAGGAAGAAGTCAGTTGACCCTTTGACACATGTTTGTTGTTTGTAAAGTCTTGGTTCTGAGATTGAGAATTAGAAATATTCTTCCTCCTTCTTTGATTCTTGTACCTTTTTTCACTTTTTAGGGGGTCTGGGAATTGGTGGAAGCAGCATAGGTAAGAAATGTACTGTATCCCAGAATTATTTGCCTCTAACCGGCTGAAACTTGTTCCTATAGCTACAAAGGTAGGTCTCTCTGTGGTAGTATCGAGATATTTAGGTGATTGTGTCAATTTTTGCATGATATATTATAGCACATATATTATGTTGGCATGGGATTCCAATTATGTCTCACATCCTACAAGTGCATATTTTCTTAGTGAGACAAACATTGTGCCTATTTTGACCCTCAGTAACCTCATACCCCTCATCTCCATTGAAATTGACTCTAAAACTCATTGCTAAGTACCTATTTGTGTCAAATAAATCTAGACACTTAGGGCTGTAGTCTCCCTTCTAAGTCCTAACATTTTGTTGACCATTAGCTCATTTCTCCATCATCTTGACTCTAATTCCATCAAACATCCTAATGACAGGTAAAAACCTATACTCATCTATGTATAAATTCAAACTCTCGCTTATATCGTTATCTACAGGCCATGACAGACATATACTAGTGAAGTATGCTTTTACCCAAGCTTTGATAGGATATGAAGATGTTGTTGCTGCTTGCTTGTTTAGACGTTGAAGTGCCTTCATATTGTCTTCAAATTTTTCCTCAAAGGTACTCCAGGCACATGCAAAGAATTTCTTCTTCATCTCACTACCCCTCCACATTTTGGATCAGTTGGCATAAATATGCCTTGCATAAAGTTTGTGCCCAGCTTGAGGGAGAATAGCAGACATGGCATGTAATAGACCCTGTATAAGTTAAAAAATTGGGAAAATTCCTCAAAAAGAACTTTTAAATTAACAAAAGACGCAGAGGTGTTTCGAAATTTAATATCCCAGATCAGTGCGAGTGTCTGAACTGGAATATTAGAATTCGAGACAAAATGACGTGCGTGCCCCTGGAAGTTTTTAAATTGAAAAGCGTTGAGGGAGGCGTGATAATGGCGCTAAAACGCGTTCAGAAAAATATCATCTTCTCTGTCGTCATTGGTGCCGTTGGTCGAACCTGGATCCGTGGCCTTAGATTGCTATAATCTACAACATTTAATATTTTGTGTTGCTCTGAATTAAATCCTGTTCTTAAAAAATGAGAAGTACCAAAAGCTAAACAATATCAATAACTCCGATGCCATAAGTTGAGATAAACTAGAAAGAAAACAGAGTGAAATCCTGAGCACTCGTCATCTTCTTCTCGGTTGCCAACAACTTCGATGTCATCACCCCCAACAACTCGCCATCTTCTTCTTTTATAGGATCCTGTGTATATGCGCTAAAAAACAGGGATAAACAGAGAAGATATTATTAAGAACACTCAAGTGATCATAAGAAGTAATGAATAAGTTTGGAAAATCACTCGAATTGTCTGAGTCTTGACCCAATCACTTCCTGGGAAAATTTAGTAATGATCGCAACTACCGACCATCACCGCCAACGACTCGTCATCTTCTTCACAGTTATCATCGACATCTGCTTCATCATTGACATGATTCCCAACTCGACATTAGGCTTTACCAACACAGCATTATATTTTCACAACATCCTATTGACTTTCACAACTCGAGTTTTCCATTCACAACTCGAGTTCATATCATCACTGGAGGGTAACCGGCGAGTGATTAGCTTATAGGATACAGAACTCGAGTTATGAATTGATAACTCGAGTTTCCCAACACAGCGTTACATTTTCACGACATCCCGTTAGACCTTCACAACTCGAGTTTGCATTTTCACAACTCGAGTTCATATCGTCACTGGAGGGTAACCGGCGAGTGATTAGCTTATAGGATGCAGAACTCGAGTTGTCCATTGATAACTCGAGTTCGCCAACACATTTTTACATTTTCACGACATCCTGTTAGACCTTCACAACTCGATTTTGCATTTTCACAACTCGAGTTCATATCGTCACTGGAGGGTAACCGGCGAGTGATTAGCTTATAGGATGCAGAACTCGAGTTGTCCATTGATAACTCGAGTTCACCAACACATTCTTATATTTTCACGACATCCCGTTAGACCTTCACAACTCGAGTTTGCATTTTCACAACTCGAGTTCATATCGTCACTGGAGGGTAACCGGCGAGTGCTTAGCTTATAGGATGCAGAACTCGAGTTGTCCATTGATAACTCGAGTTCACCAACACATTCTTACATTTTCACGACATCCCGTTAGACTTTCACAACTCGAGTTTGCCATTTTCACAACATTGCAGGGTGATCATCCCACTTCTGGAGATAAGACCATATTCAATAATTCAATTTTCTTCATAAAACAATTACTGAACAGAAAATTTACCAACCTTCCCATGTGAAGCTGAACAAGTAAAGGTTATCATAATTGCTCTGTTATATATTGTTGATCAATTGATTATTGTGAGAAAATGTTGTGGCAAATGCTGTAGGTTTGAGCTGAGTTTTTGGCTATGTTATCTGGCTAGTGTTTGGCAAATGAAGCCTATATTTGTTGTGGTGGCTAGTGTTCTGTGGCTAGGAATCCTTTTCTGTTGAGTGTTTGAGTCTCTTGAAAGATTTAGCATTTATGAATCAGGATGCCTTTTATGAAAAGTATTTGTGGAAGTTGGTTTGTTGAGTTAAATATAAATTTCTTGTTGCATGTATTTTTCTTATTTAAGAAGCTGATTAAGTGATTGGCGATTGTCAGAGTTACTTGTTTCTTCTTAAGCTGCTGTTATAGAAATCTCATACTATTGAGTGATATACCTGCTGTCAAATTGGTTAATTGGCTCTTACAAGTTTTCTCCATTGGAGTTGAATCTTTGCTGTAAGACTTGTGGGTTCTGGAAAACATTGCTTGTGTGATTGTCCTCTGTGACTGTGAGTTAAATGCTGACTGTGGAATTGATAACTCAGATTCATCAATAGCTGTAGAACTAAGATCAGTCATTTTGTAGCTATTTGAGAATTAATTATGTTCTTTGGTGATATTTGGAAATTCGCTAACTGGTTTTTGGATCTTATCATTGTTCTGTGCTGGTTGTTCTTTCGGAGGTGATTCTTCTAGACTTTGTTGTGTACTTGCTTGTTGCTAGTATGATCATGGAGTTGCTCAAGGGTTGATAATTTCAGTTGACTGTGAATAAATCTTAATCCTTGGTCATGTAACTTGTTGATGTGAATACTACACATTTGGCTTATGGTTTCCTAAGTGCACACGAAATTTTATTTGTGGATACTTTAAAGTGGGAAATTCTGATTCTTTGTAAGTTTGTTTGACAAAAATTTGCTGCTGTGGGTGTTTTGAAATTCAAATTAAAAGTTCATTCTAACGACTATATTGTGCTTTCACACCTTGCAGCTGTTCTAATAGTTTGAGCTATTGAGAATTGGGATTTCTACTTGATTTATGTTCTGTGCAAGTGTAGCTAGGTGTCATTAAGATTCTGATCCTGACATTTTGAGCAACTGCTGAGATTTTACTCTAAATATGCATGCTTTGAGCTATTGCATTCACTGCCATTAGTCATTGCACTTGGCCATTTTTCGTCCTGGACAAAATATACTCTTGCTTTTAAGTATTTTCGGGTTTGCTTATTTGTTTTGCAGATGGATAGTGATGTGAAAAGATAATAATGTCTTTGGACCATATCTGTGATCAGAAATTAGAAAGGCTGTAAAGTTTGAATAGACTAGGGCAATTCATGGGCATTCCGAGGAACTGGAGAGGGAGGAAGGGAGATTAAGCTATGGTTAATCACTACTCTAACTATCTCGTGGATAATGCCATAAGAAACTCAAGAGTCATTTGAGGAACAAGAAGGAGATAATGCAAAATATAAGATCAATACACTAGTGCAGGCCTTTGTAGGTACCTCAACCTTAATCAAATAGAACAAAAACTTAATTATAACATCTCATATAGCACCTCATATAAAAGGTAAATTTTCTGTTCAGTAATTGTTTTATGAAGAAAATTGAATTATTGAATATGGTCTAATCTCCAGAAGTGGGATGATCACCCTGCAATGTTGTGAAAATGCAAACTCGAGTTGTGAAAATGTAACAATGTGTTGGTGAACTCGAGTTATCAATGGACAACTCGAGTTCTGCATCCTATAAGCTAATCACTCACCGGTTACCCTCCAGTGACGATATGAACTCGAGTTGTGAAAATGCAAACTCGAGTTGTGAAGGTCTAACGGGATGTCGTGAAAATGTAAAAATGTGTTGGTGAACTCGAGTTATCAATGGACAACTCGAGTTCTGCATCCTATAAGCTAATCACTCGCCGGTTACCCTCCAGTGACGATATGAACTCGAGTTGTGAAAATGCAAACTCGAGTTGTGAAGGTCAAACGGGATGTCGTGAAAATGTAACGCTGTGTTGGGAAACTCGAGTTATCAATTCATAACTCGAGTTCTGTATCCTATAAGCTAATCACTTGCCGGTTACCCTCCAGTGATGATATGAACTCGAGTTGTGAATGGAAAACTCGAGTTGTGAAAGTCAATAGGATGTTGTGAAAATATAATGCTGTGTTGGTAAAGCCTAATGTCGAGTTGGGAATCATGTCAATGATGAAGCAGATGTCGATGATAACTGTGAAGAAGATGACGAGTCGTTGGCGGTGATGGTCGGTAGTTGCGATCATTACTAAATTTTCCCAGGAAGTGATTGGGTCAAGACTCAGACAATTCGAGTGATTTTCCAAACTTATTCATTACTTCTTATGATCACTTGAGTGTTCTTAATAATCTATTCTCTGTTTATCCCTGTTTTTTAGCGCATATACACAGGATCCTATAAAAGAAGAAGATGGCGAGTTGTTGGGGGTGATGACATAGGAGTTGTTGGCAACCGAGAAGAAGATGACGAGTGCTCAAGATTTCACTCTGTTTTCTTTCTAGTTTATCTCAACTTATGGCATCGGAGTTATTGATACTGTTTAGCTTTTGGTACTTCTCATTTTTTTAAGAACAGGATTTAATTCAGAGCAACACAAAATATTAAATGTTGTGGACTATAGCAATCCAAGGCCACGGATCCAGGATCGACCAACGGCACCGATGACGACAGAGAAGATGATATTTTTCTGAACGCGTTTTAGCGCCATTATCACGCCTCCCTCAACGCTTTTCAATTTAAAAACTTCCAGGGTCACGCACGTCATTTTGTCTCGAATTCTAATATTCCAGTTCAGACACTCGCACTGATCTGGGATATTAAATTTCAAAACACCTCTGCGTCTTTTGTTAATTTAAAAGTTCTTTTTGAGGGATTTTCCCTAAAAAATTTGTAAGGAAAATCAAGTGAGTCCAATTAAACATATTGTAATAGACCCTGCATAGTTATAATGCACTAAACCCACCTTTTGCATGTCTAACATCAGTGTAATGTTGCAACCATTACCAAGTTGTAGAGAAGACTAAAGACACTCAATGAATCAAAACTAGTTAAGGGAATTCTCCTTTTGGGTCAACCCAAAAGCCAACGGGTAAAGAGAATCATTTGCATCAACGCCAACAGCAGTTAATAGTATCCCCTTGCCATACCCTTCAAAAATGTGTCATCAATCCCAATTAAGGGTCTGCAACCAAGTTTCCAACCAACCTGAAACATTTCAAACATAGAAACATTCTTTTAGATCAGATTTTAGCAACTAATGATAACACAAAGTAGATATTAAATATGAATTCAACACATACATTGGCTGCATTAAAACATAGAGACATCCTTTTAAAAACTCGCCTTCCTTGCTCCAACTCCTCCTCACTTACCTCAACATGGACATCTAACCCTGGGTTTGTCACTCTCAATTCATTACAGTATGCTTCTAGTTTAGCAAACTTATCCACATAAGTCCCATCCATTTCCTGTATTATTCACCTCTTCACCCTCCTACACTTATGTAAGCTCACACTTACTTTAAGCTCCCATGCAACCTCCTCCTTTATTTCACTAGTACTATATTGAGAATTCTCCTGTACTTTGTCCTTGAAGTGTTTGGCTAACCACAACACACTTGCCCTATTGTTCTTGTAAACCCTAGCACACTTATGATCATGAATCATACTCCTTAACATGAACCCCTCGTCATTCCTATCTCTAGCCGTGTATAACCTAAATGGGCAGCTCACTTCACAAGTAGCTATCAATAATTTTTTGTTACTTCTAACTATTCTTACATTAACTCCATTTTGGATAGCATATCTGTCAATGGCCTTTCTCAACTCATGTCTGTCCAAGAAGGTCATGCCTACCATAAACGACAAGTCCTAGGGCCCAATCCACTCTTCTGCAGGCCAATCACTATGATTCAAGCCCACAATATCATCATCCTCATCACTATCGCTACCTTCACAGCTCTCTAAATCTTCAAACTCAGCCATCAAGCTCTCTTTGTTATCTGAGCTTTCACTATGTGCAATAAAGCTCTCATCCTTACTATCTGACCTATCTCCAACCTCACTTTCATTATCCTCACTATGACCCCCTCCTTCATCCAAGCTACCTGCCTCTTTCTTTAACTCTCCACCATCTTCAAACTCAATCCCATCTATGTCCTTAATTCCATGCCAATCATCCAAACTTTCAATATTTCCTTCAACAACATCTATGAATTCTACTCTATAGTCAATGTTCACTTGCTCAACAACTCTTTCATTACCATATCTATGTTTTCCCCTAAATCCTTCTCATTTCCAGTTTCTGGTTCCACCACATATTCATTCGACTAAACATTCTCACCTAATCTACGGATACTCTCAACTATACTAGTATGCCCCTCTCTAAGTTTCTCCTTAGTTACTTCCACACCATTTGTAGCCATAGCGTAAATGGCACTTACCTTTTGAGCGATCCTAGCATAATGCTCTTCAACTGTGTCTTCCTCATTATCGTAGATGTTCTCAGTCTTGTCCCCACTCGTATCATCACCATTTGTCGCCATCTAGAGTAAAACATGTTAATACCTAGATTAATCAAGGGCTTCGATGGGATTTTACTATTTTGCTTAAAAAACAACTTTTGTCACAATTGATGCTTACCTCTTAAGATTCCTCTGTCACTTCCACTCGTTGTGTTGTTTGTAAAGATTCCTCTGTTTCTTCGATAGTAACCCTATTTCGTCCAAAAGCGTTGAACAATCTCACTTTCTCCCTCACTGGCGTGCTTCAGCTGAGATTCTCGTCACTTCTAGCCCAGATTCTCGCGACCTTACTTCTCTCTACCCATCGAGTTTTTTGCCCTAAGTCTCCCAAAACATTCCTATTTCTCTCAACCTCACTTCTGTCGAGCAATCCAGCTTTTGCCCCCAAGTGAATTAACTTTTTTTCTAATCTCTCCATTTTTTTAAAATCTTTCAAATGTTTTTTACATTTCTCAAACTTTTTTTTAATCTCTCCAGTTCTTCAAAATTTGCCAAATGTTTTTTACATTTCTCAACCAGCCATATCACCTTTCAATACTTGCCACATCACATTTCAACAACCGCCATATCACATTTTCTGGTCAAACACCTTCATCCATCCAATTTTTACCATTCAACATTGGGATGGGTAATGGCGTTGTTATATTTGCAATAAAAAATTGATTATTGCTAGTTTGTGAGCCGAAAAAAGATTGTTCTTATGTATGCACATTGCGATATTGTTTATTGCTAAATTTACACCTTCGCCCAAAAAAATTGATTTCTAACCTTTTTCATATTTAAACTTTATGAAAGTATTTTTTTTTTAATATGTCATCAAAATAAATTTATGTCAAGGTGAATTTTATCTTAACTTCAATTTGTAAAAGTTAATTGAGATAAAAATCTTTTTGTTAGCGCCATGTGATTAGCCTCACTTGAATAGAGCTAGTGGGAGGTCAAACTTTCTTGTTGACTATTATTTTTGTCGAATTCTGACTCGTGGTTAGCATTAATTTCAAAATGAAAAATTTTTAATCAGCATAAGATATACGAAAACTCACTCTTAGATCCCACATAACAATTCAATGGACGTTCATTTAAACAAAAAAAAAAACTTAGCTAAGAAAACAAAAACCTCCCTCCTGGCCGTGGTGTAGCCATGCATTCACCGGATATCCTCACTGGCGCGACAAGTCAATAATACAAACTTACAAAGGGGCTGTTTGTTTTTGTTTTTAAAAACAATAAAACCTGTTGATAAACTGTTTTTAAAAAATTGTTTTTTAAAAAAAATAAAAAATTTGTTTTTAAAAACTAAAAGATAAAAATTGTTTTTAGTTGTTTTCTTATTTTTGTTTTTTATTTTTTGATGTCACCACTTATCCACTATTAACACTACACTATCAGTGATGATCACTGTCATGTCGCCTCTGGCAACTGCACCGCCTCATCACTTTAAAAACAGATTTTTCAAAACAATCTATCAAAAAAGATTTTTTAAATTTTTTTATTTTTAAAATTTGCTTCCAAAAATTATTTTATAGAGCTGTTTTTGAGAATAAAAAACAAAGAACATAATTAAACATGCCCAAAGTCACCGAAAATTTTTTGAAAGTTACATACATTTTGGTAAAGGACGAAACTTAGGGGCTGTTTGTTAACATTTAAAAGTTACATACATTTCCAGTCAGCTAGTATTTGTTATCAAATTGAGCATATACTCGTGAGTCGTGACCCCACTCATATTTTTTGACTTGCCATTGTACCACCCACAATTTATCGTTGGATCCGTATTTGTCTGGCATGACTTATTTTTTATTTAAAGATGCTTATAAATCATAAGTTATGTTATATGAGGTAAGTATGTGAGAGGAGTTTTATCTCGACTTACATAATAAATAATTATTTCTAAAAAAAAAAGCTATTCCAAACATAATTTACCATACTATCACCGGTGAAAAAATGACTTTTTAGACCGGTTAAAAACGACTTTTTAGACCGGTTTTAGATAAGGTCTTGATACAGCCGGTCTAAAAAGTCTGTCACTTTTTAGACCGGTTGTAACTACAACGGGTCTAAAAGTTCCATTTTTTTAAAAAAAAAATTCCAGAATGAATCCAGAAATTGCCCAAAACACAACTGTGGGGATGAGCTGCCGCAGTTCAAGCGTTGGATTGAAGCCGCTGAAATCGTCAATGGCTCTGTCTGTTTCAGCCTCGACGACATCGTCTGCCCTTTCGACAACCTCGATGGCCTCGACCAAGATGACAACAGGGAAACCGCCTATGAGATCTTTTTCACTGTGTGTCGATCGTTGCCTGGCTTTGGAGGAGGATGGAAAGCTCTCACCTTTCATTCGAACCACGACAATGGGGACGGTGGCGGTGGGTCGAAGCCGAACCAGGTGGTGAGTCACCCGAGCAGCTGGATGAAGAGGGCCCTCGGGTTGAAGATGTCGCCGTCAAGGAGGATATCTTTTTTAGAATACATAAACTTAAATTAAAACTCTGCTCTGCTATTTCCTCTAAGCCTCTTTGCGCACAAAATACAGCTTACCCATCACATGAAGGACGACAACAAATGCTATGAAGCCAATGCTCATTACAAGAACCACATTCGGGGAGATCTTAAGTCCTGGTGCATCATCTGTGTAAAATTGAAGCATAGTTCCAGCTGCCCCTCCTGAAGCTCCTCCACCAGTAGTTCTCCTCCTGCGCATACTTGCAGTGGCGGCTGCACTTCCTCTTGGGGGAGCTGTTCCACCTAAAGCCATTGTCTGGGATCGACTGGTACGAGTTGAGCGAAAGATCTAAAACGGAGATGAACAAGCCAGCGATAGAATGAACTTTCTCTGCCTTCGATAATTTTACCTAAAAGCGATTTGGGGATATCTTTTAAGCGTGGAGGAGTTCAATTAAAGTGCGGGAAGAGAGGTTTGGGAATATATTTAAGACCGGTTATGAATCATAACCGGTCTTAAAATGGGAAAAACATATATTTTAGACCGGTTGTGAATCATAACCGGTCTTAAAATGAGAAAAAAAATATTTTAGACAGGTTTAAAAAACAACCAGTCTAAAAAATGTCATCTTTAAGACCGGTTATTAGTGAAAACTGGTCTAAAAACTTCAGAATTTTTTTTTAAAATTTTTTTTATCTTTTTAGACCGGTTGTTTGAATAACCAGTCTAAAAACTTTTAATTTTTTTTTATTTTTTTATCTTTTTAGATCGGTTGTTTTAAGAACCGGTCTAAATAATTTATTTTAGACCTCATATTTTAAGAATCGGTCTTACAGGTTCTTTATAATTACAAAACTGCCACCGGTCATCTTTTTTAGACCTTATCCGTTATAACCGGTCTAAATGTGGCGGTCTAAAAAGGCAATTTTGTACTAGTGTATTTTCGGCCTGCTTTATCTATTGTTCTTTTTCCTCCTTTTTTTTAGGGTAAAGGTGCATCCAGCACCCTGAATTATTTTTGGAGGTGCAATCAGCACCCTACACTATTTTTTGGGGTGCAATCAGCACCTTAGAGTATTTAAGGTGCAATCAGCACTCTAAACTATTTTTGGAGATGCAATTAGTACCCTAATGTATTATAAATGGAACAATTACACCATTTCACTAACAAAATACTAACTCCGTTTGCTAATACACTATTTTCTTTCAGTATTTAAGGCTGCAATTTTGCCTCTAATATAGTACAAATAGAGCAATTGCACCTCCAAAAATCTGAACTTTAGCAAACGGAGTTAGTATTCTATTAGTGAAATGGTGTAATTGTTCCATTTTTTATACATTAGGGTACTGATTGCACCTCCAAAAATAGTTTAGGATGCTGATTGCACCCTTAAATACTCTAGGATGCTAATTGCACCCCAAAAAATAGTTTAGGATGCTGATTGCAGCCAAAAAAATAGTTTGAAAATGCATCTTTACCCTTTTTTTTATGATACCTATTGTCCTTTTTCCTTCCACACAAGGAGGAACTCTTTTTTTTTTCACCTAGGGTACTTTTCACAGAGATATTTAGTATTTTTTTAAAAAAATATTGAAAGTAGATCGAGCATAGAGATCTTAAAGGTTAGAAATTACCATCCTCAACTTCTCACCTAATTAAGGAACGAGAGTTCATATGGCTTAACATTAATTAATAAAAACTCATTTTTAATTGAAAAGGGAAAAACCACCCTCAAACTTGCTTATTTCGGAAAGAAAGAAAATTTCTACGATTGGGAACTTCTAATCATTAATAGAAAAACAAACTTTAATCATACCTTTTTTAAGTCTACACGAACTTCCATTGTCTTTATATTATTATTTTTTCAAAGAGGGAATCATCAATATTAACATATTTTCATCATTTTAAATGCAGCTATATTATGAATTCCCTAAACAATTATATTAATTTCACATATCTAGAACTGGAAGTTAAAGCCGTGAAGGACTTGAGAGGTAGTTTGGAATTTTGGGATTTGTTTGAAATATTCAATAACTTGATTTTTAATAATAAGATTAATTTTTTATTAGTTATTTTGTACACCTTACTATTATTTGAAGGTTTAGTTGCTAAGTTTACCCAATTCTCCATTTATGTATGGTTATCGAATGCTATGGAAGGACCTACACCTATTTTTACTCTTATCGACGTTGCTGCCAGCAGGAATTTTTCTTATCGCCCGCCTTCTTCCTCTTTTCATATTCATACCTCCCATAATGCTATGGAAAGGCCTACCCCTACTTTAGCTCTTACTTAAAAAGATATAAAAAGAAATTTGACCTATTTTACAATATCTCAATTGAATTTTATGATATTAGCTCCTGTCCTAAATATAAGGTTTAATTAATTTTTTTAAAAGATTAAATAAACTAAATTAATTATTTTAGAGTATTTATTTTCATCATTTTTTTAAAATAATTTGCATGACTTATAAACTAATATATAATCCAATGATACATAACATATATTATGATTAAGTATTACATATCTGATGTAAATGTTAGATTAATCACAATTTATAATTAATATATCTTAAATCATAGAAGAAATCATAAAAATAGGCCGTTCTACTTGGTCCAATGATTTTAATGATATTGGTGACCATTGGTAAGTTACTTTTTATTAATACAGAGTTGGTCTAGCTGCGCTAGATTCCTCTAGTTTTCGATTTGAGTCTTAGAAGAGACATCTGAGATTAGAGGGGCAGCTATGAACCCAGAATTAAATACTGAATAATAATATTTAAAAAAAAAAAGCGAATCCTTTATAGTGGAGAAATCTCAAAAGAGACAAGTTTTTCACTTTAATTAGAACACCATATTATAATTCAACTCGAACAATCTCTGCGCCTTAATTAACACATCCTACAGATGCCTCATCACATCAAGGAAAACACCAACAGAAAAGGAGACGATGAAGTAGCTAGAGCATGCGTAATCAAACTCGAAAGTGGAAAGTGGGTTTCATAAGGCAAACTAAAACTAAGAAAGCTTCTGCTACACTAATATTCTGAGAAACAGATGATGGATATTATGTATAGAAGTGACGTTATTAAGGGATCAATACCATTTTTGGTCCTTTAATTTATTCTCCTTCTGGTTTTGATCCCTCAAATTTCAAACCATATGTCTTGGTTCTTGTAAGCATAGAATGGTATAATTTTTAGGTTATAAGAACTAATATTTTAAACAAAATAAAATTTGAGAGATTTAAACTTATGGTTTGAAATTTGAGAAACCAATGTCAAAATGAGGGTAAACTTGATGAACATGGATTATATTAGCCCCTTTATTAATTAGTTGTTAGGTTTGGCCACGGCGGTGGAAGAGGGGGCATCGTGGCTGAGGAAGTCAAGCAAGACGGTGCTGTTGCACTTGGGGCATTTGGGATCCACATCTGATAACAGAACATACATGAGGCACCGATGACAACCTACGAGCTGCATCGCCTTTGTCTCCACCCTCTCCTCTTCTGCCTCCCATGACACGCACGATGATCCCTCCACCGTCATCTCCGACGAGTTATTTGATGACGACGACGAGTTCGCCGGCGACAAGTTCAGCCTCAGATCCAGCCTCGGACTACTCCTTCCTCTTTTCTCAGCCTCCATCTGCAAAATCTTCCCAAACCTGAACGCATGTCACAGTTCATGAATTTTCCCAACATGCATACCTTTAATATATATATATATATATTATCCTCTAGGTTAAACAGAGCGAGAAGCTAGAGAGCGTATAATATAGAGATGGGTTTATGAGAATACCTTACTATAATTGAAGAAGGAAATCAGAGGAATAATGTTGGGTTGCTTCCAAATTGCAGGATGGTGATAATGGAGGATTATATTTTGTGTATGTGTGTGTTGGTGTTTAAGGCAAAGGGTCATTATATAGTGGATGACATTAACATAGAGACTACCGATTGCCCTTTAATAATCAAATTAATTTGCGAGTACAAGTAGAGGGGCACATAAACAATACCGGAGGGGGAACTTATTTAATTTCTACTAGTATTCCTACTTCGTTGATACTTAATGTAAATAAATATATATACACTTAAAACAAAAGCAAGTGTGTGTGATGTGATCGGAAAAGAAGAAATGTATACAAATACTTTTCGCGATCATAACTACTCATTAATTGAGTGGATAACCTTCAAAATTAATCACAAAAAAGAGTAGAGATGGATTCGTCGCCCAGCTTTTAAGGATCTCACTATACCAAAATTAAAGCATAAAACGACTAACAATTTTAGGCCGTTCAATGACACTTGGATCAACTACCCATGAATAAAAGAGGGGAGGTTTTGTGTGATTAGTACTACATCCTGATTCTTAATATAAGATCAGTTGACTAATTTAGAGAGACTAATTAAGAAAGGTAAATAAATTACTTTAAAATATTTATATTTATTATTTTTCTTCAAGCTAATTTATCTGACTTATAAACTGATATATAATCTAACAATATACATAAATATTTCACAGAGATCATATCATATGTGTTACTCCCTCTGGCCATTAGGCAATAGTATCTAATAAGTTTTTTTATTCACCTTTTTCTTTTATTGATTTTGTATCTTTTCTATCTTATCTTACTCTTCTATTTCATTTTTATTCATTTTTTGAATTTCCAATTTTTTCGTTGCATTAGAATTCGATTGCACTATTTGATTCTATTCAATCAACAGAAATTTGCAAGTTTTCTTAGTCCTTTTCATAAGACATTTGCAAGTTTTCAAAAAGTATTTAATTTATTTTTTCATGTCTGCCCATATTTAATAAGAGTAATAGGAGAGAGTTTAGTATAATTGGTAAGGGTAATGCAGGAAACCACTTAAATTTTAGGATAACTTTAATGATTTTAACGTACTATTTTTCTTCGTTTGTGAGAATTGATAGTCAGTGCCTTATAATAAAAACCAGATAAAGTATATCTAAGTATTCATTTAGCTTCTTTCATCTCTCCAAACTAATCAATTGGGTCTTGTATATTATGGGAAGTCATCAACCAAAATTGCTGCTTTAGAACGTAAGTGGTAATAAGGATTAAAGAGAGGAGATGGCGAGTCTCATGAATCACATCAAACCCAACAGAAATAGTAGGTGACAGATGAATGCTTATAAACTCTGTATATTCATGAAGATGATAATTACATGTAGCTAATCTTAGTAATATGTCCACCGTACACGAGATCCTTGTTACTTGCACACCAACTCTATCCAATGTATTTGTATACCTCAGCTTGCCACTTAAGGTCTCGCGTTTGTTTGAGAGTTACTGATATCAATTCGTAGTTGCCTGTATTTATTGTTGTTACTTAATACCACACTTGATCTCTTATCGGATATTTGTTACTCTTATAAACAATTTTCCCCCTATTAACATTCATTTTCTTTCGTGTTTCTGCAAAGTTGACAGTAGGATTGAATTCCTGCGCAATGCTTAGTAAGTAGTCAAGTGTTTATTTTTCCATACAGGAGACGGGAAATGCACTCATTTCATTTTCTTTGTTTTTTTTAGGAACATGATGTTCACGGGAGTTGGTGGACCTGGGACTGGGTTAAAACATACCTCTAAACTCAAAAAGTGATTATAGATGTACTTAATTATTGGTCGTTCATCAACAAAATCTTCACATCAACAATGGGATTCAAACTCACAACCTTCACTTTTTATGTACCAAACATTGTCTCATGGCATGAAATTGTACATGTTTGGATAAATACATGAAGTTTATGAAGAGTGCACATATAAGAATTTTATGAAATTATACATGTTTTGATTTTGATTTTTTAAATTTATATTTAAAATTGAAAGTGACGACTTATTTGCTGTTAAAAGATGCCTATCCGTATGACAATTATTATGATTAAATGTTATTTATTCAAATTTGTAATCGTTCACGCCAATAAGACAGCCTTTGAAAATATCTTTTCGTTGTCTAAGAATTCCCTCAACCAAAACGAAAATGCTAAAATCGTGTATTATAAGCAAGGTTCATAAACCCGGACCGGGCACTGAATTGATCGGGGTATTGGGGTTAAGGGTTAGTAGGTCAAATTGGGGCTAAAATGGTCAGAAATTGAAGATTTTAGATTTATTAATATAAAATTCCAAAAAAAAAATCTATTTTTTTTTTAAAAAATAGTGACCCGAACCGGACCAATTTAACGGTTTCTGAGCTGGACCAACTAGTCTGGTTCAGGTTCATGAACATGGATTATAAGAGGCCAAGGTGTATTCTAAAATAACATTATCTACATTTCTTAATAAATATACAAACATGTTGTTAGTTGAAGTGGTAAGTGGCCTCAACTCTATAAGGAGGAGAATACAAGTTTGCTCTAACCCTCAAAAGAGGAAAATCTTGATTAAACCCAAAAACGCTTTACCTCTCAAATCCTATTTTCTTGTTTTGACATTCTATATTTTTTCAATTTAACAAAATAAATACCTATAGCAAGTCAGTAATTCACATCATTTATAAATCATAATTCATAAGTAATAGGGCTTAGGCTTCAGCATAATTAAGACAATGTGTTCAGTATAATTTATTACCATGACGGGCGAAATAAGGCTTAGGCTTCCCTCGTTGGCTTGAACCTTCTGTGAATTTGTTAGTATGAAATGATCGGAAAAGAATAGGCGCGTCTCTTGAGGAAAAAAATATATAGGAGGAAAAATAAAAAGAATGAGCGATAAATTTATGGGAAAACCCCATTAAGAGAACTTTAAAAATAAGAAAGAGTAAAATGGTATTTCAAACATTCATAATACTAAAGAGATGTTAGTATATGATTTGTCCTTTTGAAACTTAAAGAAAATGACCCAACAGCCTTCTTATTGCCGGCCTACCATCAAAGCTCTTACGAGAATGTGTTTGGGATCACTTAATTTTAGAGAATAAGTCCTTATTACGCAAGCCGAAATAAAACTCCTTTTATATACTTACCTTGTATACCGTGAATCATAATTTATAAATACTTATTGTCCAAAAATAAACTATTCTAAACGAGCACTAAATATTCCCAAATTGGAGGGGGGTGGAGTTTAAGCCCCCACCACTTGGTTTGTCCAAAAGATTGGTGGCCCAATGGCCATTGGCCATCAATGGCTTTCAAGCTAGGTTATGAAACTTGGGCCGGCCGGTTTAGCTCGGAAACCGGTGAACCGGTTGGTAAGCCGGTTTGGCCCGGAAGTCAAACTGGTTTGTCTTTTTTAAAAAAATTGTTTTTTAATTTTTTTTTATAATTTCATATTAATAACTCTGAAATTTTCATTTTTTCACTGGTTTGGTCCCAATTTAGCTTCGATTAAACTCTGGTCTAACCCACTAATCCTTGATCTAGTACCTCAGCCTATTTAGTGACTAGTTCAAGTCTAATTACCTCGCTTTCAAGACATGTTATGCAAAGAAATATATGTGATAACTTCTCATCTTTAACCCAAACTTATTCACAAGTTTTGTTTAAGAATTCGACATTTCATTAAATTTTAATAATTTTTGTTTACTAAATAAAAAATTCACACTTAATTTGGATCACAATTTTTGTTAAAGAATTCACGACATTTAATTAGTTTTTAACAACTTTTGTTTATCAAGTAAGAAATTTATGCTATCAGATCATTCATAAGTTTTGTTAAGAAATTCATCATATTTCATTAAGTTTTAACAATTTTTGTTTACCTATAAAAAATTTCACAAGTTGTTAAACCTTGATAGTGTGACTTTTTTAATGAAAGTTGTTAAAACATAATCGAAAGTTGTGAATTCCATCATAAAAATTGTGAATGACAACATAATATGAATTTTTTTTTCTAGTAAACGCGAGTTGTTAAAATTTAATAAAATATTATTAATTTCTTAATAAAATTTGTGAATGACCTAATAGTATTAAATTTTTACTTGGGAAATGAAAGTTATTAAAACCTACTAAAATTTTGTAAATTTCTTAACAAAATTTGTGAATAAATCATTTTGTGAATTTTTTACTTAGTAAACGGAAGTTGTTAAAACCTAATGAAATTTCATAAATTTTTTAACAAAACTTGTAAATGACCTCCTTGTGTGAATTTTTTATTGGGTGAACGGAAGCTGTTAAAACCTAATGAAATCTTATAAATTTCTTCACAAAACTTGTGAATGAGCTGATACTATAAACTTTTTTACTGGGTGAACGGAAGTTGTTAAAACCTAATGAAATCTTGTGCATTCCTTAACAAAATTTGTGAAATGAACTTGAGTCAAAGTTAAAAAGTTAACTTATATATATTTGTTTGCACAATATATATATATATATTGAAAAGCATTGGTGGCCCTTGGGCAAGGATATTAAATTCGGATCGGCCACTAAATTTTTCAGGGTGTTAGATCAATGGTCAGTGGGTCAAACCTTAGCTAACCTTCAGCCACACCAATGAGAAAGTGAAGATTTCAGGTTTATTAATATGAAATTCTAGAAAACAAATAAAAAAAATCAATTTTAATAAAAAACGGATGAGGTTGATGCTTGGACCAAACCGGTTTCCGTGCCGAACCAACTGGTCCAGTCCAAATTTAATAACACTACCCTCGGGCCACCAATGTTTTTGGTAAACCAAGTGGTGGGGGTTTAAATCCCAATCTACTACTTTGGGAACATTTATTCTCATTGGAGCTTCGGCTGCCGGTCACCTTGGGAATATTTATTCCTATCGGAGCTCCGACTTCCGGCCGCTGATGGTGGGGATTTTTGCCCTTTTTTAAAAAAAAAATGTGTAAAAACGCTTTTGTCATTTCTTTTTAATTTAAAAGAGGACAAACTTGACTTAACACTTCTCTAATATTATGAATATTGAAAACACCTTTTCTTTTATCATTTTTAAAATTCCTAAATTTATATGCTTTTCTCTTAAAATTTTAATTTCTCTTCAAAATCTCTCATATTGAAAGGTCTTAATAATATAATATAGTTAATGCCTCCTTCAACTCATCCCCTCATCCTATTGATCTATTAATTTATCAATAAAAGTTGTCAACGAAACATTGAGATGCGAACTCTAGAGAAGTAGAGAGTCTAATATTTCCCTTACCATTGATGTAAGAGGAGTCCCACCTCTTATAGGATGAAGTTGATGATAAAATTGGCTCCCAAGAAGAAGAAGACGACCCGACACGGGTAATGAAAACCCGAAGGATCCGTTCCTGTATTCCCGCTTGGCACAGGATTGGAGCTGAATTTATCCCCTCCATATTATATTGCGATATCAAACATGGGTTAGAAGGAGATACCGCTCATCTCAGTTTTCATTTGAATAACGTGGGACTCACATTTAAACGATATCAGTATCACTACCGTTGTTCCGATGAGGAAGCAAATCTTGTACAACCTTTTTCTTTCAAATGTAAAGATAAACAGTTTTGCCCGGAAAAAAAAATACAGAAGCTTTACAAATTACAACTTGACATAAGGGCGAGCGTTGTAGACATACTTGTTGTCTCAGCCTAATCCTCTAGAATTTGCTGTCCCTCAAGCTCAAGAATGCGCTCGGTCAGAGGAGTCGCAGTTCCATTAGTTGTTCTGTTATTGCTTCTACACTGTTGCAGTTGTTCCTGGAGATGCCTTACAAGCTCATTCAGTCTCCGAATGTTCTTCTCTTGCACTAATATAATCTGCAGCAAGAAACATGCATTGATTATCTGATCACAAATGATGTGGCACTGCAGTCAATCCTGAGAACTAGCAGCTAAATTTGCTTGGTTCCAAATTTTCCATTTTAACTTTCAAGTATTTGAAATTTGATGTGTGGAAATTGTGCATGACATCACTTTTCATGGGAGAGCATACATATGGTTCCAGACTTCCATGGCAAATAAATGTTGACTCATAACAGTTTTCCATATTTTCCAACAATCAATGTGATTTCACCACCACCACCATTACATTCAAGTTAATTCTCCTGTATGTAGATAACTTGACAAACGGGACAGTGAACTACATTCAAACCTAATTGAACGTGTCCCCCATCCAAGTAGAGCTTGTTCTTGGGTCAATAGATCCACTACTTTCAGCAGTCTAATAGCATTTGGACAGCATACAAGGCATGAGCTGTCACCGATGACAAAAGATTGTATTTCGAAAGAATGAGCCAAACCAAATTTAACAGGAAATTCTGACTCCTATTGGACCATTTGCACATATAATCATTAAGAATTAGAATCCCAAGTCACGGATCTCTTGGATACAAAAATAAAAATCAAAGGGTTAGACCATTTCTTCACTAACTTGTTTGAAAAATGTTAGTTGATAGCATCTTTCATTCAAGTTCAATAATTCAGAGTACTATTTCCAGTCTCATACCATTCAATTCCATATTAAAAGATTTTAAAGCAGTGTGATGAGCAAACTGGTCTGACTTCAAGCTTACCTCAATCTCAACTTGTGACGTGTTATAAGCTAGCTGGTAGCTTTATAAGGCTTTTCTTACTCATTTCTAAGATTTTTTTATTTTCTCGTCTAACAAATTCTTAACCCCCAACTATTTTGGATTTTCTTCTTTCATCAGTAAAAGGAAAAGGAAAAACGAAAAGGGATAAAAAGGACTAAAAAAGATCCCTCCTGATGGTTTCCAACCAAACTTCCTCCCTCAATTTCATATTGGAAAACTACAGATTATCACGTAAAGCAATAGCTAGCAAGTCATAAACAGGTGTGCATGTTTCCATAAGACATTGGAATGATCCACCTCTAAACAAGATCTGTATTGCCGCCTAAACTCAGTAATATATAAGATCACCAACACTGCTGAACTCATAATATTCGAAGTAGATAATAGTTAAAAAAACTATAGATCATCTCTAATGTAGTTGTAACTCTTCAAATGATTGGGAATGATTTAATTCTTTGTCATCCATAACTAATATGAAACATTAAGCATCATTCAGGTGGAAAAGCAGCTGGTAAGCATGACCCTATAACATCTTTTGGGAAGATATAATGCAAAATTGATAGTATTGATAGTAATAATTCAATGCAAGGGCATGGATCATATCAAAAGAGAGTTTTGGATTTATAAAAAACGGAAGGGGTAGAGCTATAATACCTTCTCCTTAACTGTTTCTTCTCTTTTTGAAATCTGGTTCTGCTTTTGAGATACACTGGGATTTGAATCAACATCAGCCACAAGCTGCTGTTTCCACTCAAACTGAGAAGTGATTATAAGTACAAGCAGCAAGAAAACAAGCAACATGGGCCTCGACATCATTACCAATTACAGACAGCAAACCTGCAGATAACAGCAATTAAATAACAGCAATCAAAATTGCTGAAAAGGGAACAAATGCACAATCTAAAACTCAAGTTGTGTGTTCTTCTATGCTTTTTCCTCTTTTTCAACAGCTCAAAAAATTCTAATAATTTCTGATGCCCACAAATAAAAGAGTGATGGGCCGTTAGCTGAAGTCTTCTTTACCCATAATTTTGCTCAACGACCAGAAAGAATAAACCCTAAAGGAAATGTGCATTTGTAGGAATGTGAACTAACAAGAATTGAAAAACTAAATGCAGAACTCTTCAAATCGCATCAGAAACAAATGAGGGAAAATCCGGAGCTCGCTTTAGGAAAGAAGGCTGTCGCACCAGCGATGACAGCAAGTTCTAACATTCATAGCAAAAGCCCCATACCCAAAAAAACAAAACATTCTTTTGGGGGGCAGGGAGGGGGCATATCTATTGCGTACAGTTATCTTTGCAATTTAGATTTCCGAACTTCGAAAACCAAAAGTCAATCAGTTAAATCAGGTGAGGCACATTCAAAGATTTTTCAAATTAGGGATATATGCTATCTCCCGACCAGGCTCGTTTGCATTTTACGGGGACTACTAGAAAAAGGTAAAAATGATTATCAACCAAGAACTGCCCAGTATCTATTTTTGCATAAAAGGAAAGAATCATGCCCATGAGAAATACTTACAGATCGATGTAGCCGGCCAAGCCCTAAATTCATTATCGAAGCAAACTCAAGCTCCTACAAGGTGAAAGCGGACCGATTCGTGATCTGCCGAGAAGTGTCAGTGTTTGTTCAATTACAAAGTAAAAAGACTTGAATTTCGTATTCAGGGCACGTATTGGGACTATCGAAGTCAAAAAAATTGAGGGTTGTATTTTGTTTCTAATGATTTGGTAAAGCCATGGCCAGCGCCGTGTATATATAATCTTCGAATGTTATGTTTATTTTAATACTTTTGTCCTTTTGACTGTGTGAAGAATTGGCGCAACTGCTTACGGCGGTAGGCTGCTAACCTGGCGCGGAAAGGGATGAAATCACATGCAGTTGAGGTTACAGTTGTTCGCGTAGGGTGTTGGGACTTTGCCACGTCACCTGATCTCTTGCCATCGGTGGCATGCACGACAATTATTGAATTAAGTGCATGTTTGGATTAACGGTGTAGAAATGGCTTTTGTTGTAACCTGACTTTCGAAAAAGTGAGATAGGATAAAGTTAGATTGTAAATGTGATTTGTATTTGGATTGGCGATGGCAAAAATGGCTTTTTTTTTTCTAACTTTAAACTGGTTTGGATTAGCGTTTAAAAAGCCCGTATAAATGAAAAATGACTGAAAATGGCATGAATCTTATTGAATACTACAAATATATATTATTTGAAATATGTTGTGATAATTGAAGTGAAAAAATAGAATTAAATTGGATGAAAAAAAACGTTCAAATATTATTGAGAAAAAAAGGAAAATACATTAAAGTACGTAATTAAAAATGGACAAATTTATATTTAAATTAGAATGTATACATGAAGTGGATCATTATTGGATCATCTACCCTTGACAAATTGGTCTCTGATTGTGTCACAGACATGATTCATTATCTTGAAGATAATGTACGGATAGTTGATGTGGATGCTACATCAACCGGAGTATTATTATCTTCATCACGTATATTTCCTCGTTCAACATCTTGGAAATCCACATTTGTTTGGGAATTTCTCTGGATAAGATTATGTGTAGCCGTTGTTGTATAAACTATGTGGACTTGTGTTTTAAAGCTATATGACTTCATTTCCCTCGAGAGTTGAAACATATTATTCCAAACTCTAAACGTCCTTTCTATAATAGTCTTCAAACTTGAACGATAATAATTGAACATCTAATTGGGATTTGCAAATCCCTCGCGACGCCTAAAGTCTAGAATGTAATAACTCTCACGTTTATACAGACCAAGATATCCAACTAGTGTTTATAGCCAGCATCGGTTAAATAATACTTCCCTGATAAATACACGAAAATTGATTTTTACACTGTAAAATTATATCAAATGTGAGGGGGGAACAAACACACAATGCAGGTGCAAGTGATGAATAGATACCTTGAGGTGGATGGGGGAAATTCATAGATGGCGTTGAGATAGCAGTTTGGAACACATGAGCATCATGTGCAGTTCCCTCCCACCCTGCCAACAAAAAAGTAAAGCACATATCCCAATCACATACGATCATGATATTCTGTGTTGGATATCCCTTTCTCTTGATATAATTCTATAATTCTATTGCTCAGACTGACTAACCACAAACCTGATGTGAGTTTCATCAATTTCTCCTATTGCATAATTTAAATAGGGGTAATATCGCCAATCATTGGAGATTTCTGGGTGATAATCACTTAACTCGGGATCAAGCGGTTTGATAATTTTTATTAATAGATTCACACAAGTATGTAAAACGAAATGGAAGGTCCTACTAATAGTTTCTCTTAAATGTTGAAATCATTCTTGTAGGATTCTATTTCCTTGTGCATGTCCAACTGTACATAAGAACATGGCAACTATTTCTTCAACGCCCATGTCCCTAGTATTCTGCAACCCATGTTCTACCAATTTCGAGCATAAGATAAAGAAGAAATGTTTTTTCACTCGGAAATTTTCAGGACAAACTCTATCATGGCCTTGCAATACCTCTTGCACCCACTTTGCCCCTATTTGCTTACTAGTTCTGCATGGCTTGTTGCAAACATAAGGCACAAGATATTGAGCCATCAAGACACCCACCTGTTCATACTCTATCATCTCTTCATCTAAAAGGGATATGAGTTGGGACCTTCTATCTACACAAGACGATCCTACTTTCTCCACTCCCTCTGAAATATCCTCACCACTTGATCTTGCCATGGACGATGTTACCTGTGTTGCCAAGATTGTATGAAATGAAATTCAATTATAAAATATGCAAGTCAATTCACATTATATAAGAGAAGTTGGTAACATTCAAATTTGACATAAAACATAGTTGCGTCGTCTAACAAAATTAAGTAGAACCATAACATGCATATGGTCATGCATATCGTTATAATTATACATAACCAAGTTTTCAAAAGTGAAATAAAATGGAGTTCAATGATTCGGGGCAAGCTAAAGATGTGGGTTGTTGTAAGTATGGTGCCGCAACCACGTTAGTAAGGTAGGTTTATTATTGTCTTTCAAGCCAAGAAACATGGAGCAACTAATATGATGCATCATCATGTTACAACATTAGAAAGAAAAGTCATCATCCTCAACAACCTCATGAATGGTCATTAATTCAGCTACAACGTTACTCACTTGTTCATCATTTGTGGAGATATTTTTTAGGGCATTTGCTCTATCCTGAGATACTACAGCTATCTTACTAACTGCATCTGCTATTACCGCCGAGGTTGCAGGTTTTTTCTTTTTTGCTTTCTCTAGCCCTTCAACCCTTTTTCTCTTCCTACTGTCTTCCGAAGCACTAGGTGCAGTTGGTGGAGTATTTATTGTCAAGTGATTCCTTCCAAATCAGCTATAACTCCCACATTACCTCCAATACTAAAACCTACAAGATCTTCCTCACTGTCTCCTGACCATTCTTCTAGGTCCATTGTGGGTCGGTGGACTCCGTCTTCGTCATCATCCATTGATTTCGCTGGGTAGAAGACGGTATAAACATATTGGAGTCTAATGCCATAACATCCTTGAATAGTATATCTAATTTTTTTCTCGTACATGATGCCTTTGTACCTATACTTGGCATACTCCCCATTCTCCTACATGCATACATGGGACCAAAATCAATGCCTTATATAAAATGATACAAATAGTAATCATCATACTGTTCATAATAATAATAATAATAATAATAATAATCATCATCATCATCATAATCATAATAACATTAATAATAGTAATAACATTTCTGCAATTGTATTTTCCTCTCTCACCATTCATCATCAGCAATGACCATATTCCTTGTAGGGTCAAAAGATATGCCCGTCTCTTTCGATAATAACTTATCCCACACCTTCAATTCCTTCCTCAAGCTATCAAACCTATTTTTCAGTTGCTTCTTGTCATATTTAAATACTGATTTTTCATTAAATCCACGCACAATATCCTTTCACTCATCCTTCGTGAATGAAGATCCTTGACGTTCTTTCTTTTAAATTTGATCAAGGTATTCATGTATGAAAATCCCCATGGTTCTTACATCCCACAAAGCTTTAGGTTGTTTGATGTTCATACTTCTATGTCAACTATGAACAAGTTAAGATAAACATATATTAAACCATTTCATTACAAATCAAGCACACGTAGTGGCACAATATATTTAACCCGAAACACATATATATAATAGAACAATGAAATAGCCACATCAATACATATATATAATTGGAGTTAATCTCAAGACACTTGAAATTTGTGGTTTATTGCCACTTTCAATATTGAATGTTGGTGCTTATAAACATAGGCCGCGCTTTATGAATTTGAAAAGGGTGGATATAATCATTGATTAACACTTTGTTGTAATACAATTGAGATTAATTACCTATTACTTTTTAGATGAAATATTACACACATTGAATGACATGGAACGACAGCCACCAAAGAGAAAAAAATAGAAAAGCAGTTACAACATTCAGATCATCAAGACAACCACCATCCTAGCTAGGCTTTGCAAGACGAAAAGCACTAAGCATTTCTACAACACAAAAATCAAATTACCATTTGTTAACAGGAAATATGCCAAAATACCAAGAAGCTAAAAACAACAATCAAAGTGTAAATATTAGCTTTCCTTCATGTTCTGTTCCTATTGTCATAAAATAGAGTAACTTGCACAATTTTGGCTGAAAAAAATTTCAATAGCATTCAAAAACAAAGCACTGAAAATAGAGGGGAGAGGACCTTTACTAGTCAGATATATTTGATTGGTACATACAATAAAATGACATGGAATATAATAGAATGTACGTGGGTTGACATTGATCTTGAGAATGAAAAATAATATATTTGCCTAAAAACAAAAGAACAGAAATCAGAAAAAGAAAAGTACAAGGCTATTAAGTTACTATACCAGGAATCAACTTCATCTTATCATGAGACTATACATTTGTGGTAATTTGTTGTTTTGCCTTATAATAATACTCAACTGCTTTGCCCTTTAGAAAAACGACATGTACGTTAGTTTTTATTGATATTTTGTTGGAGCTGTACTTTATCCTTTCACTTCTCCATAATATGCCTTTCTGATTATAATTTGTTAAGCTAGTTCAGTGGCTTATCTCTTGCTTGAAGTCATATTGATGTGTCAACTACAGTTTTAATTCTCATATTCAGAGAGTACTTTCATTTTAATTGCCTCATTGTATTTTTTCCCGCCCGGTTAAATGTGAGTGGAGACAAAAATCTCTCGCTCCCTCAACTTTTTTTTTAGAGATAAATGTTATATTGTCTAGTAAAATAAAATTGTTTCTTTACCACAGGAAAAGTATATACCTTATTGTTTCTGTCAAATTCTCTAATTCTTCATGTTTTCACTTGCACTTCACAATAACCACACAAATATTGCACAAAACATACGGTCAGATAAGAGCTCCTGAGGTGACCACTTATCCGACGTTGGCTGGCTTGTTGTGGACGAAGATATGACAGAGACACGGTGAGGATATGAAGAACAAAGAACCAGCCACCTGACACTGTTCCGGTGACAGCAAAAGCAATGACGACCTCAACTCACGGTTCTAAGTCACGAATCTGAGCCTACTGTGTCCTACTTACAAAGATCACCACAGGACAAGCAGAGTTGAGCAACCAAGATCATGACAACCATGTACCTGAGCCAACCACCATCAGACGCCGATGAAAGGCAACCTCAACTCAGTTGTGAAACAAGACACAGAGATCGGGATAGAGAGTAGCAGAAGCCATTGAATGCACTTAACGGTAGAAGAGCTGGGAAAACCACCACCCACCGGTGAACCACCCACGACAGCGATGCTTCTAACACATAGATAGGGACAAAGAACATCGAAAGCTAGGCAGTCTAACGATATCCACAGATCAGAGGTCGAGAGTTGCATGCCCTTCCAACGGTCTTCTCTCAACATTTGGTAAGCAAGTTAAATGCCCCTGCAACGGTCCTCTTCTCTGCAATAATTGATCTACCCTGGTGAAGAGAGAGAGATCAGAAGCTACGAAAATGGGCTTCTACAAAAAGCCACGTTTTTGCTTAAAGTGTAGTGTACTTCAACGCTGAGCCAAACAGTCATGAAATGTTCGCTGGGCTTTTTTCATACCGAACGTACGTTTACCCCCCAACCGTTATGCCAAACAGACCCTAAATCATCATTTCCTCGTGTTTTTGACTTTCATTCTGTTGTTTTTTTAACTCTATCACCATTTGTGTTCATTTTTAAAAAGAAACCCTATTAAATACAGCTGAAATATCAAAATCTTGATTCAAACCTACACTTTTAACAAATTTTTAATTAGGCCAAAAGAACTTATTAGAGATTTATGAATCTTGCAAATTTACCTTAATACCCTTTAATGTTTACTAACCGCCTCCCTCTCTCTCTCTTTAGTCAAGAATCCCTCTAATCCATCGATCTTGCTTTCTCTCCAATCATCATCTAAGAGCTCCTACCATCGGAAATTTTCTCTAAAGCTATATTAGCTTGGCAACTTTCAATTAAGGACCGGGCTTTCAATATATCAGCTGGTTTTTTGTTGTGCTTAGTATTGAAAACAGAATCAATATGAGAAGGTGCTTATGATGTACACACACACACACACATATATGCAAGTAGAGAGGGGAGGGAAAGAAAATTGGATGGAATAGTCGCCAAGGCTAGGAAGAGTAGCAGAATCTGAAGAGGGTGAGGGAGGAAAACACGTTAATGGCATTTATTGCATGTCGTCTCTCTACAGGAAAAGGTTGAATATACGAAGCAAGAGTTGCGAGATTGTGAGATGGGTAGAGTTGGTAATTCAGGCTGGGCTGGTAGGCCAGCCCGCAACTTTTAAACAGGTTCGGGCCGCCGAAATGGCGACTCGTTTAGCCTGTGGGATGGCGAGCTGGCCCGCTTAATTTTTTTTTTTTAATTTTTTTCTCAAATATCCTTGGTCCCTTATCTCATTTTCTTTGATGATATGTTTAATTAATTCCTCATACTTTTTATTTGACACTTATTTTCATATTATATTTATTTATTATACTATTATTAAATTAAAAAGAGATGTATTTATATAGTTTTGTGAAATAGATGAAAAAAAAGGAAAGTAAGAATGAAATTGATTTCTTAACATAAATGTATAAAAGAAAAGAAGTGTGATATGAGTGGGTGAAAGAGAAAAAGAGTAAAAATTTAAAAAAAAAATTGGCAAGCTGGCGGGCTAGCCCGCCAGCGCGCCTAAACAAGCTTGGGCTGGCAAAAGCCAGCCTACGAAGGAACCTGCAGCCCTTACGAGCCAGCCCGTTTTCCCACTCCTAGAAATGGGAGAGAGAGTGAGAAGTATGGGAGAGAGGGATTCCTGATTGATAGTAGTGGGAAAACGGGCTGGCTCGCAGGTTGCGGGTCAGCCCGCGCGGGCCACGGGTTGCAGCGGGAGCCAGCCCGCCAATTTTTTTTTTTAAAATTTTTAATCTTTTTCTCTTTCACCCGCTCATATCACACTTCTTTTCTTTTATACATTTGTGTTAAGAAATCAATTTCATTCCTACTTTCCTTTTTTTCATCTATTTACATCACAAAACTATATAAATACATCTCTTTTTAATTTAATAATAAAATAATAAATAAATATAATATGAAAATAAGTGTCAAATAAAAAGTACGAGGAATTAATTAAACACATCATCAAAGGAAATGAGATAAGGGACCAAGGATATTTGAGAAAAAAATAAAAAAATTTAACCGGGCTGGCCCGCATCAACCCGCGGCCAGCCCATCAAGAATTATCGGTTCTACTGACTGAGGACAGAGAGAAAATGGGCCAACAATTATTTAAGAGTATTAAAGTAAATTTATAAGATTCATAAATCCCTAATGTGTCCTCTCAGCCTAATTAAGAATTTATTAAAAGTACAAAGTGAATCAGGATTTTAGTATTTAAGCTGAATTTAATAAGGATTCTCTCCAATTTTGAAAACCTAATGGAGCAATATTTACTAAAAAATCAAGGAAATTTTTAAAGATGATACATTTACTAAAAGCAAATTAAAAAAAATTCCCCTGGGTGATAAGTAAAATATTTGCATATTTATTTTTCCTTATATGATGATTTTATAGACGATATTTGAGTTTAATATTATATATTTGGGTGTAAAATAAATAGTATTTAAAAAATAAAGAAAAATATAAAAAGGTCAGTACTGTAGCGTCAGTCACTATTCATGACGGAATCACTGTAGTAGGACATTACTATAGCGGACGGAGGTGACTGTAGCGGATGGAATCACTGTAGCACTGTAGCAACACGGAAAAAAATGCGTAAATCCGTCGATAGGATACTGTTCACTATTGTAGCATCGTGGAAAAAATTGGCAAAACACTGTAGCATCAAGGAAAAAGTGACACGACGCTGCCTATAAATACAAAGCATTAGGCGCAGATTCAGAGGAGGCGTGGAGATATTTTCTTTGATAAGGAGATACTTCTCTGATAGGAAGAGATATTTTCTCTGACAGTTCTAAATAAATTGTGTTATATTTTATTTTTAATTTTATGTATTGTATTATTTTTTGCATGCCTCCTACATGGAAGGCTTAGTATTATATTATTTTCTGCATGCCTCCTACATGGAAGGCTTAATATTGTATTACTCTTTGCATGCTGCCTGCATGGAAAGTTTTACCTCCTAAATGGACGACTAGATTTCTCCAGTTTTTCATGTATCTTTTTAGTTGTATATTTATGTTTGAGAATTTAATATTTAAGTTTATGCAGTATTTATGAAGATTTTATTCTAGTTTTATATAATGTCAATTTATTTTGATTTTGTTTTTAATTTTATCATGAGCTAAATTTTCATTTTCCTAGGGTGATGATGTAGCTTACTAATGACAGATTGAATCTTAACTTATTAAATCTAGTTTTAATTTCTCCTTCATGATTGAGTTTTAATTATTGTTCTTAATGCTTTCATTTGATTGGCCACCTTTTGAATGATTACAATATCATGTTGAGATCGGAAGGAGATGTATGTGTGTAAATCCTATAATTAAAACCATGACTTGCATATGAAATAAGAATATATTCATATGAGTTGTGTAGTCTTATTGAGTTCCATAAATCTTAATGCATAATTAATTGCTTAAATTCATATAGGAATATATTGGATTAGCAATTAATTATAGAATTGTCTGACCTTGGAAGAGGCTAGTAATTAAATTAGGGAAACTCGACTATCAATCATGTGGAATAAATTGGGCTATAATATATAAGTGATTCAATCCAGAATTTGTTAAGTGAAATCTAATCCCTAGGACTTTTTCTCATATTTGTTTTCATATCATCTGCACTCATATTTAATTATTTTTCATTTATTTTTACTTTCAATCACTAATTTATCGATCGACTAAATAGAATTAAAATTACCCATTTTGATATTTAGTGATCAATCATTGTGAGAATGATACTTTACTCACTTTTATATTACTTGATTATGACAGTATACACTTACACTATTTAATTGATCATTCCCACTCATAACACTGGGCAATATCAATCATTCAGTTATCTTTTATTGATTACGAAACATCAGATTAACTCTTTAGTTTGCTTAAATTTTCTTTATTGTTTATGTTAGTACAAACATTAACTTGTTTTTTTTTTTGGGCCAAAAAGAGTGAATTTCATTAATCACAAAAAGTCAAGTATTTATCAATAGCTGAAGCCAAAGAACCACTCAAAAAACTCCTTTCATACAACCTAACCCACAACTCACCAAATAAAACAAAACCACAAACACAATAAAAAAACAGCTAAAAATTTTAGAAACTACCTAATAGCATATTCGTACAGTAGCTATTCTTAGCCAATTCCTTTCTTCTTGCAAGTCCAGATCTCTGCTCTAAGGAATCCTCAGTCAAAATAGCTAACATAGGAGATGCTGGTACCACCATCCATGAATTATGGCACTTCCCCTTACACTTCAACTGTCAGAAAGTCTGAAGATCTATTTCCCCAACGGTCAACCAAAGAAAGACAAATATAAGCTCTGGATTCCTTAAGAAACAGCAGCTCTTAAAGACATTCTATAGGATGCAAACTTCTTTACTTGCCATGAAAGCTTCTCTTGGAGCCAAACATTCAACTAGTAATGCAGAACTAGCAGTAACAGATTTACACACATTGACTTGTTAAGGACAATATAATTCAGTTATTCAGGTGAAAAGAAAACTATGTTTGATAACAATTTAAGCCGCAGTGGGGCAGTGTAACATGGGGTTCTTTTAGGATTACAAATAGTTGATTGGGTCAAAAGTTATGCTGAGACGCTGAGTAACACGTAGATATTGAGGTTTTAGTTACTTTCGTGTTTTATTTTCTAAATGTAAAAATACTCAGAATAAAGTAAAATAAGAAAGAGAGGATTACTATAAAATCTTAAAGAAAGGATTTAATCACCAGGGTGTAATGACGACTGAAAAACATACAACAACAACTTTCAATATAGGAAACAACAACGTATTTATAATGTTCATTTAACATTGGGCCTTTTTGGTAATTAAATTTTTTTAACAAAATCTCTCATCAATAACTCACTTAAAATATCAAGATAGGGAATTGATTATTGAATAAAGATTTGAAATAGGTGATTGGAATTTAGAGAACATATCACATGCAAACGAAAATTCTAATAACGTAGAAAGATTGATCATCAATAGACACAAAGGCCAGCGTTGTGCACACTGTAGCCGCCATCCACCACAAGATCATGACCACTCACATACTTAGACTCATCACTTGCCAGATACAGAGCTGCCTCTGCAACATCTTGGGCCCCAAGAGCTGTTCCCTTCAGACTTGAATAAAGCCCTGCAATTCCCTCTTCGTCCACCTTCAGAAAACCTTTACTCATCGCCGTCGGAACAGCGTACGGCGACACACAGTTCACCCGAATACCATATCGCCCCAGATCCACCGCCGCGTTCTTCGTCAGTCCGATCACCCCATGCTTTGAACAGTTATACGCATATGTGCCGATACCACCCATACTTCCGCTCACACTCGCCGTCGAAATTATGGACCCACTTCCCCTTGGGATCATCGCCCTCGCCGCATGCTTCGTTCCCAGAAATGAACCGATCAAGTTCACTCCGATCACTTTCTCGAAGACGCTCTTCTCGGTGTCCACTATGCAGGGTACCGCCGCGTCTAATATTCCGGCGTTGTTGAACATGATGTCTAGCTTCCCGTACTCGGAAACCGCCGTGTTGACGGCGTTCTCGACGTCTTTCTCCTTGGTGACGTCGCAGTGGACGTAGGAGGAGGAATCTGCAGATATGTCTTTGCAAACAGAGAGACCCAAGTCGTCTTGGACATCGGCGATTACCAGCTTAGCTCCGTGCTTGGAGAAGAGTCTTGCAGTGCACTCGCCAATCCCACTGGCGCCACCCGTAATCAACGCCACCTTCCCTTCTAACCTGGTGAAATAACTATATGATTAGAGACTTATCTTTATAATCTAACCTAAGGAGTACTGTGTTAATATAATGGAGAATCAACAAGAAAAGGTAGTTTTGAAGGTGGAGGCTGTTATTACCTTCTGGCAGCAGCTGAGAATAGAGAGAGGGTAGCCATGAGCGACCTGGCTTAGTGTTGCAGAGCTTAATTTGGCTGCCCAACTCTGTATCTAATATTTTTATCGTGTGGAAGGAGGGGTAGCTGGCCTCATAATATATACTGCTAACAAGGTTGCGAAGATGGGGCAGGAAGCACTGAATATAATATAAGAACCAATTCTGGGAGAAATTTAGAAAATAAAATAAATTGTTTAATTATATTATATGTTATATATTTTTAAATAATTATAAATCACATAAATAAATTTAAAGAAAAATGATACATATAAATATTTTAATTTAATTTATTTAATATCTCCTATAAAAATCAAGGTATTAAAATCCGGACCGGGTATTGAACCGGTCAGGGTACTGGGTTAAGGGTCAGTGGGTTAAACCGGGACCAAACCGGTGAGTAATTGAAAATTTTAGGCTTATAGTATAAAATTCTAAAGGAAAAAGTTAAATTTTTTTTTTTTTTAAATTGGGACCCGGACCGGACCGGGAACTGGACCGGTCTAGTGACCGGTTCGGCGGTTTTCGGTCCGGTCCGGATCCGGGAACCATGATAAAAATCAACTTATTCTTATATTAAATATTAAACGTAATATATGTTTATAAACGATAACCTAATAATTCTCTCTGGCTCGATGTGGAGGGGAAAGTATACGGACAGAGCAGACAACACCATGCCAGTGTGCAGTGTTTTCCACGTGGTTGATATTGTTTGTATTGGTCATCTATTTTCTCCGGTCTTAATTATAAGATAAAGTTAATTTTTTAGAAAAATTAAGGAAGTCAATTAAATCACTTTAGAATATTTTTATTTTTATTTTTTTCTTCAAACTAATTAATTTGACTAATAAACTGATATATAATATAACAATACTAAAAATATAAATACTCTTAAATGATTTAATTGGCTTCCTTAATTTCTCCAAAAAAATCAACTTTATCTTATTAGTAGGACCGAAGGGAGTATATCTTGTTAAAGGTAGTGAATTAACTATCAATAAATTGAATTCTTATGCCTCATTTCATCGCTGGAATCCATTATTTATTTTTATTTTTTAATTTACAAATAATTTTCACCTCTTTTTTTATCTACAACTTAGAATCAAATAAGGATAAAATTAGAAAACTAGTAATACTAAAAGCCCTTTAAGTGAAAATTGTTGTGAAAACAAAGATGAATCTTAGATAAGAAAGCATAAGATAATAGAAGAGAAAATTCAAGAGAAAAAATGGAAAGCAATTCGCATTCAGTTTCTTTTTTTTTTTTTTTGTGTGAGCATTCGGTATCTCAAGGCAATCTATCTTTCAAGTACATCAATGACCCTAGACTAATCCTGATCACCCATGGTAGGCACCTCAAAGGGTGGGAGAACTGGTCAGGAGATTGAACATTTTTTCATGCCCAAGCGGTGATCGAACCCTGACCTTGGTTAAAGGAGGATGAGTCCTTACCACTCAACCCCATGCCCCTTGTTCGCATTCGGTTTCTTTTGTGTGTGTGATTATCTAGGTTCTTAGACCTGTACTGGACTGGCCGGTTTGGACTGGAAATCGGCCAACTGGCCGGGTCAATTTTTTTTAAAATCAATTTTTTAAAATTTTTTTCTTTAAAATTTTATATTAATAATCTTAAAATCTTCAATTTCTCACATGATTAATTCTAGTCTAGCTCTGGTTTGACCCTGATCTAACCTTTACCCAATACTCCGACTGATTCAGTAACCGGTCTAGATTTAATTACCTTAATAATTATAATGCTCACATAAGGCCTCTATTTATAACCTATAAGAATCTTGCATCAAAAGCCACAATTAATAAAAACAACTTGGAGATAAATCAATGGATATCCTTATAATTAATATTCATAACAAAAATATATCTAGGGTTAAAAGTGTTTTTTTTTAATAAATATATCCTCAGGACTAAAAATTTTTTGACAATAAATTTCTAACAATGAGCAGAATAGTAGAGTTCATTTTGCGCGATAGCCCAACCAATGGATCCCATAGGTCCATTCTTTTATTAAGTAGGGCCGGGAGTCTGATTTGTTTCAGGATATTTTTGTTCATGACAGCTTACCCTTTCTTCCCCTCATAAATAAAGAAATGGTCGACCACAAATTTTCGGGGCCAATGCATAAACATCATTCAGATTTCAGTCCATCTGAGGGTGAAAGCTGAGCAGGAGTGAGAGAGAAACTGACGTTCATGGAAAAAATCTAGAACCCTGTCGGAAGCCGGTGGGAATCGGCTTCCATCCTTTTTTTTTTTTTTTTTAAGAAAAGAATGGTCCTTATCTTCATATAAGTTATTGGATTAAGATCTTAAAGGTTCATATTTAATATATTATGAAAATATTATTATATTAATATTTTCATAATATATTAAATCTGGACCGTTGAGATTTTAATCCAACAATTTATAATATCACCCTGATTTTATTTATAAGTCTCTTTTAATTAATTCTCACATATCAAAGAGAGTTAGTTAACTCATTAACTATGGGCTAAATTTTCAGTTTTGCCTTTATCTATGATTGGTTCTGAAAATCTACATGAATAAATTCCTTTTGTTTATTGCAGTTAATAGAGGTAAAAAAGTATAAAATGTATTTACGACCCTGAAAATGGACTTATAAATAGGACCAAATTTTTTTGTCAAAGAGAACTTATAAATAGGACCAGAGAGGTATTTATGGTGTGGAAGGAGGGATTGATGTACTCATAATATACCACTCTGATCTTATTTATAAGTCCTTTTTAATTAATTCTCACATACTAAAGAGAGTTAGTTAACTCATTAACTATGAGCTAAATTTTTAATTTTACCCTTATTTATGATTGGTTCCAAAAGTCAACATAAATAAATTTTTATTTATTAATTGCAATTAATAAAGATAAAAAAAATATAAATGAACTTATAAATATAACTAAAAATTTTAATAAAAAGGACTTATAAATATTAAATAGGGCTAGAGCGATATACTGCTAAGAAAGTTGTGAAAGTGGGGCAGGAAGCGCTGAATATCATTTATACCAACGGCTCTTGACTTTTCTGCCGAGAGGTAGAAAGCAAAATAAATTATCTAATTATATTATATATATATATATATATATATGTTATGTTATGTATTTTTAGATCAAATTATATACAAATCAATTTGAAGGAAAATGATACATATAAATATTTTAATTTATCTTATTTAACTTCCTTAATATATCCCATAAAATTCAACTGATTCTTATATTAAATATCAAATATGATATATGTTTATAAGTGATAACCTAGTAATTCTCTCTGGTTGGATATGAAGGGGAAGAACAAGGGTAGAGAAGACCACACCAAGCCAAACCTGGCTTTCCTCCGCTGCTAGGTCTATCCGTTACTGCTCCTTTTCTTAAAACTACACCGTTTTGGTGTAGTTTTTAAAGAGAATGAGGAGATTGACTTTTTTTTGTCTCAAAGAGTGGTGTATATTATTTTGAAATATTTTTATGAATGTATCTTGTACCTAAAGATATTTTATAAATAGCATGCAGCATCCTAAAATAATTTTTAGTGTTTTTAACTCCTTAAAATATTTTTTTAGTTGTACTCAATGTGTTAGCAAACTTTTTATAATTTTACCCTTAATGTATTTTTTCAACTCCAAAAATTACTTTAAAATGTTAGATGCTACTAGAAAAATATTTTAGGGTGGGTGGAAATCAATAAACTAGTATCCTAAGTTTTGGGTGTTCGTTACTACTAAGAAAAATACATTAATAGTAAGATTATAATTAATTTCCTAAGACACTAGATACAACCGAAAAAATATTTTAAAGGGTTAAAGGTACCAAAAATATTTCAAAGTAATTTTTGGAGTTAAAAAAATACATTAAAGGAAAAATTACAATTAGTCTGCTAACACACTGGGTATAATAAAAAATATTTTAATTGATTAAAAATACTAAAAATTATTTTAGAATACTATATACTGCTTAAAAAATATTTTAAGGTATAAGATACATCCAGAAAAATATTTTAAAATATTATATATCACTTTTTTAGACCAAAAAAAAAAATTAACCTCCTCCTCCTGTAGTTTTAGGAAAAGGAGCAGTAGCAGACAGGCCTGGCAGACGAGGGAAGCCAGCTCCCGCCATGCCAGTGTGCAGTGTTTTCCACGTGGTTGATATTGTTTGTATTGTTATGTATATATATCTTGTTTTTTTTTTTAACAAGTATATATATCTTGTTAAAGGTAGTGAATTAACTATCAACAAATTGAATTGTTATATTGTTGATATTGTTTGTATTGGTTTTTTATTTTTCCTTTTTAATTTACAAATAATTTTCATCACTTTTTTTTTTCTACAACTGAAAAATAAATAAGGGTAAAATTAGAAACCTATTAATAATAAAAACCCTTTAAATGAAAATTGTTATGAAAATAAAGATAAATATGAGACAAGAGAGCAAAAGATAATAGAAGAGAAAACTTAAGAGAGAAAGTGGGGAGCAATTTTTTTCCAATTTTTTGTGTGTGATTATAATACTTGCATAAGGCCTTTATTTATAGGTTTTCAAGAGTCTTGCACCAAAATCTACAATTAATAAAAACAACTTGAACAGCAAGTTGGTTTAGAGATGAGTTAATGGACATTTACATAATATAATTCATAATAAAAATATATTTAGGACTAAAATTTTTTTTTGACAAAAATATTTTTAAGATGAAAAAATTTTTGACAAAAATTTATAACAAGGAGCAGAATAGTAGAGTTCATTTTGTACAATAGCCCAACCAATGGATCCTTTAGGTCCATTCTTTTATTAAAGAGGCCCTGGAATCTGATGTTTCAGTTCATTCTTGTTCACGGCAGCTTACCTATTCTGCTCCTCATAAAGGAAAAATGGTCCGGCCACAAATTTCGGGCCCAATCCATAAAACTCATTCAGATTTCAGTCCATGTGAAGGCGAAGCTGAGTGGGAGTGAGAGAGAAACTGACGTTCATGGAAAAAATCTAGAACCCTCTCGGAAGGTGGTGAAGCACTGAAGCCAAAACCTCGCAAACGCGCAGCTGTTTCAGCCTTCAGAAGAGTTAAAAAAATCGATCTATTTAATGACTGAAAATAGAGTAAAGACGTCTAGTAATCAATTACTAATATGCAATCAATTGTGCCTCATGCGCTGAACAATTCTGATACAGCCAGAGAAAACAGGGAAGAAACCCGCAAAGGCATGGCGCTTGTAACTACTACTCAATCCGTCAATGATGGGCCTTTGTTCGCCGAGGTCGATATGGGGTCCGATAACAACGCCACCACCGTCCGAGCTACCGTCGTTCAGGCCTCCACCATCTTCTACGACACTCCCGCCACTATAGGTCCCGCTCCTCTTTTTTCTTCAAATGAGCTGCCTGACTGATTGACCCGAATTCTTACCCGGGTTTCAAATTTTTTTGGCTCCGAGAAACCCCTGTACTCTGTTTCTTCTTCTGCTGATTAGTCTCCCCGTTTTTGAGTAAAAATGATCGTTTGGGTACTTGTCAATGTTCCAAGTGAATTGAATGTTGTGTAATCTGTGCATGTCTGGGGTTATTTTCTTCCTCCTTGAACTATAACTGTTGTTTGTTGAATTGTCGATGTTGGATTAATGCGAGTGAATGGTGTTTTTTTTTTAAAATCGCTGATGAGTGTTCAACGTTGAAGCAGATAAGGCTGAGAGGTTGTTGGCTGAAGCCGCAAGCCATGGATCTCAGCTTGTTGTGTTTCCAGAAGCATTTGTGGGTGGCTATCCCCGTGGTTCCAACTTTGGTGTTTGTGTTGGAAATCGAACTGCTAAGGGTAAAGAGGAGTTCCGCAAGTATCATGCTGCAGCCATTGATGTCCCAGGTAAAGAGTTAGAACTGGCTGGTAGGATTTTATATATTCACTGCTGATCAAGATAGTGTTGAGGTTTGTTTGATGGTTATGGATAAAATTATTAAGCATCTATGATCTCATCCAGTTGTTCTGTTTACAATTGCAAACAAGGTATAAAATCAATTTATTATGGTTACTTTCTTTAGTGTAGGCATAGTTTATAAATTGAATGGATCACTGAAACTCTAGGCACAGTTTTTACTAGCCTGTGTGTGATGTTGCCGTAGGTCCTGAAGTTGATAGATTGGCGGCAATGGCGGGGAAGTATAAGGTGTATTTGGTAATGGGTGTCATAGAGAGAGATGGCTACACACTGTATTGTACTGTTCTCTTCTTTGACTCTCAAGGTCGTTACCTTGGAAAGCACAGGAAAGTTATGCCAACAGCAATGGAGCGGATTATCTGGGGATTTGGTGATGGATCAACCATCCCAGTGTTTGAAACTCCCATTGGAAAAATAGGTGCTGCCATTTGCTGGGAAAACAAAATGCCTCTTTTGAGGACAGCCATGTATGCAAAAGGTAAGACAATTTTTCTGTTAAATTCTCTTGTCCAAAAAGATAACCTGGAATATGAAATATCAGGATGCCAAACACTATGATGCACGACCAACACCAAATAAGACCGAACTGTTAAAACTTAAATGGTTTGTTTTAGTGTGTGTTTGGGATAGCGGTAGAAAAAATGACTTATTCTGATTCTGACTTATTAAAAATGACTTAATAAAAAAGTCAATTTTTGTAATGTGATTTATATTTGGATGAACAATTTATTTTTGGACAATAAGTGCTTGTAAATCGTGATTTACGATATACGAGGTAAGTATGTAAGAGGAGTTTTATCTCAACTTACGTAATAAGTGACTTAATAGAAAAGTTGCACGAGCTCGTTTGGAATAGCTTATTTTTGGGCAATAAGTGCTTATAAATCATGATTCACGGTAGGGATGAGCAAAAAACCCGGTGGTCCAGGTAACCCGGTCTGGTTCGGTCTGACCCGACCCGGTCTATGAAAATTTTTTTTGGCCCGAAGCAACTTCTGACAGACCAGACCGGACTGGTCTTCTCGGGTTGGACTGGACCTCGGTCCAAGACCTCATGTCCCTCGGTCTGGTCTGGTCTGACCCGATATTTATTATTATTAATTTTTATTTACCACACTACCACAGGCCCACAGCATCAGTACCTTTGTGACTTTATCAGTTTATCTTAAACAACACTCATACACTCACGGGGCCCACAGCCGGCACAGGCCCACGATCTCATCTCAAGACTCACCTCAACTTCTCAAGTCACGGGAGTCAGGACTCAGGAGGCATGAGTTCACTTCAAAATTCTTCAATGAAACCCTAATAGAGTTTAGAATCTAAACTTCAGATCCCATCTCCGTCTCGTCTCCGATCTCGGCATTCCAGTCCTTGTCTCCCGTCTCCCTCTCGATGTCTCTGATCTCGGCATCTCCGGTACTCGTCTCCTGTCTCACTCTCGGTGTCTCCGATCTCAGCATCTCCGGTCCTCGTCTCCCGTCTCCCTCTCGGTGTCTTCGATCTCGGTGGAAGATCCCAACTGCGCGAAGGCGTTACAGTCCGCTTCAGCCCTTCCACGGTCTCTCCTCCGCTCACCTGTGACTCACAATCAATTCGTCGGCACCTTAAAGGTGAGAAACATACTGTCACTCACACTCAGCCTCTTCGGCTCTTCCACTGTTATTTTTACTGATATGCATATGAGGATTCGTTTTAAGATTGACAGGAAGCACACTGTACCTTTGCTTTCTTTGATTTGCCTTTTGTCTTTCTAAAGCAAATGATTAACTTAAACCAATTTCTTGGACCCATTCTTGATGTGAAGAGTCCTGACTCCTGAGGGTGTTTAAAATGAATTACTCACTACTTAAACCAATTACCTTAAGCCAATTACTCACTACTTCATTAGTATTCCTGCTTCCCTGTGCGGCTATGCCTATGATGTATTATGTTGAAATGTTTAAAATGAATATGATATTCTTGCATATAATTCAGTTATGTTTGCGCCTGCTTCCCTATGCCTATGATGCATTATGTTTTAAAATGGGGTGCTCCAAGTGGAACTGACTTCGTGAGACAGAGCCTAAAATATTTGCAGGGGCGTGAGTCTAGTTATAATTTCATTGAAACTAACAAGAAATTTCATTGAAACGAACAAGAAACTATGTTAACTGAATATGACAAGTTTCAAGAGATTGATAATGTGGTTAATATTCCAGGTAATATTTCAATTATATGCTCATTATTCAACTTTACATATTTCATTATTACTAATTTCTTAACACATACAATTTGTTTTTTTAGATGATCAAGCATCATTGAAGGTGGAGGAAACAAATGAATGGCAATGGATGCTCAAGAAAAAGAAATTGTATCTTAGTCATTTGTTTTCCACTTGTGTGTAATATGATAGACTTGTTACTTATTATGTTTAATTGATTGTATTAAAACCACTTTAGAATGTTGTTGCTTTTATTTTTATTGAATATTGTTGGAGATTATTATGGATTTATGATTGGGTTTTAATGTTTTGTGATGAGTTTTATATGATTGTATTTGTATATATTGTTATGGTCTTCATGGGTTGAAATATTGCCTCTCAAAGTAGGAAAAAATTTAAAAAAAAAACAGCAAATAGGTATTGGACTGCCTGGACTGGTCCAGGTAGTCCGCTGGACCTGGTCTGGTCCAGCCCGAGCTCGGGCTGGTGCTGGACCAGACCGGACCTCGGGCTGACTTGTCCAGCCCGAGGTATTTTCTGGACCAGACCTCGGGTTGGGGTCAAACCCGGTCTGGTCTGGTCCATGATCAACCCTAATTCACGGTATACGAGGTAAGTATGTGAGAGGAGTTTATCTCGACTTGTGTAATAAGAACTTATTGTCCAAAAATAAGTGATACCAAATACTCATTAGTGAGAAACTTATTTAATAAGTAGCTTATTTTACTCGTGATATAATTAAAATAAGTTGAAACAAACACTGCAAAAACACAATACGTTTTTATTTGGGCTTATTGCCCAAAAATGGGCTTATTTCTGCCCAATAAGCTGAACCAAACACACCCTAGTGATTGTTTGGGAAGCACAAAAAAGTGTTTTTAAAAACACTTTTAGGCAAGTCGAATCGTAACGCCTCTCACATACTTACCTCAAACACCGTATAGAAGCACTTCTAAAAAGTTAAAACAAACAAGCAATTATACTCTACTTGTTTAACATTGGGAGATAGTTGTTGTGTTCAGTTTGGCTAAACCTATGGAACTTGGTTTATTAGGTGTTGAGATATACTGCGCGCCCACGGCTGATGCTAGGGAGGTTTGGCAAGCATCTATGACCCATATTGCTTTAGAAGGTGGATGCTTTGTTCTGTCGGCAAACCAGTTCTGTAGAAGGAGAGATTACCCGCCCCCACCTGAGTATGTATTCTCAGGGACAGAAGACGACCTGACACCAGATTCTGTTGTATGTGCTGGGGGTAGTGTCATCATATCACCTTCAGGGGCTGTTCTGGCAGGACCAAATTATGAGGGGGAGGCTCTTATGTCAGCTGATCTTGGTATGTTAATGCTTGTTTTGTTTACTATTCATAATTCCTGCTTCCACTTCAGCTGCATTACAATGTTTAGCAGCAAACGTGACTTAGTCCTTGTTCGGGAAGCACAGAAAAATGCTTTTTTAAGTATCTTTGACAAAGCACTTCTTACATGATTACCTGAACGACGTAAAAGCACCTCTAGAAATGTAAGAGAAATAGGAAATGGCCCTCTCTTGGGCCAGGCACAAAATAAAACTACGAGGCTATAGTGTGTGCATATACAATGAAGTCAGATGCTCTGCGTTGAACTTGGAGGATATTTGATTTATTGTTTTGATTCTGGGGGAACATAGATTTGGGAGAAATAGCGAGGGCAAAGTTTGATTTTGACGTGGTTGGGCACTACTCAAGGCCAGAAGTGCTGAGCTTGACGGTGAGGGACCATCCAAGAAGCTCAGTTGTTTTCACATCAGCATCCTCAAAAAGCGAGGACTCTCTCAAATCATGATCTGCATTGCCATTTTCTGAACGTTTCAATTTCGGGATTTGTATCCTTATAATAATGTCGGACGGGGGGCTATAATATTAGCCTCAAGCATGTTATTATTGTACGTACTCGTGTGGCTTTGATCAATATGTTTTAATAAATAAACTATATGATTCCTTAACATTTAGTGCAAAATTTTCCATGAGTATGCTGGCATGAAGGAGCAGGACGAGGAGTCGAGGAGTGAGGCGTAACTGGGGACTCGCTCTGCGTCTAGTTAAGTAAAAGGATGTTTTGTTGACCAAAAAAAAAGTTAAAGGATTTTTCTTTTGGGAAAATGACCCAAAAAGAACTTTGAATATGTTAAAAGAATAAAAGGTGTTAGAAGATATGGAAATCCCTCAGAGGTGCTAACATTTATCAGGGATTTACAATTTTAGAGGCAAATTACCATTTTACCCTTACTTATATTTTTATTAAAATAATAAAAAAACCTTCGCTGGCCAGCCAGCCGGCCTTGGCGGCAAGCGGGTGCCGCGGGCAGGGGCCCCGGCCAGGGAATATTTCGTCAAGACAGAATATTCCCCCAACCTTTGGGAAAAAATTCCCAAAGTTTGGTGGGGGTGGGGGTTCGAACCCCCCACCTGTGGTCATGCACCTTGCTAAAGAAGCCCATTAGCAATTATAGTGCAGAAAAAATATATATAGTAAACTTTTATTTTTAACTAAACCAACTACCAAGTTCAGATAAGGAATTGACAGATTGATAAAAGAAATTAATAACTTCATATAAGAATTTCACAATTTTCGTTTTTTAATAACTTTATAAAAGAATTTCACTAGTTTAGATAAGGAATTCCCAAGTTCATAACCACAGGTGGGGGGTTCGAACCCCCCACCCCCACCAAACTTTGGGAATTTTTTCCCAAAGCTTGGGGGAATATTCTGTCCTGACGGAATATTCCCTGGTCGGGGCCCCTGCCGGCGGCGCCCGCCTGCCGCTGAGGCCGGCCGGGCGGCGGAGGTTTTTTTATTATTTTAATAAAAATATAGGTAAGGGTAAAATGGTAATTTACCCCTGAAATTGCAAATCCCTAATAAGTGCTAACACCTCTGAGGGATTTCCAAATCTTCTAACACCTTTTAGTCTTTTAGCATATTCAAAGTTCTTTTTGGGTCATTTTCCCTTTTCTTGTATTTTTCTATTTTAATCTAAGTACCCGTTCGGATTAGCAAAAGAGAAGTAGTTTTTTTACCATCTGACTTTTGAAAAAGTAAGGTAGGATAAAACTCAGATTGTAAATGTAATTTGTGTTTAAATTAGCGGTGGCAAAAATAACTTTTTTCTAACCTTAAACATGTTTGGGTTAGAGTTTGAAAAGCCCGTTTAGATGTAAAATGACTAAAAAGGGCATAGATGTAATTGAATACTACATATATATATATATATATATATATATATATTATTTTTTATATTTTGAGATACTTGAAGTGAAAAAACATAAATAAAATTTGATTAAAAAAATTCAATTATTATTAAAAAAAACAGACACTAACAAAGCTGCTAGAACTAATAAGGAAACACAAAAATAGGGCACTTTGTAAAACAAACATTCCAGCTTCAAAGCTCTAGAAATAAACACTCAAATAACGAAAATAGAGTCAGAAAATCGTATAGTCGGGAGGACCTGAGAATGAATCCAAAATGTTGTATCTTCAGTTTGGTCTCTCTCTCTCTCTCTCTCTCCCCATGTCCGTGACAACCTCACCATAGGGAAGAGGAAAAAAAGTTACTTCAATGGGCTTCAGCCACTTTAAAATAAAAAGCTCAATTATTTCCAAAGCTTACTCAAACACCCCAAATTATTTTGACCGTGTTTTTATTGGTTGCGCCGTGCGATTTGAATGTGGGCCGCTTATTCAAACAAGCTCTAGTGTGTGTTCGGTTCACCTTTTTCACACAAATAAACCCGTTTTCGTTGACAAAAAGCCCGAATGAAACGGGTATTTTTTTTTAATGTTTGGAGCATCGTTTTTCTTTCGGATCACAGTTCAAAAAAGTTCCTTATTTAAAAAGCCCCATCTGCCTACTTTTGTAACTAGCTTATTTTTTTTTGGTCAAAAGGTAATTTATTACCGTTAGTTCGCATTTAATGCTCTGCACTACAATAATTTTGTCTCGATTTCTCTTTTCTTCGTTGTGCTCTATGTTGAGCGACCAGAAGCATTCCATTGAACCAAAACTCGTCCGGCTCTCTCGATCAGCCTCCGGAAAGCGGTGAAGAGGTGGTGTTGGTGCAATTGAAGCCGTCTCTAGAGTTGGCGGTTGTGTGGTCAGTGGTGGGCCATAGCGGTGTTGTTGAGTTAGTATTCGCCGGAGATGAAGTGAGACGGTGTGTTGCAGGCTTCAGTAGGTGGATTTCTTCACTAACGGTGCCAGATCTGTTCTTTCTCGACATTTTCGGAGAGCGTAGTGAGTATTCTTTGCTTGTTCTCCTCGGCTCTTGCGTCGATGCGTGTAGACGGCCCCTGCTCTCGATGTCTACCTACATTTGCAAGGTAAGCTTCACACCTTGCTCTGATCGAAAGACACACAGCGATCTATACTTTCTGGTGGTGGGTCGATGTCTTCTCCGGTTTACTTGTCTCCTGTAATTTCTGCTACTGCCATTGTCGTTCGGATCTCTGTTTTTGGTTGTTTCATTTTCAATATGAATGCTCTGTTACTGTTGCGATTGGGACCTACCGTATGAATGCTCTGTTTTCTTTTAAGTTGAATCTTGTCTTATAAACAAAGAGTATGCCTGTACAAAAAAATACTGTGATGTTTTTTTGTTTTTTCCCCCTGTCCGATTCACGACTATCTGTTGAATCCTCTAAATTGTTTGGATCGTCTACTATTGTCGTTGCTTTGCCATTGAGGTTCCTCCAAGTTTAATTACTTCATTGTTATAGAAACAGGACAATGGAAGAATAGTCGTCTCTATTATGAGTTGTCTCAATGTATGTTTTAGAGGACAAGTTATTCACACAACCATTGTATGATATGATATTAAGTGAATTTCATATTAAGAATGAAGCTAAGATTTTTTGTGATAGGTGATATGCTATTATTTGTTTTGGACTGAATGTCTATTTTATCTTCAAGGAAGAAAAATGTGATTTTCATTTTTAGAATAGTTTAGGAAATGGTGGTGGAATTAATAGCTAACAAAGCATTTTTATATTGGTAAAAAGATATATATTTTTCTGCCTACATACTTCCATGTCACTTGTAATAGGTTGGACGTTATGCTTTAAATACAATAAAAGGTATTTTGTTGTGTTTTTGTTCAGTTTAGACTAGTCTTGGTCTGCCAATCTGGTTTTTATGAAAATAATAGCCACATGATTGTAGATCATTCACTTGTAGTCATTCTCTTGTACTTATATACTGATTTGAAAATGAACCTTAATGATTGCTGGACCCAAATGTCGTTCTCTTGCTGGACTAGTCTTGGTTTGCCAACCTAGTTGTTCTCTTGCTGAACCTAAATGAACCTTTATTTATTGTGTATGGTTGCTTCATGAAAATGTAATAAGTAACATATGTTCATTGTCTACCTGTAAAGTGAAACTTTTCCATTGAAATATGAATGACAGGGCATTATGGGATGATGCTACAATTGAAATTTTTGTGCACACAATGGTTGAGCAAATCTTAAAAAAAGAACGGTGAGGGTTGTCGTTTTCGAAGGATGGTTAAGATGCTATTGTCGTTACGTTTAATGAGAGAACTGGGAAAGCGTATGAGAAAAAACAGTTAAAGAATAAGTTTGACATGTTGCGAAAGGACTTACGGACATGGGATGCTTTAATAAAAGAGACTGGTGTGGGTCGAAACCCTATAATTGGAACTGTCGATGCCGACCCTGAGTGGCGGCGGCAGAAATGTCAGGTTAGTAATGCCTATAATTACTTATAACGTTGCATAATAGTAATTCACTTGCCTTAATCATCTTGTTTTGTAATATAGCAAATGATTTTATTACACCTCTGTATGCAGGAGAATTCAGCGTATAGAAAGTTTTGATGTTTAAGCCTCAAGAATGAAAGAGAATTAAGGCTTATATTCAAGGATATCATGGCAACAAGCGAGGATGGTTTTAATCCAGCTTTCATAGAGACACAGACACAGGATGCAGAGGAAGAAGATGTGTACCGACCTACTATAGACGAGGAGGAAGGTTTAGGGGACAGCGATGACGAGAATTTTGGAGTTAACCCAGCAGTTAGCACAGGAGTGACAGATGAGCTAGCGAGCGTTGGGTTATCAACTCAAACCCCTCCCTTTGATCCAGGCGCATCCTCTGTTCGAACTAATTCTGGAAGTCAGGGAAAGTGGAAACGAGTTGATCACTCCGGGAAGAAAAAGAAGCAGAAGATGCCAGCGGCAAAGCAAATTACGGATGCGATCAGTGTCATAGTAGAAGCATCGAAGAATAGAGCTGCAACCATCAGTAAGATTCAAGCAAGGAGTATTGATGCTGCTATTGCAGACCTGCTTGAGCTGGAAGAAGTGCAAAAAGATGAGGACTTTAAAGTCTGCTGTATCAGGCTGATTATGGACAAAACTAGTCGGGACACGTTTTTCTCACTTGTTAAGCGGAACAAGGATTCCTTGATTGCGTGGTTGCGTTATATGGTTACGACCCTTAATTGGGTCTCTACGGATTATGTTCTTGATTATTGATGCGGCTTTCATTAGATGACACCATCCTGATATGAACTTTATGGCAAAATAGTTTAGTGTTTATTGTATGCATGCTTGTTATTTTGTTTTTACTAGACCAACAATGCAAATTTTGGATATATATTATGTATGTTTTAATCCAACGTTCCTTTTATGACATATATTATAACTTTGACTGAATTACCTTTATGTTGTATACGTTTAAATCCAATACACAGGTTACATTGCAAAGGAAAATTGGGTGGAGGAAGAAGCAACGACTCTTGGATACTAGCTCTTATCGATGAAGAGATAACAGAGTATGAACAATTAACTACGTTGGTGTGTCAATATTGGATTCCTTTCATGTGCAAAGAACCTCATAAAATAAGTAAACGATCTGGTCATTTATTTGTCCAAGAAATATTGGTAGAGCATGAAACACAATGTCATGACATGTTCAGAGTTGAAAAACATGTGTTCTACCGGTTGTGCAGTAAATTGGTTGAACATGGGTTACGAGATTCTAGGAACGTCGGAGTCAAAGAAATGGTTGTGATGTTTTTGCTCACAGTTGGCCACGATATCGGTAACAGGATGGTCCAAGAGTTGTTTCAGCATTCAGGGGAAACTGTCAGTTGGCTATTGCACATGATACTACAGGCTTGTATTAGCCTAGCTCGAGAATATATCAAACCGTATGATCCCGAATTCAAAGGATGCCACCCAAAAATACTCGACGATCCTCGTTATTATCCCTACTTTAAGGATGCCATTGGAGTAATAGATGGAACTCACATCAAGTGTGTGATCACTGGTCCCAACCGGGAAAGATATATAGGGAGAAAAGGATATACAACACAGAATGTAATGGCTGTATGCGATTGGAATATGTGTCTTACGTTCGTGTTGGCGGGTTAGGAAAATTCTATGTAACCCCCTTCCAACCATAGGCCGAGATTAGTTCATAATTATGTAATTATGTGAAATTAGAGACCGTAGATGATTTGGGGCTTATTCAAAATTCAACTACCCAAAGTCAAGGTTTATAAAAACTTTTACAAAACATGTTCCACAATGGTCTCTTACTCATATTTCAACATAAATGGCCTGTACAGGTTGATTTCATTCATACATATCAGAGTATAATGTAAATTTCCGACATTCTCGGGTTCCATTAATTAGATAAAGGGTCTACAAAGGCACAAAGCCCATAACTCTTTTCCCTTATCTTGGGGATTACACAAAACTACACTATACTTCCAAAAAATACAACTATTTACCACAAAATATTCAATGAATTTTATATTGATAACCATTAACCAAAATAAACTCTTAAAATGGAGCTCTAACTGCTCTTCGTCGCCCGCTTTCCTTTAAATCCTTCGGCCCTGTCTAAAAATTGTGTTTTTGAAAGAGTGAGATTCTAAAGAATCCCCGTAAAAAAAAACTCATAATATGCACAACATCAAAGCATGAAAGTAAATCATTCATACAACACATAACAATTTCAACAACAGTTGCAACGGCCGGGGTAGGTATCATGGGCATCGCTCCTTACGACGGTTCACGCTGAACTACTTGTTGTATTGCACATCCACATGAACATATCATATATATCACCATAGCTGGGATCCATATAAAATATTTCACAACACGCGGCCCCACGGGCTGGATACTCAAATAGGAATCCACGATTCCATAACGTAGCCTCGACACTTACAGCGGTAGATACAATGGCCGAGGTAGGTATCATGAGCATTGCCCCCTACGATGGCTCACGCTGAACTACTCGCGCTGTAATGCCCTATTGCCGATAACACATTCACAATGATAAACATGCATACCAAATATCATACACAACATGAGAGAAAAGTCACTACCTGAGTCCTTCCGGGCGTTCCTTGGCATTGGTTTCTCCCACGTCGGGCACATGTCAAATCCTATATTCATAATAAGGGACGAAGAGTTATTACCCTATTCCAATTCTCAATGACTTCTTAACACTTAATTGGTTATCATTATTGCTCTTTTAATACTCACGAACACCTCTAACAATAGCCCTAAGGGGTTGGAAGAACTATCCCAAAGATCCCCTTTTTGGAAACACAAACTGACATTTTCTACTGAGGCACTCAAGTGAAGATGGCCTTTCTCAAGTGATATTGTACGGATACTCAAGTGAAGGAAACCTCACTTGAGTGATGGTACGGTCTACACTCGGGTACCAGAGAGTGAGAGACAACGAGTGCATACCCGAAAGCATAAAGAAGTTTTTCAGAGACAGGATCACTTGAACACACTGGACCTTACCCGAGTGAAAGCCAAATGCCTCACTCGAGCACCTGAGAGTGAAGTCCAGAAAGTGAGAACTCGAAAGCACAAGAGAAATGGCAGTAGCCCAAATGGCTCACTGCACTCTAGCACATCACAGCTCATTCGAGTGAATAACCTATACCCGCGAGTGAGAAGACACACTCTTGTACCATGCCCTCGAGTGACAACCCGAGAGGCAAGTCCTTGGTGTCAAATACACCAGTCACTAGAGCACAAGGAGGCTCACTCGAGTAATATTCATCCCTCACTCGCAAGTAAGACTATGCATTCTTGGATTTTCCAGAAAGCATAACAGAAAACTGAAGAGAAAACAGAATATACACACAGTACTCGAGTGAGACTCATTCTCACCCGAGTGAACTTCATCCCTCACTCGAGTGAATCCCAAATCACTCGAGTGATTCTATCAGAACCAGAAAATGTAGAAAATAGAGGCATTTTCCCAACACTTGCCCAATTGATTCCAATGGACACAAAACTTTGCCTAAAGCCACTCCCACAGAAAAATACCCAATAAACTCAATGGGATCATCAGAATCATCAAAATTCTACTCCATTATCATGCTTTAGGTTTTAGGCAACTAAATCAGCAATATACCAATATCATACAAACATCATATTTCAATCACCAATCAATCTATCTATCATAAACTCATTCCAAAATACCATTCTCATGCCAAAAACATATCAAATGAACAATGGCTCTCATTTTTATATTCAAGCCAAAATTTCCAAAAATTACAAACTACTTCAAATGGCATGAAACTTAGATAGATAGATTGGTCTCACTTACCTCTTTCACTTTGCCAAAGAGACTTCTTGATTAACAAATCTCCAAATTTCGTGGGAGCTCAAATCAACACCAAACGGTAAACTACAATCATCAAAATGGAGCTCACATTCCATGGAACAACATTAGTAAATGAAGTTTAGGCAATAAAGTCCAATTTCTCACCTTAAGCACCAACTTTTTCTTCCTCTCTCTTGCTTACAAGGTCGCCGGAAATGCAGAAGAGAAGAGAGAGATAATGAGAGAGAGAGATGGAGTGAAGAGATGAAATGATGTTCATGCTTCCCATGTCAGCCGAACAAGAGAGGAAAGGGAGGAGAGAGAAATAATTGTTTAATTAATTTGACCTTCACACCCATACACCCTCTTTTGCCACATGTCACAATGCTATTGGTTCACCCAAAATAAGTCACCAATTAGCCACTATAATCCCTCCATTAACCATTTAATCACACTTCTTATTTTCCTCTTAGCTAGTAATTAATTTCTCCATTAATCACTAACTTATTGCCCAACAATTTCGTTCTTTCAATTTACACTAATTATGGCATATTAATTAATATTGCCACCAAAACACATAATTATTCCACTTTCACTCGATAATTATCCTCAATAATTATTATTAGCGCTTAATCAAAAATTGGGGTGTTACATTCTGCACATGACCTCGTATGTTTCAAGCTGCTGTCTCAAATCCAGCTCAGAATTTCCCTCATCCATCTGCAGGTATATTTTCGTCCCATTCAGTTTAATTACTTTCAGTGCGCACTTTACTTAATCTCACACCTTCAAAATGATTTGAGACATTTATTAGGCAAATATTACTTGGTCGACGATGGCTATCCCACACCAGTTGGGTATTTTGGTCCCTACAGATGTGAGCGTTATCACCTGTCAGAATTTCAGCGTCGACCTGGTTTGGCAAATGCTAAAGAGACCTTCAATTACTATCATTCCAGTTTGAGGTCAACTATTGAAAGGACTTTTGGAGTGTGGAGGAATAGATTCGAATTATTGCAAAAAATGCACAAATACAACTACCAAACGCAAGTTCGCTTAGTTGTGGCAACTATGGCCATTCATAACTTTATTAGGAAAAATTCTCAGAGTGATGTTAATTTTGACGCAGCAGAAACTGCCAATGTAGCTCATGAAGATAATAATACTGTAGACGATGCGGCTTCCTCGTCCAATGTTGCTGCGACATCTTCAACCAGAATGAGTCGCATTTGTGACATGATTACATATCAACTTGTACGGAATCTGTGATCTTAATTAGTTATGTAATATTTTTATATGAAATTATGTAATTTGCCAAGTTATTTGCTTTTTTTAGCTCAACGTCGCCTACATTTAGACCTTGTACCACAATTGTGGCCATTGAAATTATAGATTGGGAGTTATTTGCTCTAATGGCATAATAGAGTGAATCATAATGTGTTTATGCTGTTATAATTTCTAAAATTTCATTCTTAGTTTGGGCTTTATCTTTGGAGTTATAAATTTGCATTTTCATATATCTTCCTGGGCCAGATGATATGTTACTGTTAGATATTGCATATATGATCTATCTAAAATTTGAAGAATATACAAATGCCCTTCAAGTTTTTACTTTTAAAAACGCACTTATACAATCGCTAATCCAAACACGTTTTAACTTATGAAAAATCACTTTTCAACCACTCGTCCAAACATAAATCATATTACAAAAACTGACTTATTTAATATAAGTCATTTTTAATAAATCGGGATTATAATAAATCATTTTTTCTACCACTATCTCATATACACCCCTAAACCGTAAACCGTCCTTGCAATCTCACATTCCACATTGCGCTGTGCCATTTCAGCATATAGGATTGTGTCTGGCTGAATTTTACTGCATCTACAGAAGCAGCTGGTAGGGACTTGTGCATTTTGCAGAGTCCATTCCTAATATGGCACCTCCTTCGAATTTATAAGACATACTGATATAGGTATACAGATGTCAGAATCGAAAAGGTCCGTTACTTGGGGGCTGTCTGTTTTCTTTTCTTTTGACCAAACTTTTCACGATTAGACAGGGGCATCATAATTTTCCGAGAAAAATCCATTTCCCAACGAGCAGCAAATGAGATACAAGTCAGCCTGAATAACGTATAGAATTAAGGATTTATTTGAGTTAGTGTTATAAAAATATAAATCGAGATAAAATTATTCTTACATATTTTTCTCATACATTAAAAATCATATTGAAAAAACAATTTTTACTACTAATCCAAACAAATTAAATTATAAACTCACCCAAATGGTGTGACTAAATTTACTTGCAACAGTGAAACATGGATACACAAATAAATGAACGCAGGAGGGGGGGAAACATTATTTGGGGTAAAGACGTGATGCATATACATGGTCCCACATCACGAGAATGAGCTGTCAGTGTTGATATCCAAACAAAGAAACGGCAATGGCATTCGAATATAGAGGACCGTGTTCCGACGTTTGAAATCCTTGGAAGCATCTAATAATGCTTATCTCTGTCAGTCTGACACTGCTCACTCTCTCATTTAAATCTCAGCCACACACCCACCCAATCCATCCTTGCTCTTATTTTTCAGCTCTGCCACCCAACAACTCTCCATTATTTTCTTCCCATGCTTTAAAAAAAAAAAAAAATCCTTTCCATTCCATTATTAGGCACGAGTCTCGCTGCTCGAGATTAACAAGTTTGAAACTTTAAACGAGAAACCAATACCTAGAAGCAAAACTGTTGTATGCTGTTCTATTTAATTTAATTAATATATACAGATTACAGAGTTCTCTTGCCATGTATAACTTATTGGATTGGATGCATGCAAACTATGATGCCCGATATGATGAACCTTGAACATATTCAACAAAGCAAGAGCTAATAATAACTCTGGAACAACAATAGTGAAACCTACGTATTGTGCTCACTATCATCATCTCTTACCGTCCGGATTTTCTTCCTGCAGCATCTTGCATCAAATCTTCTCTCTCTATGACGACCAAATTATCTTCAGATTCGCCAACTGTATCCTGCAAAAACAATGGTTGACCACGTCTCTGAGCAGGATTAGCACATGATGTGCCGTCTCGGACACCCATAATTGACCTGTAACTCTCAATTTTATCCTTGTCATTTCGTGCTTGCGCTCGTGAAGACAATCCACTGGATACTTCCTCATCAAGCTCATCAGAAATTTCCTTGATTTCTATACCAAAATCCCTCTTTTTACAACCGACATTTCCCTTGTTGAAACAAATACTTGTCCACTGTATTTTCTCCGAGAAAGACTTCCTCCCTACACTTTCTTTGTCGACTGAAACTCCTCCAGAATCGTCTTGGGCATCATTTTCACAAGTGTAACTCCATTTGTAGCTTTTATTGTCATTGTCCATGTTTAATTCAATGGAATGAAGATCACTGTCAGCATAGTCATCTCCTTCGTGCTCCACTCCATCTCCAACATCGAAATCATCCTCTTTCTGAGCAGCTTGATGTCCCCAATATGTTTTGTTCAAATAAGATTCAAGATCCTTCATTTTTTTGAACTCTGGGGAAACATCATCTTTCCCTTCATCATCCTTACTTCTCATAAAGGCCTCAAGCTCATTTCTCAGCTTTTCGAGGACAGCATTTTTCTCCTCAAATTGATATTTAGCCTCCGAAAGTTTCATTTGGACCCTCTCCTCACGCAAAACATCAGCCAACTGAAGCATCTCTCTCTCCTTTTCCACTTCTTCCCGAACTTTAGCTGACTCCTTTTTAAGTTCTTCTACCTGTGCTCTGTCTTCTCCGATACCTTTAGCTAGTTCATCGCAAATTTGCTCCAGAATCTCCTTTGCCCGTTTCTCCCTTTCAAGCTCTTTCGATGCTTTTAAGTGTGAAGCTTTTACGTTAGCCATTTCTTTGGCAATCTTTTTGTTTAACCTTTCAGTTTGCCTTCTCAGCTTCTTCTCCACCTCAAGCTCCTCCGCAATGTGTGTTATGGCATCTCGAACCTTTTCACGTTCCCTTCTTTTCCAGGCAGCCTTTTCTTCTGCAAAACGCTTCATGAGGAACTCAATATCATTCTGATTTGAGCTCTGTTCTTGAATCAGTTGATCAATCTGGTTGCAAGCCCGATCAAGTTCACTTCCCAGGGCCAAGATGACGGGTATGCTTGAAGAATGCTGCTCTTGGAGGCACATTTGATTTAACACCTTCAGAAGCTTCTTAGATGTAGATAGGCCACTTCTAGCCTCCTTCAAACGGTTTTTAACTCCTGTTGTGCATTTACCACAAGTGTTGTTTCTTGGCTGATTCGCTGCCTGCAATTCACCATAATTCAGCTTCATACCTCCCGACAAGCAGAAAATAGAACATAAAAAGCAATTTTATCCCCGCAAAAATCTAATAAGTTAACTGATATTAGCTAAAATGAACAAATTAACAGAATTTTCCAAGCAATACTGCAAGGCCAAATATAGAATTACTTTCGTACTCAATCAATCAGATCGCACATAGTTTCACCTGAAGTTACTAAATATCGTATCAGAACAGTTCAGGGTGTAAGAACAACAATCTTTTTTTGGCCAAACTGCTTGAACTTCAATTACGTGAAGTTTAAGTATGATTTATTTTTGAATGGCTAAGGTTGTGGTTGTTACAATGTGGTTGAAAACGAAGAAAGGCTTCTATCATCATGTTGATCGAAAAATGATCATTATAAAAATTGTGCCATTATTGTTGTCCACCTTCCACTCTCATATCAGTTGAGCAGAGTTAAAATAACTGGACGATCATTACGAAAATTATGACCAGTATATGTTCACATGTTTCAAAAAATTACTGTACCTCGTTGAAACCAGGACTGCTAAGAACATCGAACCCTCCGAAGTAGTGATCACCCAGCTGAAGCTTATTAGACACTCTTTTTTTCAACTTTTCACCTTTAGTCCCGTTCATCTGAGCCAACCAATTTCACATCAAGAACAGGAACCTATGTTAGACGCTATGAACCAATATAAAAACAGTCCTCAAATGAAAATGTGATGAGAAATTGAGAATTCACCTCTGATTTAGGACTGTCAGGTGGATCTGACATATGAGGCGCCAATAAGTCCGATCTCAATAGGCTCATGGTTTTCTCTCTGCTTCTCATCACCTTAAGTCTCCTCGCTCGTTCTGTCTCGAGATCCTTCTCGATCTTCGATGAAGAAACATCGTTGATTTCCCACAATGCAGCAGCAAGTTTTCTGGCAGACAGAGAGAATTCATTATCTTCGCCGGTCAAGCCAGAAGGAGGAGGCGAGGGGTTAGGGAATCTTGCGAGATGATCGGCGGCGGCGGGAGAAGGGGACGACGTCGAGCGAGTCTTCCACATCGGAACGGGGGTACTGGAACCTCCTTTCTTGGCAACCAAAATGGCTCGTTTGAATCGGTATTTCCGTCGGAGCAAGGAAGAAGAAGAGGAAGAGGAACAATTAGCTCGTTTCCTGATCTTGTTTTGGTTGAGGCGAAGGGATTTTTCGGAATGGAGCGAGGGGCTAGAGGACATGGTGAAGCAAAAAAGGGAGGGAGCAAAATTCAGGGAGCGGGAATCGCGAATAGGCGAGATTCATGAGGTGAATGGAACATTGGGGGTAGGGAAAACAGGCGCACAGAGTTCATGGGGGGAGTGACCTAGAATTCAGGAAACAAGAGTGGGCCAATAAAAGCAAATAGAGATTATGAGGAGCGAAGAAAGTGGGAAAGTGTCGAGAAATATTGGAAAGATACGTTAGCGATGGAGAGGAAATGAAAGAGAAGAAGGAAGAAAGGAAGCAGAAGGAAGAGTGGTGAGTAGAGATAGTCAGCAAAATACGACGGAGGGCTTAAAAAGGAGGAGGAGGGGAGAGAGAGAGAGGCACGTGAGGGGCAGGTGCGATGATGACGGAGAGGAGGGACGTGCATGTTGAGCCAAAGGAGGGGCATTCCACATTTTTCCTATTCAGACTTGATCGGTTCTTTGAATTCATTCATTTTCACTCAATTCCCTATTATATTAAGTTATTAACCACCATGCCCTTTCTCTTCTTTTTTCTCCCATTCCTTGCGGTAGTAGTCTGCTATTCCATGCTATTCTATGTGTATAAGCTTTTTTTTTTTTAGGCTAAGGTGTAAAAATATATATGTGAGTTTTCTTAAAGTGCACCCAACACTAAATATTTTTTTTAGGTGCAACAGTGACTATATGGTTATAAAATAAGTGCAAAACTACCTTTGGATCGTTAGTTTGACTTTTTTTATCTTGAAAATGATGACGTGTACGATGACATGGACGTTGAAGTGACATTCTGGAAAAAAACTTGCTGAAAATCAAATTTTTCTAAAAAATCATATAATTTAATAAAAATTAGTAATATAATATATCTATTATAATGATTTTAATTTAATAATATTGGAAATTTATGGTTGGAAAAAAATTGAGCAATCAGTATGTTTTTTAGGGTAGTAGCTCTGCTGAGAGAGTTAAGTACTTTGCTTCATATTTGAATCTACCTCAGCGAAGGTAGTACTAAAATAGTGAAATATGAGTAATATTAATTGCAAAGCTTCACCAGTCAGCAAGTTTTTTTTCTAGATTGTTACTCCAACATCCATGTCATCGTACACATCATTACTTTCATAGTCAAAAAGTGAAACTAACGATCAAAGGGTAGTTTTGCACCTATTTTGTAACCACATAGTCATTGTTGCACCTAAAAAAAAAACATTTGGCGTTGGATGCACTTTGAGGAAAATCACATATGCATTTTTGCACCTTAACCCTTTTCTTTTAAGAAATGACATGCTGCTATTAGTAAGATTAATTCTACGTGACTAATTTTTAAATACTAAAAAAATACTCCTTCTAGTCATAAATATAAGATAAAGTTGACTATTTTGAAGAAACTAAGGAAACTAATTAAATTACTTTAGAACATTCGTATTTATATTTTTCTCCAAACTAATTAGTTTGACTAATAAACTAATATATAATTTAAGGATACACGACATATGAACTAATTAAGTAACTTATTTAGTTTCCTTAATCTTTTTTAAAAAAAAGTTAACCATATCTTATATATAAGACTAAAGGGAGTAGTTAAGTTAGCTATTTGTAATTGTAGCTAGTAATTATGAGTTGACCTTTCTAAACTGTGAACCTTCTTTAAATCATACTGTAACCGCTCTTACGTATGCACCTAACAGAGATGTTCTGATGAAAAGGTTATAAACTTAAGAAACAAGATGGATTGAGATCTATATATATGACCAAATTCAACCTTACAATTACGTCCTATAAGCCATTAATAGAGACGGATTTGAAATTTTTGATATTATTTTTTATCTCTATTAATTATTGGTTAGTCTCTTTTAATCGATTACTATATGTTATTACTGACATGTTTTATCCTCACAGTAGTAGCTATTACGCTAATAATAATAATAATTCATAATAAACTGCATTATTTAACGATTATAAACTCATCGTTTACATTTTGTATATTATGCAAAAATATATATATAATTAAATGAATTTCACTTTGTATACACAGGTGTATTAAATGATTGAACATTATATATATCTGTCTAAAATATTTTTCATTATAGCTTACCATCCATCATATGAGGTTCAAATTCACAACCTCAACCTCATGTTTAAAAAAGTTTTAAAGAAAGTGTTTTATGTTGTTTGGCCTACAAAACATTGACTATATGTTTATAGGTAATTAGGCATGATACAAATCTTATTTATCATATTTTAATTAAGAAAATCAACTCCATGAATATAAAAAAAATTGCGACCGCAGAGTTCCATCTTATATGATTGACAAATAATTTGCGTTAAACATATACAACAAAAAAAAAACACAAAATTTCGGAGAAAAAATATTGATTTTAAATTAAAATAAAAAAATGAAAAATACAATGGAATTAGCGCCGCCTGAGCGAGCCAGCTCTAGCTACGTGGGTGCATGAATGATGGCTAATCATGGGAGCATCCACGCACATAACTGATCAGCAAAAGATAATCCCAAGATTGAAGTGAAATTAAGATTTAATTGCGGATTGCGGATTAGGGAAAAAAAAGATTCGTCCCAAAAAGGCTATAAGCATAAGATTTCACACGCAAAAACTCATAAAGTACGAAAGGGTAGGAATCATAATTGGATTTGGAGGCTAATCTTCGCCATCAAATCAATCACTGCCCTTCCTTTCAGCACGAGCATGGACCCCACACAACCCCTCCTAATCATCGCTGGATTTTGAGCTTATACAAATGAGAAAAGTGCACTTCTAGACAAATAAAATAACATTTTACGACCCAAAATCTTTAAATGTCAATTAAAAACCTTTGCCTTACTCACTCTTTAGATTAGTTGTATAAGCTACTTTTTTAATGTGATTTACAGTGTACGAAGTAAGTATTGAAAATTATGCCTTAGTGACTAATCATTATACTTTAAACGTTGTTATTCAATGAATTTCTCCATTTTGTTATCATATTATTTGCATATTCACTGTGATGACTATCCTTGGATAAATCATAATGATTGTCCTAAATGTCAGTGGTTGGTCATCTATGTGGGAGCAAAGATGAAATAGGACCAATATGATTGTGAAGAGGTATGGAGATGCAAATTAAAGTCCTGGGCACTTGTAATAGTACAAGGTGCTGAATCGATATGCTATAACAAAGTTGCATGAATCAAGTCATAAGCTTGTCTCATGTATAACCACATCACTATACCCTTTTGACCCAAGATCATCATAGATTCTTACATGAGATTTATTCAGCTTTGACCTAGTCAAAAGTCACCTTTGACTGAATGATGATAAAAACTATGTTCGGGTTTGGTGGTTTTCATGTAGAGGATGTGAATGGTCAAAGTGAAATTTGTTTCTCACATTAATAGAATGATATTACTAGGGCCCTCGATGAGTGAATCTGAGAAATGTATGAGCATACTACGATGGAAAGGAGTTTCCATTTATATAGTTAGACTACTCAAAGATTAAGAAAGTAATCGTCATGAATAAGATGATGATATTCTTCATGCCTCATCCTTGACCAAATATCATGTAATAAAAGGGACGTGATATGGTTGTATGACAAGTTGCATCAGTTTATCGATACTCATATGAATTGGGTAGTCGTAATGTTTTACTAGATATCACTTTCGACTTGCGGGTTAGTATAGTCATTGACCCACTGCTAACTTCATATGGGCCTACATGATCACACACAAAAATAACCCAACACGAGCTATAATATCTAAATTCATTGGATCTAAGATATGTCTAAATTTAATGAATGTAATGGTTAATCCAGGGTAGATGAAAATATATATATATATATATATATATTCAAAAAGAAAATTAATAATATTATATGTGCATATATGTATTTTCAAAATACACACACACACATATATATGTATATATTATATATGATAATATTATTATATTTTGTTGGTTTTAAATTTAGTTTTATCTGGTAAATTAAATTTAATAACTAATACGACAAAGATAACATATTTTGGATTTAATTTATAAAGATAAATTAATTATATTTCCATTGACTCTTTATTCAGATTAAATAAATAAGTTAAATTAAAACTGTTAGACAGATTTAGTTAAACCATATTTATTTAATTTGTTTATCAAGAGACAATTAAGTGTTAATTGATATGATATGGATTTTGAAATTAATTAAGATTAGTTTTAAAAATTCAATATCCATCATAAAATAGAAAGCCCTGATAAGTTATTTAAAAAGGGTAAGCTAGGATTTTCTAAGAGTAATGAAAAAGATAGATAGAAAGTCGTGAGAAAAGAAAACTATAGAGAGGAACGTTGGTAGCGCTAGCGCGCTGTTCATGTTGGATTCTTATTTGTATGGATACCGATAGAGGGAATTGATCTGAGTTGTTAGCTCCAACTGAGATCGAAAAGAAAGACTGAACATATAAGAAAGGTACATTTTTCTACTACTCGATTTAACCGTCATTGACAGATCCGCAGTAGGGATTGAAAAACTGCTGAATTTTAATTTTCTGTTGTGCCTATCAATCCCAACAAAAAATATGTGAGAGGAATTTTATTTCGATTTACATGAATATACTTTTTAAACGTCAACTCAAACATACCCTTAATTTGATATATCGACATTAAACATAAACATTTAATTGATAAAACATCACATAAATCTATAAATCTCAAATTGATAAAACTTTTTAATTACCAGAGTCAGACTTCAGGAATTTCGACTTAGCTCTTTTTAAATTTTTAGTATATGTGTAGACACGAACATTCCAGGTAATTGGTGGACCTGAATTTTAATTCATTTTTTTTAAAGTACATTATATGCATTCATTGTCTTATTACTATTATTTAACACATTTTATATGTTACCACACTCTACATCTTGTCTTCGTTCATTAAAAAATCCAATAAAAAATGCACATGATCCATTCCCCCATTTGTTAACCTTCCTCCCAAACATGCTGCGTGATTTCATTCTTCCCCTGCTTCTGCATAAACCAGTAATCAAGGATTCTACACCCTGTCAACTCGAGCATTTATCACTCCTACGATCGCATATTATTAGTTGCTTCTTCCGGCTGTTAATATAAGATATATTTAATTAATTTGATTAAACTAAGGAAGTTAGTTAAGTTAGTTAATATGATATGTATTTTCTAAAACATCTTAGTTATCTTTCTTTATTCTTTTATTTTATCTCCTTCTTGATTATTGTTGAGGGAACATAAAAAATGTAAATTTAGAAAAAACTGAAAAATATGAAAACTATGTCATCTATCTAGGATTAAGATAAACTTCACATATATGTCTTATTAAGGACTAGAGGACTATTATTTTCAACATGTTTCACTCATTTGAGAAAACTTTAAAACACATCTATTCTGTTTGAAAATTCAATAAGTTTTCAATCTTGCGCTTATAAATATATATGTTTTAAAAATTAAATAATATATACCAATGCTAATGATATTATAGTCTAGTGGCATAAGGAAAGACTCTCCTGGAAGTGGTCGGTGGGTTTGATCTTGCTTGAAATGAGACAAAGTGTTATTGTTTTGTGCATAAATGTGTTGGGATTTGTGAGTATATTATGATTCTTTCTTAAACTCTGCATTGCATATAGACTGAATTGTATATCTGCACTCTTCCACACCACTGCTCAATACCAGTAACTAGCGCCATGCACTTTGATACAGTGAAGCTATGTTTGGATAGAGAACAAAGTAAGAGAAAAATATGGGAAAAGTTATACTTAGAAGGAAAACTTTCCTAAATAATAAAAAAAGTATTATTCTTGAGAGTTTTCCCCCCTTAATATTCTTTCCGCCTGATTTTCTCTCCGTCCAAAAATAGATTAAAAGTGGAAGGTCATCGATTGAATCTTGCATGCAATGCCCCGAAAGTGTTATTGTTTTGTGCATGAATGTGTTGGAGTTTGTGAGTAGATTATGATTTTTTCTTGAACTCCGCGCTGCTACACTGAATTGTATATGTACTCGATCTCTTCCATGCCATTGCTAACTACTAGTAACTAGCACCATGCACTTTGATACTTCAAGTTTCAAAGTGTAATTAGACTATTAATTATATAAGTTTCAACTTTCCAAGACAAAACTCCCCCAAAACTTAGAGCTGACTCGCTAAACTCACCAGGTTTGGTTTGAATCCCACGTCGTTACAAAAATAATTTTCATAAGAATCTACCCAATTTTTATTTCCCTCGAAAGTTGCATGGCAATGCCATGTGGTTTGTACATCACAGTTGTCTTCTTGTTCGTTTCTTGGAGCCAGCCTGCAGCTTTTTGCCAGTACATGGGTCCAATGTATCTCTCCCCCACTCATTAGCTTCTGTGTTTTTTTCCTTCGCCAGATAATGATGCTTGGCTTCCATTATTGGTTCCAATGAATTAATAAAAGTTGAATGAAGAAAGACATAAGCGAAATTTCATTATTGAGTCTTTCGTCATTCACATGTCCATCAGGTATAAGAAAAGCCTTTGCCTACGTTGCCAAAGGAAACAAATATAAGAAAAGCCTTATTACCAAATACATATACATATACATACATACATACATATATATATATGAAAAGCCTTTGCTCAAACTAGCAGTCTCACAGAAATAAAGTGTGGTCTTTTTTTTTTTTTTGGGAAAAAAGGTATCTCTGACTGTCATAGGTTGCAGAACTGGAAGGTAACATGGGTACTTTACATTACATTGAGAGGAATGTTAAAGGAGAGAGAGTGAGTGGGCATTATTACAGTACAAGGAAGGAGATGCACTACGCAGATTTTAAACAAAGCAAGAAGAGAGAAAAAGATGGCAGAATAGAGAGAATTACATATTCAGTAGCAGATTACAAGGAGGTGAGAGAGGTACAGATAAAAGCAAAAGGGAGCACAGACCACAAAAGTGGGAGTTTTTAAAAGTAGTCTTCAGTCCTTCCCTTGAAGCCAATTTGCCCAAAAGTGAGGCACAGGAACAGCCCTATGTGCCACGTGATCAGCCATAACCTGCTCATGACGAAACACGTATATTTAGATCTTACCTTGCTTTCAATCCTCAGATCACCCTAAACTGATTTAAGGCCTGTTTGTCTGGGTTAGTGTTGGAGAATTATATTCATGTAAGACGAAGTAAAACTCTTTTCGCATACTTACCTCGTATATTATAAATTATATCAGAAAAGCAGTTTATATCAAATGACACTTAATGTATATTTTATATATGGGATAAATGTTGTACAACTCCTTTTGTTGCTGGTCCCATGGTCTAGTGGTCAGGACATTAGACTCTGAATCCAGTCACCCTAGTTCAAATCTTGGTGGGACCTTACAAGTTAAAATTTCCCCCTTTTTTTTTGTGCCATCATTTTTTTTTTGGTATAAAAAATGATGGGCAGGTGGACACACCACTCTGAGGATTAGAGCAGAACATGATTTCTCCCCTTCCCATTCGGTCAATTCCAGAACCGATCTCTTGCCCTTTGGGTAACCAAGGGGTTTGGGGCCTAGTCGGCTTCCGTTAGACCAAACCCTGATGGGTTGTGCCATCATTTTTTTAAAGGTTGGATGTTTTACTCCCAACACAAAAAATTGGACCTTATCATGTATAAAGGAATGGGCTTCAAAGTATAACTGTTGATTAATATTCTATAGCCCATCTTTTCTATTCTTCTGCACAGACTACAAGGTAACCCAGCATTTATTTTGATGAGTTGTGCTCTCAATTTCTGATTCACCAGATCGGATATGAGATACTATATCTTACTTGCAACAAGGGGAAAAAATGACATTCGAGGATTTTCAATTTGGGAAAAACTTCATCGTCCTCCAGGGATTATGAAATTAAAGCCTCTCAATATTTCATTATCGTTCAGGATCTTCTACACATCGCATGGCCCCTTTTTATTCACTCCCAAGTCTATCGTTCTTCTCTTTCTGTTCTTTGTATTGCAAGACTAGACTAAGGCATGACCATTATTGATGAATGAACTGTTTTCAATTTACTTAGTTTGTTACTAGCACAGAAGATCCCGAGATTGGATTAGTTGAAGTGCAAAATTAATAAGCATGACTATTAAGACAAAAACATAAAAACAATATGGGTGACATGAAATAGACTTACCAGAACGGCGAAGTGAGAGCAGGAGGGGTAGGGAAGTGAGCCAGCTCAGCTCCGATGCTCTCAAAGAAAAGCCCAGTCAGACTCTTCCCATTGATTGCGGGTATGCTCGATGGAGCTAACCACCCGATCAACCCGAACCCGATCACATTGTAATCCGTCCTCAGCCAGTTCCTCTCAAAGCTTCTCATTTCCCAAACAATCACCAAACCCACCATTTCATTCTTCACACCCAAATGTTGCTAAACTAATAAAATACTACCCTAATTGTAACTATAGAATTCAGTTGCTTTTTTTTAGATGTTAAAAAAATTGATTAAATTATTTTAAAGTATTTATGTTTTTATTTTTTTAAATAAATTTATTTAATTTATAAACTGATATATAATCTAATAATATAAAACATATAATATAATTAGTTAACTTATTTCACTTTCTTAATCTTTAAAAAAAATATAACTAGTCTTATATTTAGTGGGGAGGGAGCAATAATAATTAAACAAGCTCAGGTATTGAAAATCAGAAAATTACCATGTCACCTTCCCTCCTGAGGCCCCCGCTACTAGGAGAGGATTTCTTACCTTCACCGGCCAATTCAGAAACCCTGCCACCAAACAAGTCGATTCATGTCATAATACACTAAACGTTGACGATAGAAAAAGCGGCGCATTTTAAGGAGTGACCTGAGGTGAGGCGTCGGGTGGACAACGGCGACGTGCTGGCGAGTCCGACCACTGTGGTTGGGGAACCAAAGGTGGTTGCCATTTTCGCTATGAAATTTTTCTTTATCCCAATGGTGATGCTTTAAAAAGCTTAAAATGGTTCAGGCCATATGTGATTGGTCCAAAATCAATGGAATGCGTGGATGAGGATGCTACTCAATGAAGTTGTGCCACGTCAGGTTTCCTGGATAAAGTGGAGCCTACTGTAATATTATCCATTCCAACCTTCATGCCTGTGACAATTTGATATCGGGCTCTTGTTCTCTCAACTTGGATTTGCTAAAGCTTTAGCCCATGCATAGCCCACTGGTCCTTCACAAAACTATAATCAGTCTCCGGGCCTGTTTGGGTTAGTGTGTGAGAAATACGTTCACATTAATTGAGATAAAACTCCTCTCACATACTTACCCCGTACACCATAAATCACATAAAAAAGTAGTTTCTACTGCATACCCAATCAGGCACTTGATTTCTTTTTCCTCTCCTTTGGTGAAAAACTCTTTAATTCCAGTTTCTAAGCCTGATTTTTTTGGTTAGCGAGGTTATATTGGGATAAAAACCAACTCAAATAAAAACCGTGCTTTTTAAACCCAAACCTTGTTACTATTTGGGCTAAATGGCCTAAACCCTTTGAGCTTTTATATTTTCTGTCAAGCTCAGATTTGAAACGATATTAAAATATTGTTTTTTATTATTACCGGTGAATGATAATTTGATGGGGATTGTATATGCGAATTTCTTATTGTATGTGGTGGATGAACATGACTATGTCCAAAATTTCTTAAATTTGGCGTGTTTGTGAATAAAGAACTAAGTGAATGTATGTTTTGCTTTTGAGAAAAAAATAAATTAAATGACGTGTTAAGTAATTATGTAGGTTAAAAGTGGGTTATATAAATTAGTTTTAAGATTTTAAAATTATTAAAGCTTAAGAGGAAAGATTATGTAAATTAGTGGGTTCAGTTTACCCTTTCCATCCTCAGTGGACAACTTGAGAGACTCGAGTGGTTTTTGTTTGGTCACTTCAGTTTACCCTTTCATTGATCTTTTCCTACACCAACTCCACTTTAAACCTGCAAATCACTCTTTGAAATTTCAATCATTTTCGCAGATGGGAAACACTGATATGACATTAGTCCTTTCACACCAACTCTTGTAGTCCGCTAAATCCTTGTAACGAATAGATGACATTAAAAAAAAAAAAATCATATACAATATTAATAATTATATGATATATATATATATATATTTTTTGCTTAAAGCATCCGGAATCGGTGTTTTTTCTGGGTCCTGACCTTCTTTGGGCCAGGTAAACTCAAACAACCGACTACTCCGGATTCGAGCCGGGTCGGACCCTTTGGGTGTAAAAAAGCTCTCCCTCTAGCAGAGACTTCATCCACCGATCTCGAACCCGAGACCTTGTGGAAGGGACTCAAATGCCGAACCACTTGAGCCACCTGCCATCGGTTAATTATATGATATGTTAACACAATCACTGATACCTCAAATTTTAAAATATAGATTTTGATTCTTTAAGTTTTATTTTATTTAAAATATTAGTCTTTATAATTCAATAAAAATATAGATCATTTTGTTTCTACAAAGATTAAAACTAATAATTTAAAATTCGATGCACCAAAATTAAAATGAAACTAAATTTAAAGGATAAAAAATGATATTAACTTTTATATGATGCTGACATGGATGATATACGGTCATCTGCATTACATTATTGCCTAATTTTTTTATTGGAAAAGAAAACTTAAAAGCTGTTTAGAAACTTGGAAACAACAACAACAACGTTGTCAAGTGTATAGAGCTGTAAATGTAAACCCATGCAGATAAATTACTCTCTCTTATTTATATTGCAGCGCTTTTTTTAAAAAGAATTTTTAGTCGTTTTTATAAAATATTTACTAGTTTTACAAAGTATTAAATATATTTCATATATAACTTTATATGATAAAAATAGTGAGAGATTAGAAATTAATTTATGACCTAATTGAAGAGTTGATATTGATCCTAAATATAAAATTTATCTATTAATATTTTTCTGATTTACCCTATTGATGCCTATAAACAATACTACATCCGGTCCTAATTATAAAATAAAGTTGATTTTTGTTTGGAGAAATTAAGGAAGCTAAATAAGTTATTTAATCATATCGTATGTTATGTATTATTAGATTATATATTAATTTATTACTCAAACTAATTAGTTTGAAGAAAAAAATAAAAATAAAAATACTCTAAAGTAATTTAATTAGCTTCCTTAATTTTTCCAAAAAAATCAACTTTATTTTATAATTAGGATCGGAGGGAGTATAAAGTAAAAGACAAATGTAGGGAATTGAAAAAAATGATTAGGGTATTTCTAAAAAAAAGCACCATATTAACTACTTTTTTTTTTTTATTTGCAATGACAAGAGGATAAATCTCTTGGGGGCCATTTAAGGCCACTACATCGTACATGGAAATACAATCTAAAGCAACTAAATCTTAGCCAAGGTTAGCTAATATCAGGAAGGAACAAAAAGCTGGGGTTGTTGCAATATTATTAGCTCATTGTTTGAGTCTAATGCTAATTTAGCCAAAAAGTCAGCACATTTAAGTGCTTTCCTGTGTACGTGATGAATCTCTAAGTCCCAATCAAGATGAATTAAGTGTCTAACATCCTCTAGTTCCGAGCTGAGAGGATGAACTGGATCATTTGAATGAAATAACAATTGAATAGCTTCTGTTGAGTTAGTGTATAGTGAAACCTTGGTGAACTTCAAAGATTGACATATTTGAAGGCCAGTCTTTATAGCTTGAATCTCGACAGCTGTTGAGCCAACTGTAAATCCTATGCCGGGTTAAAACCCACAGATCCATGAAGTATGATTGTCACAAACTACTCCACTTACTGCTGACTGTCCAAAGCCGCATCAACGTCCACTCTAATAAATCCCTTTGGAGGTGCAATCCATCTATCAGAAGCTCTGTCAGGAATTCTGAAAACTTTTGCTTAAGTCGTCCGTCTTTGACTACTTCATGTAAGAAATGGAGACTTCTATGCACTAATCTTTGAGGTAAGTTACAGGTTCCTTCCATTGCTTTCTTACATTTATTCTTCCAAATAAGCCAATATAACGAACCAAATGTTTTCTACAAGGGCCAATGGCCAAATTTGCAGACGCCAAGTGGGTGCTTCATATTCCATTTGAGCCATACTTGCAAATTACCAGAGAAAAAAACAGAATAATATATTGAGTTAATACAAGAGAGCCAGACATCACTCGCAAACTCACAGTCACTCAATGTATGAACAGCTGTTTCCTCACAGTTAGACTCAAAAGGACATTCTATATTGTTGCTCACACCCCTCTTTGCCCGGGTTGAACCATATTAAGTACTTTAACAAACTTCTTTAATTTATTGGAATTAATTGGGGAGTAGCAGCATGAATTGGGAATATGAGAAGCAAAGCAGAAGGGACTGCGGTATTAGCATTGGAATGAAGGATACGAAGACCCTCAGGGGAAAAAAAAAAAAAAAGGATACGAAGACCGGTGCTTTGGTTCATGGTTTCAGGGTCAAGTTAAGGGCCAATAAGGCCCATCTCCAAAGTCATCATTGTCGTTTTCTCCGACTCCAATGCGGCATCCCACTCCCACACGCCTCTTCTCTCCTTCGTGCACTCCTCAATCATCCACATCGCTTTACTTTCTGATTCCCTCTCCTTCATGATTTCCTCAATCTCCCATTTACCTCTCTCGACCCCCCATTTTTAATGCCAAGCACACCTCACACATTTCCTTCCTCCCCCTGGACACACCCTATTAACAACACTCTCCATCCTCTTTTGCTCCTTGTTCACCTTTCTTTGACACTTTGAGTTTAGATCAGCTAAACGTGAATTTCAAATACTACCCTCTTATCCTTAATATTAAGATCCAGTAATCTAATTTACCTTTTTGGAGATATTAAAAAAACTAAATAAATCATTTTAAAGTATTTATATATATAATTTTTTCATCAGAATAATTAGCATGACATTTATATATAATTTAATGATATACAATAGACACTATGATTAAATAATATATTTAATTTTATTAACTTTTCAACAAAAAAAATCAACTGGGTCTTATATTTAAAACAAGTGGGAATATATTGAAACTTGTTAAAAAGGTAGCAAAAACTATGGTCCGGGAAAAAAAATCCCAGCATGGTTATCTTCTTGAATATGTAGAATATTTATGTATTACTATAGAAATCAGATCTTTTATTAAGGGTCAGAATGGTGTATGAAGTAATGCTATATGATCCCATTATTTTGGTCAATGTGGTAGCAGAGAAAAGTGGCTGGTCGATGAAAATGTACTATGAGACAATGTCTTTCTGTTGGATTGGTAATCTATGTTCATTTCTCCGGCATGTTTTGTTTCAAGTCTAACTATTTGCAATTCCAAGCTAAGAACATCATGTGCCGACATTGAAGGCCTTGTCCTTTTCTGCTTTTTCTGGAATCTCAATCAATATTGTAGAAGACGAAAGAATTCAACCATTCATTACTATACAGCGTACTTTACTGCATTGATTACTACTTACACTGCTCAAACCACCTATTTCTTTCTGTTACGTTAGAACTTAGAACAACATAAACCCACAAAAGAAAACAAGAACAAGGATGATAACCATAACTGAAATCATGTCCATCGCTTTCTCTATCCTCTGTTTCCTTTCCCTCCTCTGTTTCTTCATCCCCAAGAACTTCTCATATCTCCCTTTTGCTTCCTCTTGCCTCACTATTTTCCTCTCTGCATTTTCCATCGCCCTTTGTAGAATCCCCAAACTATCCTTCCCGGTCATGATTTTTCCCTCCATATCCTCAACCATCAAGCTCACTCCCCTCACGTGCATCTCCCCTCCGGCCTTCCCGCCGCACGTGACCTTTATCATGCACTGCACCCACTCCGACGACGTCTGATCACGCGCCACCGTCACCGCATACAGTATCTCCAGGTCTCTCGTCAACCAGTGCCGCTGCACCGAAACCGGCCTCCTGCTCGATAGATTCGCCGATCGCTTACGGGTCGGGTCGATCAGGATCCAGCTCAAACTCAGGTTATCCTCCAAGTGCTTCAGCCAATCCTCGTCTCTCGGTACGTAATTTACAAGAGTCGGCACAAATTCCTTCGGGTCCAGCAGGTCGACCCACAAAGGCGAACAGAGGAACCAGTCCGTTTGAGTATCGGTGCGGTGGACTTTGGAGAAGATGGGCGTGTCCTTGTAGCAGATATCGACTGCGGAGATTAATTCCGTGGAGGGAGATGGACGGTGCAGTTGCTTCTTTTTGGAAGGCAGAGATTGAAGGGAAGGGAAGGAATCGTAAAAAATGGACCGGTGACCGTTGGGGAAGGTGGAGATGACGTCGTGCACAAGTGGATCGTCGAGAGAGGGCCACGTCGCGGTGCAGATATTCTTCCAGAGATCATCTCCGGCGCAAAGATGGCGAAATTGAGATGAGGCACAGGCGGCGGAGGCGAGTGTTGGGCCGTCGAGTCGGGTGAGGATGTGAGTCTGAATAACGTCGGAGTGGACGGCGGTGGAGATGGAAGAGCCGGAGCCGTCATCGACGGCGGAGATGCCTGCTGCTGAAGGCGGAATCATTATAACGGTAGGAGTATATTTGAATTGCGTCTTAGAAGTGAGGAGAGATCAGAGGATGATGTGATCAAAGTCGTGACATCGAGGGTGTTGAATGCGAATGGCCTTTTATAGCAAACTAAATAAGATGGGAAAAAAAAGATGAGAGAAAAGCCGCGTGGAGGAGTCAAGTCAACACTGGCTGTCAGCTTAAAACCAAACAAGATTCAAAGATCCAATCCAAGAGTACTTTCCCCTTGATAGGAGCCACCCTGGACATTTCATTTAATATTATTGTAGGAGTAACTTTTATTTCATAATAGCGAAAATAACAAGTCCAACTTCAACTATTAGTAACGAAATAGAGATCAAATAATCAGGAAAAGTCTGACCATCATATTATCCCAAACTCTCACTTTATTTGTTTATTTAGTATTTGCTTACAAACCGGTTAAATCATTGTTTATAACGGATATATTATCTTCTAATCAAATAGCAAGTTGCAGATATGTTTGGACTTTGGAGGGATAGTCACAGAGTCTGAATCGGATATCAAGATAATAATAAAAAAATATAGCATTGTGATCATTTGGATGAGCGATTGGAATACTTAAAAGTAGCTTTTCAATCATAATTTACGGTATACGAGATAAGTACGTGAGAGGAATTGTATTTCGATCTATGTAAAAAATAACTTATAAACAATTTGATCGTTAAAACAAACATCACCAATATAATTGCGCAGTAGGTATAATGCCAATCAGGAATGTAAGGTTGAGGTCGGTTGGCCTAGATAAAAGACAGAGGGTTTTTAGGCAGAGTCAGCTTAATTAACATTTAACTGAAAAAGCTAATCCAGATTAATTGATGGGACGGAGTAATAATAATGACAGTAACAAGCCGCCTTCAACTCAAAGGGATGAGGATTGAGGAGGAGGATGTGTTCATTTATCTGATCCATTTCTGTGAGGCCTCCAGTGACACATTGACTGGCCTGATTACCTTTGTTGGTTAGATTTCGTCGGCACGTCGTCATATTGTTGGTTCATTATATTTTTTTTGAGTGTGTAGATTTATTTATTCCTTCTTGTTTATTTGTGCATGAATGTGTTATCTTCTTTTCATATTTAAGTCTTTTTCTTAGTTTGCCTTGGCGTAAAATATAAGTTCACTTAACAAAATATTTGTTTATTTGTCCATGAATGTCTAATTAATTTGTTTCCTTTTTTTATCTAATATTAGTGCTTGAATGTCTAATATTTGTTTTCTTCTATTTTCTTAGTACACCCTTTTTTCTTAGTTTGCCTTGGATTTTATTCCTTCTTGTTTATCTGTGCATGAATGTCTAATATTTGTTTCCTACTTTGTCCTTCTATACAGTTAAAATTTATAAATAAGTAACTCATTATATACAATATGATATTGACTTTTTTGATAATAAGATATCTGAAAAGCAATATAAATTCTTTACACAAATTTTATTGTGGCATTCTTATCTCTTTTAGTGGTTGAAGGCTAGACTTGTATTATGGACTAACGAGTATTCCTCTCATTCTTAATATAAGATTCTATTCATTATTTTGTATAATTCAAAAAATAGGTAAATATTAATATGTAATACTTTATCAAAAATGACCCTGCCATTTAATGGTTAAAGTTTAATAGCCAGTGATAAAAATGCCTCAATAAACAGGGTTATTAACCTATTATAAGGAAGAAAAATTTAAATATGGGAGATGAGGGAATAAGACCTTATATTTAGCAACTAACTAAAACTAACAAATGAACCATAGATTTAAAATCAGAGGAAGTATAAACTAATATACTTAATTAGACTTTTTATCAAGAAAATTGAAAATTTGATTGCTTTATATCCTTTTCTCACTCTGCGCTTGTCAGTGTACATGCGTATTGAAAATTTGTCACGTTTTTTATGCATGATGATATTTTAATTGAATGAATCAATATGATAAGTGAACTCGTGCCATGCGTGTTTATCGTTCTTTAATTTCAAATGACGCACATTGTCACCACCGACTTAAAAAAAGTACATAGGAAATTATTGACCGAAGAACTGCATGATTACCAAACTAATTAGTAGATCAAAACATAAGGAGAATTATTATGAGGTTCCAAGAAAACAATTCAATTATTAAATAATCTCAATGACAAGTGGAAATTACTTTCTCTTGTTCTAAATATAAGACAGAGTTGACTTTTTTTTATGAGATCAAAAAAGTTAAATAAGTTACTTAATCATATCATATGTTATGTATCCTTAGATTATATATCAGTTTATAGTTTAGGTGAAATAGTTTGGAGAAAAAAGGGTAAATATAAAAATTTTTTAATATAATTTAATTAGCTTTCTTAATATATCTAAAAAATCAATTTTATGTTATATTTAAGACTCGATAGCGTATAAACATGTTGTTTTCAATACTGTAACTTAGAATATGTAGGACAATGTAAATTGTTATTAAACTTTTGGTGATTAAATTTTTCTTCATAGGACTTTGTAGTAATTCTTCCAGACATAAATCATCGCCTTCACGTTGTGGCCTCTAGAGCCTCAAAATAATAACTCTATCATTTGTCAATCAAATAGTATAGTACTCAAAAAAGTAATCAATATACAGGCAAAATAAATAAATAACGTAATCAATATATAATTGCTATCTGATAACATTCTGGATTGTGAATATATAATTGAAGAAAATATTACCTAACAATGATTTCAATTTAAATAAAGCTTGACTAAAAATTATCCACTACAAAAAAACCAACGTATTACCCACGGAATTCTGTCTCTGATATCAAATTACTGACAGATTAGGGAAGGAAACGAAATTACCGACGGAATTTTTTCCGTCTCTAAAAAGTACGTGGCAAATTGATTTACCGACGGAATTTTTATTCTGTCGGAAATTACCAACGGATTACCCACGAAAAAAATTCCGTCGGTAATTATCGACGGAATTTACCCATAAAAAAATTCCGTCGGAAATTACCGACGGAATTTACCCATAAAAAAATTCCGTCGGAAATTACCGACGGATTACCCACAGAAAAAATTTCGTGGGTAATTACCGACGGAATTTACCCACGGAAAAATTCCGTCCGAAATTACCGACCGAATTTTTTCCGTGGGTAATCTGTCGGTAATTTCCGACAGAATTTTTTCATCGGTAATTTAATATTATTTTTTTAAAAAAAATCTATGTGGTTACCTTAAAAGAGGCAATGTGGACATCATCGAAGGCCCCCTAACCGCCCGCCCCCCGCATCCGGTCTCGGTGGCCCGAGAGCAGTGGCCCCCGAGCAGGGGCCACGTGTCTCTCTAACCTTACGCCACGTGTCTTTGTGAGATAATTGTTGCGTTTTGTGACAAAAGTGGGATTCAAACCTTGAACCTTTGGTATGCGTTCTGATGCCTTTGCCAATTGATCTGCTTTAACCTTGTGTTATTTATTCACGTAATAATATATATAATGTAATAATTAAAAAATAAGTATAATATTAAAATAAATATATATTTATATATTTTATTTTTTCTAATATAAAATATAAATTTTTTAATTTCGTTTAAATATTTAATATTAATATATATATATAATTAAATATATATTTATATATAATTATATGTTTCATTTTTTATAATATAAATTATAAAATTTTTTAATTTCTAATTTTTTTTAAATATTTAATATTAATATATATAATATTACATATATATTTCATTTTTTATAATATAAATTTTAAATTTTTTTCTCGTTAAAATTACCCACGGAATTCCGTGGGTAACGTGTCGGTAATCACCCACAAAAAAAATTCCGTGGGTAAATACTGACAGATTACCCATGGAATTTTTTCCGTGGGTGATACCGACGCCTTACCCACGGAATTCTGTGGGTAATTTAAATGAGAAATTGCCCACTGAATTCCATGGGTAATGTGTCGGTAATCACCCACAAAAAAATTTCTGTGGGTCAATACTGACGGATTACCCATGGAATTTTTTCCAAGAGTGATTACTGACGTGTTACCTACGGAATTCCGTAGGTAATTTCTCATTCAAATTTCCCACGGAATTCTGTAGGTAAGGCGTCAGTAATCACTCACGGAAAAAGTTCCGTGGGTAATTCGTCAGTATTTACCCATGGAATTTTTTTCCGTCAGTAATTTTTCTGACGGAAAATTCGTCTGTAAGTTGTCAGAAATTAGCGACGGAAATAATTCCATCGATAATAATATGTTTTTTTTTGTAGGGATCATCTCCTCCTCCTCCTACCTCTTTTCTCTCTCTCTCTCTCTCTCTCTTTTGGGGGCAAACTAACATAGTTTACAACTTGAAGGGTCATTTTTCTTTATGACGAAAGAGAAGTGACAGTATTGGTTTTAAATATGAATCCATGATCTTTATTAATTTTAAAGGACTATAAATTATTCGAATAATAGTTTATGCGCTTCATCAGTAGACAAGTCCATTTAATTTGCATTTCTGGTCGTTGTCATCACTCTTGTTTTCCCCTAAAGTCTCGTCACCCTTGATAGTATCAGGCAGTCATAGAACTAAATGATTATTTTCATTATTATATATGTAATAATATCTTTTATATATATATAATGAATTATTTGTGCCATTATGAAGTTGATCACTTTAATTTTTTCTATCTATCCAAAACATAAAGAGATATCAGCTCTTTTACTTTGTGTTCCTTTTATTTTCATTGCTCTTATTTGTATTACTTATCAAACGGTACGAGGAAAACTTCTCAAGAAAATCATCACCAGGTCTTCAAAAAGAAATATATTTATTAAAAAAATATTATAACAACCGAGCAGTATACAATAAATAGTTGAATACATGAAGTAAATCCATGTAGACTATTCACTTGTCATTGGATTACACTCATTCATTCCTTAGTACTTAAGTCATTTTCGCAAATTACTTTTACCATGTTGCTTCCGTTTACAATCCACTGGCCGCCTTCAACGAAACTTCATATATGAACTACTTATTTTTTGGTGGGTTATTATATGAACTAACTACTTTTTATTCTTATTCTTATCTTCAAACACACGTTGTCTTCTCGATCCGGCCAAAATAATAATAATAACAATAATGACACACACGTTGTCTTCTCACTGTGACCCCAGCCTATATATTCAAAACCTCAGTTTGATTTCTTAACCATTGTCTACGACTTAATTAGGTTGTTCTTGGTTTACGGTTCCAAGGGATCGAAAATTCCATTTCCACGTTAAATTATTGAGTTTGCCTTCTAGAACTATATTTGATATCAACTAACTATATTTTATTCTAGAACTATATATATATATATATATATATATATATATATTTATATTTATATGTTTATCTTTTAAGCATCGGTTTGCACCAAACATTATTGAAAAACAAATAAAAAATTGTTGCTTATAGGTACATTGGATTGGATGCATGCACGATTGAATTGAGTGTGAGAAATCGCTATAATTCAAACAAATGGAAGGTTGTAAATATATAATAATAACAATGCCACCTCATTGTGAAAAATCACCTTTGAAGTAAACTTTGCAAACTTTTTTGTTTTGATCGACTTGGCAAATAAATTTAACAAACTTGAAGAGCGCAAATAATATAATGCATGACCAAACCAAATTTTTATTAAAAAAACCGTTCCTATCGTTCCACAGTGACTGTGACATACAATTCTCAGCTTCTTATAAAACTATATCAATCTTAATCAAGAGTTGTCTTCTTCTTAGATTTATGCGTGCGGCTAGAATTTGTTGATAGGCATAGTGTTGTAATGAATAAAAATGATTGAGTATTTTTAAATGGAGTTTATTTCAACTAGCCAGTTTGGAGTTACTTATCTTTTGGTGTTTGGGATGGGGAATTGTATAATGCTGGCGTTATTTATGCTGTTTAAAAATGAATTTCTAGTTAACTAGGGTCTTTTAATTATTTAAAACATAGCGAAGGAAGAAACAAGAGAAAAGGTACAAAAGTAAATGAAGGTCAGGAGAAAAAGACACGAGGTGGCTGTCTGAAAGCAATGAAGAAGAATGTGTATTAATTTAGGGTCAACTTTGACTGAGAGGGGGCGTGTTGGGTGGGAGTACTTTAGCTTTGGTGGACTCTAATTAAGAAAAACAATTATAGAATCAAGTTTGGTTGGTCTAGTGGTAAGCTCACTAGGTTGCTTAAGTAAGTGTCAGTTCGATTCCTGCCTTGTGTATGCAGCAACCAATTGGCCAGCGGCAACCCTTAAATGGAGCTTAGATCCGCGGAGGATTAGTCCTTGGCCTTTGAGGCTGGGGGATACCTTGGGAAACCAAAAAAAGAAAAACAATTATAGACTAGCAAGTCCTATTCCACTTGATGTAGTATGTGCGAATAATAATAATAGTAAGGTCAAATAATGATGATGATGATGCCTACGCCGACAATATTGCGTTGTCTTCGCCGCACATTCTATATTTCTGTTATTTTTCCTCACCAACATCTATATAGAATAATATATAATCACGAGCCCTAGCATTAATTTCATAATATAATTTGCTTAGCTTGTTTCCCAAGTCGCAGCTTGTCCGATTTCATTCTTTTTCTTCAAGAAAACTACTACTCATCAATGTTTTTTTTTTTTTTTAAAAAAAAGAAGACTCTAGCTTGACCCATTTTTATTAGTCTAAATACTAATTGATAAAGCAATTATATATGTATATATAAGTAAATATTTGTCTAAGAATAACATCAATCTTAGTTTTTGATATATAAAATTAATGCAAATCATAAACGACTAATATTGAATCTAGCTACAAATATTAAAGAATGTGACCCAAAATTAGATAAATTAAGATCTCAGTTCTCATATTTAGTCAACTTTAATCAATTTCAGGAATTCATCCCCATAATTTGAAACTATCAAGGCCGTTTATGCTCTGCTCTCTATGCAAATTCTAAAGGAATTAGTTATTGTTTTTTGCTCTTATCATTCTTTTCTCATCTTTTTTCTCTTACTGTTCATTTCAACCTTTAAATTAAAATTTGAGCAGTTCAAATTAAATGTTTATAGAAATATTTAAAAATATCAAATTATTATAAAATAATTAAATATATTAAAAAATGTTAAATTTTAGTTATGATAATTTAAATATATAATAAAAAATATTTAAAAATAATATTTTTATGAAACATTAAATTTGAACCGCTTAGATTTCAATCTAAAGGCTGAAATGAGTAATAGAGGGGAAGAAGATGTGAAAAGAGCAGTAAGAGCAAAGAACCGTAGTTAATCCCAATTCTAAATCCCTCGGCGGGGTGGGACAAACAAGGTCATAACCAGAGCCTAGAGTTAGGTAAAATGGCAAGCCGTTTGGCTACGACGACGACAAACAATACTATGATTATAGAATTTTTTTTTTATCTCTCTTTTTCCTTCAGCCAACAGATCGGACCGTTAAATCTAATGACTCATGTGATATATATGTGCCCCTTCGAATACGATAACGTGGTATTAGCCAAAGTGAGTAGAAAAAGTGAGGTCATTTTTTCAAAGAGAGGCTCATCGATGTTGTTCAAAGTGTGGGGCATGTATGTAATTAACCGCCTCAATGGACGCTAACCTTTAATAAACCAATTAATTAAATAAAATGCCCACCTCATTGTATACTCATTATACCCTCTTTTAATATTTTAATATTTATTTTGTGCTTCAAATTAATTTTTTTATATATAGTTAAAAGTGTCCTTGTCCTGAACAATACAATGCTTAATTATTTGAGAGCCTATCATAATGCATGATTGGTTTACGTCACAAATTTAAGGATCATAATATGTTGTACGTATTACGTGTATACTTGTGATGTTTGTATTGTTTTAACGAAGTGCAAGAATATCAAGAATAGCCATTTGTTATTAGTATTGTTAATTTTAGTCCCTTAATTTAAACAGAAGAAAAGAAGACGATTCATAAACACATACACGAGAGAATATTATATGGCCCACCAACTTTATCATATAAATTCAATGTGTGAAATTGTGTTGGATCCACTTTCTTATTCGTACAACGAATTGAATGTCGAGTCAAAAATGATCATAGCCAACAACCCAACAAAACTTTGAGCCAATTAATTAACACGAAAAGAAAATATATGATTCATTGTCTCCTTTGGAGTTCCGACAGTGACAGATTATTCATGATGAACAAAATTAGATCTTTCATGACTTTGGATGTCTAATTTTATTCTATATTATTCTATTAGATTTTTTTTAAAAAAAAAAATTGCATGGTTGTTGAGAATGAGTCATTTTAAAAAAAAAAAAAAAATCAATATTTCTGTTCCTGTTATCTTGCAGAATATTCAAATCCTTACCTAACATTATCCTTGATCTACTTAGGAATAGAAAGAGTGGGACATGAAGGGTTCCTAATGAAAGATAATGTGCATGCATGATAACGATGACTTTGAACAATTTTCCGATTTGGAGTATATATTATTTATTGGCGAAGTCTATATTCATATAATTGATCTGTTTTGTTCAATGGTTTATTTTGGTTCGAACCTAACGAACAAGCTAAAGCAAACAACTAAATTTACCAACTCAATAATGGCCAATAATGATCATTGACATTGCCCTCCTCCTCCTCCTCCTCCTTATTATCACGCGCACACATTGAAAAATGTAATTGGGTCTGAGTGCACTGAATATTTAAGATTTGTTTGGATCCGTATTGACTAAGAGGGCTTAATCACAAAAATCACACGTCGTATTCCACTTGTATGTGATTGCATGTAAATACTGCATACTCTAATTCATTTTTTTACCAGCTCATGTGTGTTGGCGTAGTTTCTATAAATACAATATGTTAAACCGAGTCAATGTTTAAGGACATTACTCTTAGGGTTTGTTTGGTCTGAGAGGAGAGGAGGGGAGGAAAAGTGGATGAAGGGAATTTTTTTTTAAGTTGAATTTAAAAAAATTAGAGGAGTGGGGTTAAAAAATTTTAATTAATTTTTCTTACTCTTTTATCTTATATATTCTCTTTATTAAAATTTTATTACCTCACTTCTTCAATCCTTTAAAATTCAACTCATAAAAATTTTTCCTAACCATTTTCTAAAAGATGCCCATTTTATATTTAACTCGTGCACAAGGGGAAATCGCTGGATTTCCACAATAATTTTGCCTCTAGGCGGCCTGTTGTTGAATATGCCAACTCATTCTTTTTCTTGACCCATTTGCTAATCTAAATTTACAAAATATAATATACACACTTATATTTTCTCTCCCAAAACAATGTGGGACTTTATACAAGGCTAATAGGCTATGTGAGTGTTTGAAATAGCTTATTTCCCAGAAATAAGTACTTATTACATAAGTCCAGATAAAATTCTTCTCATATACTTATCTCGTATACCGTAAATCACAAATTATAAGCATTTATTATCCGAAAATAAACTTTCCCAGATGAGCTCTATATATGTATCATGTATGTATAATGATTAATGAACAATGCCGACTTCTGACGTCTTTTCCAAATAACATACATGCTTTATTCCGAGCACTGCAAAGCGGTACATGTCACTATTTCACCACCAACCACATGTCACTATTCACCACCAACCACGAACAAGACTTTTTGGCGATCAAAATCCACCATTGACGGGTCTGACTAGAAAGTAAACGCCAGTAAACAAACGCAGTCGGAACCATCATTGCCATGGATTTTCACAAGGGTCAAAACGAGGCTGTTTATAGAGTGGACAAGAGATTCCAGAATTTTAATATCGTGTGTTACATTGGTTAGCAGCCAAATACACCTGCAGAATTAAGTTGTCAATTGGTCATAATTCATAAGACGGTCAAATTGGGGTGCGTCGCATGAGACTATGTCACACATTAACATGTGCTTCTTAACAGAGCAACAATCGATGCCTGGCTTGAAATGAGTAGTTTCTACTTTCTATTGAATCACAGATAGTGACCTGCAACCCACCACTTGACTTTCAACCATAACAACGTTTGCTTTAAGCAAACAAAACATGGGGCTATGGTTCCAGAGGTAACACTATCACTTGAAATCTAAAGTAATAAATATTTAAATTTGCCCGTTACATTGACATAAGTTAAGAAAATTGCTTTAACCACTCAATTCAACAACATATATCGTATAACAAAAGAGGAAACTACAATTTAAATCTAATCCATGTGTTCAAAACCTATCATTGTTTCAGGGCACTCCCATCATCACTGCTCTTCTGAAGGGGTGGCAAAAATGGTCAGGTGCTTAAAATCATATTGTAACAAGTGAACTCATCAAGAGCAAAGGGGAATGCAATGGGAAGATTGACAGAACCATAAAGATTCCATTTAGTCTTCAACTCCTTATCTTGAAGCATCAGCACAACTCCAAATAATTATTACTCATCACCCCAGGTTGATGGCCCTCCCATTCCAATTTCAGATATTGAGTGAGATAACGACTCCACATTTCGCTTTTTAGAACTCTTGCGCTTGCCCACAGAGGGAACTGTGCCGCCCACAAAATTCACATCCTTTGCTACCTTTTCATTAACTTCTATTTTGCCACCATGTTCTAGATCTTCTGCATCACTGACGGTAAAAAGATCTGCAAATGAGGCTTCTGCATCATCAATAACATCAATTTCACTTTGTTTCCCCTTCTTTGATCTCTTCTGTTTCTTACCAACCTTAGTAGCATCCTCCTCAAAAGCCACACCCTCTTCTTGGGGCTTGCCATTGTTTCTTAGCTTTTTCTTAGTAGACTTGTTCTCTCGGTCATTATCAACAGCGTCTATAGGACCAGCATTCTTTCTCTCTATAACAGGATTTTTATGCTTTTTATCCTTATTCTGAGCCATATTTTCATCATCAAGGACCATAACATCCTTCTTGGAGACAACAGCAGCAGTTTTCTTCCTTTTCTCGCTTGATTTCTTTCCGAGGGTTTCAAAATGATCATCCTCACCTTCATCAATCCGATGATGTTTCACATCCTTCTTTTCTAAGGTAACAATATTTCTATCCTTTTCACCTTCAGAACCTGCCAAAAAATCTCCTCCATCAACCCTGTCATTATTCTTGGCATGTTTATCCACTGGTCTAGCATTGAATATCTGCAATTTTGGCAATTCTTTCCTAATCTGTAATATTGTATGCATGACAGTTCATGTCAGAGAGGAAATTTTAAACTTTGATGAAAGAATAACAACAAATGATAAAGAACAATAAAAAGGAAATTACCTTTCTTGCTATTTTATCATTAGCAGCAACAGGATTTCCAAGAAGATTAAGATTTCTAAGATTCACCAGGGATTTGAGCACCTGCCATTGTATCACGTGAACAAGATACATGATAAAGACTATTCACAATAAAGATCAAAATTAGAAAATAAGGAAAACTCCATATCTGCATATCAAACCTTTAGATCTGAGTATCTCAAGATCACATTATTCCCCAAGTCCAAATTCAGAAGCTTAGAATTATGAGCTAATTCATCTGGAAGACTCTGAAAATCCAAGATTAAATGAAATGTTAAAAAACACATAAAATGAAAAACTCGAGCAAAAAAGTACATGAAAAATCCAAGTACTGAATAAACAAAACATGAATTAAAAAGAGATTTTGAGGATAGTCACATGTAGAAAGGGTAGGAAAGAGGGAGAAAGAGATATATAGGCCCGCCGGGGTAGAGGAATCAAAACTCAAATCTTCCTTACTTATAAGTCATTTCACAAACTACCTCAACCCATTATTAAAATACCAAAGGCAGTAACAATCCCAAACAGACTCCTAATTAACTCTCCTTTATTATTATAATTACAAACATCACACTTCAAGACACACCTTGATCTCATTGTGAGCGAGGCGGAGCTCTTTCAGCTCAACACAAGACTTGAGTGAGGAGTCAATAGTCTCAAGCTGGCAATGAGAGAGAGAAAGCTGGAAAAAAAATAAACATTGTTGCCTTTCAGAATACATTCCAGAAGTAACCCCTAGAGTGGCTCAATATATTGGATAGCAATTTACCTTAGTGATAGATTTCACCTTTGCAAGAGCATCACCAAGTTTACGGATATGATTTTTGGAAAGAACTGAAGGTGAAATCGAAGTGATAGAAAGATTACATTCAAGTCACCAGAGAGTTCAATAACTTGCAGAGAACAGATCCTATAAATCATATGGTAGGAAGGAGGGGCGTGTGTGTTAATAATAGATTAAGATTTGTTTATATTGAGGTGAAAAGAAGAAGAAAACCCTATCTTCATGCATATGCAAGATTAAGCAGCCATGAATGTAACTTACAGCAAGTCAAAATTACAACCTCTTTTTATCTTTTAAATTTCATGGTCTTATCCTGATTTTGCACATGAAAGTTTTGTTTCCTCTCTGGCTTTCATGTCTCCAATTCAAGAATCATAATTCTCCTATATTTTCATTTTCCATTTTTTTTACAAATAAAACAACATTGAAAAGGAGAGGAATATGATTAAGATCATATCAAATTTCAAATGCAGTCTTTATGATAGGAACATAAAATTAAAGTGATACCAGTTACTATCCTTAATAGCATATAAAGAAGAAGAAAATGAAAAGTAAGCCATACCAAGAGTGTTCAAGTCTTTGATCTGATCAAGTTTGCAAATGGAGACAATCTCATTATCTAACCAACCCAAAAAGAAAAGTCAGTAAGAAAAATGAAGAAAAGAAATTAAAAGAAATCTGCTATCGAAGTTAGTTTGTAGGTTATATTATATAACAAGGCTCACCATTCAAAATCACTGCTCTGAGGCTAACAAGAGATCTAACCTGATCCATAGACTTAAGCTTATTTTTGCCTGCATTCAATACCTGGGTGACAAATGAGCAAACCTTACCCTTATTTACTCATGGAAATCATTAAACTTTATAAGAAAAACTAGCACATGGGCAGCTGAGTTCTCATGAATACTTACAGTGAGCTTAGTGAGTCCTTGAATTCCTTCTAAGCTTTCTAATTTGTTTTCCACGACCGATAACCACTTCAAATTAACGCAAGGCCTCAACCCCTGTTGTAATCCGTGTGAGAACATTAGTCAGTGAGGCCCATAGTCTAGTACTCTAGTTCATAAACAAAACAGAACAGGAGGGGATAAACCTCAAGGGAAGTTAGGTTGTTGAGCTTAAGGTCAAGCTTTTCCAAGTTCTTGAAGTCGGCCAAGATTGATACCTGCGAATGTCCGATTAAAAAAAAAACAAAGCAAAGCAAAACCTCTATAACAGGTATGCTCCAAAATCAAAGGGAGAAAGAAATCCGAGGGAAGTGCAGAGACATACATCGGAAAGAGCCTTGTGATTAAGGTAAAGAGTGGAAATGGAACTGGGATCGCGGGTATTGTTTTCCTTCAATACCTGCTCGGAGTTCAGGCGAGTCATCGTTTCCTGCACAATCCGGCCACTGATTCACCCGCCAAGGTCCTGACTCCTAAGTTCTAAAGCCCTGACAAATAAAAAAAACCCCACTTCATTTTTTTCCAAGCCAATGTTTTTCTGGGCCGGTGTAATAACCCAAAGGTTGCGGCCTGGAATAGCGGGCTTCAACTTCTCTACGGCCGAAACTCAATTCTTTTTGGTAAACGAGGTAAGCCCTACCACCTAGTATTTGAAGTAGTGTTGGGAAAACAGGTCGGCTCGTGACGGGCTCGGGCCTAAACGGGTCAGCCCGTTTAGGCTCCGAGTCTAAATCCGTATCTTTTTAGAGTGGCTCGGCCCGTTTAAGGTAGGCCTGCGGGTTTTTGGCCCGTTTAAGTTTTTTTTTTTTGCTTCTTATTCTCATAAAGACTAAAATACCTAATTTAAAATATAAATATTATCAACACTAATTTAAAATATAAATATTATCCAAGTTTAATAGAACACAAACACTAAAACTTAAGTCCAAACCATAATTAATGTTTATAACCAATTAAATAATTTCATAGCCACAATCAAACAAGCCTACAAGCTTCAAATGTCAGTAATAATATAACACTTGATTTGGATTTTGGCGTATACATGCAAAAAAAGAAAAAGAAAATCAAAGAAGAGAAGCTTCAAATGAGGTCTGAGTCAGTGTGAGAGCATTTCTGATATAAGGGTTAGGTTAGGTTAACTCTACCTTTTGACCAATGTTTGCTGCCCATTGCCTTGTGCCCATTTAAAAAAAAAAGTTAAACGGGCCTAAAAGGACCGGCCCTTTTAGGCCCGCTTCCATTTTCAGCCTCTAAATTATAGGCTCGGCCCTTGACGGGCTCGAGCCTAAACGAGCCGATCCGACAGGCTCGGCCCGAATTCCCGGCTCTAATTTGAAGCATTTTCTGAACCCTGGACTTCTCAATTAGGTCTAGGATCCAAGCAACCAACTAGTTTGAGTCTGAGAAGTTAGAGTGTTTTGTTTAATGAGTTATCTCCTCTCTCTCTCTCTCTTGATAAGTACGCCACTTCTCAGGATTTGAACTTGTGTTTTCATCCTTATAAAAGGTGATATCACTTATTATCTCGACCAATCACTCAGTCGAAACTCAATTAATTTGACAAGTCAACAGTTTCTTGATTTGTTAGTCAACGTACTAAAACCCCCCCTCGTTTTTTTTGGCCAATGTTTTTCTGGGCCGGTGTAAGAACCCTAAAGTTGCAACCTGGAATAGCGAGCTTCAACTTCTCTACGGCCGAAACTCAATTCTTTTTGGTAAACGAGGTAGACCCTACCACTTAGTATTTGAAGCATTTTCTGAACCCTAGCCTTCTCAACTAGGCCTATGATCCAAGCAACCAACTAGTTTGGGTCTGAGAAGTTAGAGTGTGTTGTTTAATAAGTTATCTCCTCTCTCTCTCTCTCTCTCTCTATAAATATGCCACTTCTCAGGATTTGAACTTGTGCTTTCATCCTTACAAAAGGTGAGATCACTTATTATCTTGACCAATCACTCAGTCGAAACTCAATTTGACCAGTCAATAGTTTCCTGATTTGTTAGCCAACGTACTAAAATATTATCATTTCAGCATTAAATACTATGGGGCTGAGTTTAAGACATTTCAAAACATATGAACCTATTAAAAATTGATGCAGATTATACGGACAACATAAATTTTTTCCCAAAAGAAATTGTTTTTTTTGGAACCAAAAAAAAACAAAGGGATAATTATAGAGATGCAAGAAAATTCACTACTAACAGGTCAAAAGGAAGAGGGCAAACATGATCAAAGACATTTAAATAATTTCACAGAGCGTGTTTGTATTGACTTTTGAAAAATAGATTTTACGATTTACAAGGTAAATATGTAAAAGAAGTTTTATCTCGATTAACAGAAAAGGACTTCTAAAATTACGGTTTAGAGGTTACCTAAACACATAGGCTTCAAATTACCCACAAATCTCGATACCCATTGGTAACAACTGAAATTTTTTTCAAAAAAGAAAAAAACTACTTTGTCCAAAACCTCTGCGGAATTTTTCCAAAAGCAAAATTCATATCCATTCCTTGACTCATTGTCATTGAGTTGCATTTTGCAGGCTGATCACCTCAAGAGATTAAACCGAGCGGGGAAGACATATTCCTTGTACCCTCGCTCCACATTTCCATTTGAATGCAAGAAATGTTGGTGGTACAAAGTTTTAGGGGTCGATGGAAAAATTTAGCACCAAAGCTCGAGCAGGGCAAAAAACAATTTCGCTAAAAAACAGAAATATGCGAGGAAAATATATCACAGAATACATATAAAGATGTCATTTCAGTAATCACGAGTGAATAATAGGTGGGCCAAAAAAGTTCAACCAATGAACATAAGACCCAAGATCATGAATTCTTTAATATATATTGCCCACTGCGCCAATGTTAGAATGCAGCACACTTAATGAGATGCTCCCATATCCTGACAGGCATTCCATGATGTTTGAGGAGTTGTATCATGAGATGTATTTTTCCTGTTGTTCTTGAAGGAGCCTGGCCGATGATTTGGCATCCAAATATAATGAGCAAACTTCCTCAAGATCCGCCTATAAATTACACAATTCAAATCATACTCATTTAGTTGGTGATAATAGCATATTAATTCATTCAAGAACCTATCTAACGAAAGATCATATAGCTACCTTGCAGATATTGTCTCTACCATTCATTCTGGCTACAATGCTGGCCGGGGATAAAAGCTGAACTGCGTGTCTGTCAAATCAGTATCACTTGTAAGTACCCAAGGAAAATGGAAGTATCACGCATAGGTCTATTCTATTGGAGTGAAGATCAGTATTCAGATCTTTTTTTAGTAGAACAGCAATCTAATGGCGTACCGTAAAGATGTCCTTTGTCCAATTTCTCCAAGGTAAGCTAAACTTTCCTCATCCACACCCAGCTCCTCCACTTGAGCACGGATAGCTAAAATCTGTCAAATGTAAGGAGCATATACGTTGGTGTAACTCTAGATTCTACCAAACTTTCAAATACTACAGGTTTGTTCTTGAAAAAGAAACACAGGCAGAAACGGCCTATTTAAATGCAAAGGAACCTGTATCATTTCAGCAGGACCATAGATTTGTGTCCGAATTATCACCAATCGATCCAAAAGGTCAACAGGTATGCCATGAGGACTAGTCATATCTGTGCCTCTGCATAACAAGGCAGTTCAACATGTCAAGGTTGATATGTCGATTGAGGAAGGATAATGAAAATGCAACTAATTAACACCACTGCTGTTAATCTGATCAGACATATCTACCTTTAATTTACTTAGTCCATCAATGCTCCAAAATACCCAAATTAACTTAGATGTCTCATGACTCAAGAGCATAGACGAAGAGTTTCATACCTTACATTGCATATTCCTCTATTAGTAGCAAAGATTACTATTGGAGATAAGGAACTCTCCAAGGCACGATTCAAATACGAAAAACACTCCATATCTAGCATATGCACCTGCAAAAAGCATTTGGAAATCATATTATAATTTAAAAATAGAAGCTATGCATATGAGACTGGGTGAGGCAAAAAGTCACCTCATCAATAAATAGAACTCCAGGTACAAGCTCAGCTACACCTTCATCAATATAACGGTTGACAACCTGTCAGTAACAGAAGCACATTGTCACACAGTCTTTTTTTTTTTGGCCTGAATTGTAGTATGTAATCTATTTACATAGTCTATTATTCATTCTTCTCTTTTCCTATGGTCATTTTTCACAAAACAATTGACTATGTGAACACCACTGCTTTCGAATCATAGCATATAAACACAACCTCCAAAAGATTATAAACTATGTGAAGGAAATTTGAAAATGGTTGACATTTGAGAAAGCATCTAAGAAACCCAAATTGAAATTTCAACTCCTCACATACACATGGATACTAAGAAAAATTAGTATCTGCCAAAAGTTCTGCCTGTACCTTGTTAATTTCTTGTCTCAACTTATCAGTGATTTCAGTTTTCCTGGGTTTCATCATCTGGCCCATTAGAGACAGAATATCCTGCCCACCCTGAGGCCGTGCATTGGCAGCATCCAGATCATGTAATGTTACATCCTACAATTAAAAAAACGCAACTTTGATCACAATCAAGAACAATATATATATAAACACATAATGTCTCAGAATTTTCACATAGAATCTGGGTCTTTCCAGCCACACATTTCTTGACAGTTCCAAAAAGTTCTCCGGCACAGCTTAAAGTTACCAAAAAAAACACAGCTAATAATTTGAAAACTAACATCCTAAAAACCAGTAACGTAAAAACTTGAAAATGAATTTATCAGACTGAAAATCACAGAGCTTACTCAAATGAAATGATGTATAGTTTGTAATTGACACGTGTAAGGTAAATATAAGGTGGTTGCAATAAAGGAGTCGTTAGAAGGCTTAGGAGTTAGAAGCCTATATAAGGATGATGACTTGTAAACAAGTTATGTTTTTGTTGGTAATATTCAGTGTACTATTCAGCTATCTCTCTCTGTCTCTCCCTTCTCTTCTTAAATCTTTCTCTCTACCACTACCCATCATGAAACCTGTCATATAGATTTTCTTGAGCGTGATAAAGTTAAAGGGGTTCTCATACGGACTAGTTAAACTAAAATTGAATATCTTGAGGAATGTTTATCAGTGTGTGCAGGTGTATTTCTTCAAATTAATTACCTGAACAATCTCCTTCTTTTTGTGAACCTCGCCCTTTGGAAGTGGGACATACTCCTCTGCTTCAAGGTCAAATTCTGTTGCAAAAGCATCACTTCTACCCACCCTTTTCACTGCTCCACTATTTGCTTCAATGTATATAACATCCCCAACAGCCACCTGTACGCAGAGTCAAACATTTTAAATTAAAACTTCAGATTCTGCGTGTTCTCAGGGTCATACAACCATAAAATAGCTTTCAAATAACCTTTTTAAAAGTTTATAGCTTCTCTTACACATAAGAAAACAAGACAAAAAACATGAAGTCATAAAAATTGAAAGCCTCACCTTCTCCTTAATCAAGGCATCATATATGGTGGGATCTAACTTCAGTTGTTTGGTTCCTTTTACTGTTTTTAATCCAATGATGACATGACTAATGCTTTTGCCATAGCCGCCTGTTAGACTCTCCGATTCTTCAGGTGAGAGTTCTGTTACCTGACATAAGACTAGCAACAAGTGAGACCTCGGCATCAACAAGAATCTGAAGATGACAAGAACAGACTATGATCCGGTCAACATTTTCAAAGAGGCAGTCAATAATAATTAAGTTACCTCTCCTTCATATACTTCCTTATTTTCCTTGATTCGCAAGCCAATAGCCCGTCTAAAATTTTCCATCAGAACCTCTGTCTTCTTAACTTCTGATGAATACACTTCTGATCCAACCATAGGGCAGAATGGAACCTGAGCATAATAAAAAAAAAATATAATGAAGCCGGCTCTGATGGGGCTTCCTACAAAGGCCAATAGCAGTAAAAGGACCAGCAAAACATAATGGAATGCAAGAGTAATTAACTATCATGTGTAATAGTGTATGAGTTGGGAGGGAGATTTGGAGAGAGGAGAGACCATAGCAGAAGGTTTTAAGAACATATTGCAATTGGAGTCGGTAGGAAAAATATGAGAGAATAGTTGGGAGTTTCTAATCTCGTAGAAGCTAGAAAACCTCTTGTTTTCGTTCTCTTTCATATTTTGGTTTGCTATAAGATGAATAAGTTCATTTTGGCTCTCTTTTGAGGATTCCTACCTTTGAGTATCATTATCATTAAGCCGTGAAAGTTCCTATTACTATTACATTTTATTTCTATCAATAGACGGACAAGAAAAGAATTGATATTAAAACATTATCCGTATGAAAGAATTATGCAGCTACCTTGCTCCCAAGCTCCTGACTTATTCCAAGGGCTAGTGCAGTCTTTCCAGTTCCAGGAGGTCCAGCCAGTAAGAGTGCCCGGCCAGCCATCTTCTTCTGCCGAATCATATCAACCACAAGACCAGTCGCTTCTCTTGCCTCTGCCTGTCCCACAAAGCCGGCAGCAAAGGGTAGTGCTCTTCCATTGGCCTAGAGAGAGAGAGAGAGAGAGCAAGTCATTCACATGGTATGATAATGGAAGAAGCTACTAATGATATACCTATCCGACCAATAAAAAGCCAATGTTAGTCCATTCATAATTCATTTGATGCTTTCAAAACCGTCAAGCTTCTCATTATAGAGTAGGCTTCTCCCCACAACATTACATACGCGTATAAGATCACCGCAAAAGGAAACCTAACATTTAAACTTTGCAATGTGTCACCGTTAGCTGATCTAAAGAACCAAATTTAACGAACAATATGACAAGGATTCAACTCTTGCTTAACCACATAAACGCAAAACTTCAATTTTATCCACCATGGTGAAATAATTGAACTTTTAGCAGAAAAGAACTTGTAAAGACATCAAAACGTGCTAATAGTATAAAATTTAGATAAATGGCACTTTCCAGAGATTTAGCACCACCAATAGGAACATAAAAAAGTGAGAGGACCCTAGCACAGGGTGCCTAACTATGAAGTTTGTTAAAAAATAAATAAAAATTGACAGTAACCAAGCTGCTAAAACCCACTGTCCTAAACTCTCAAGAACCCGCAGGGGATAGGGAAGAGTGAGGTTGCTTCCTTGGTCTAGATGTTCACGGTGAGTATGCGAGAGAAAGAAAGAACCTCGAGTCCTAAGCCTTTGATATGTGTATGAGTGGCAACGCGCTGCTTCTTGGTGGTAGATTGAACCTCTTCTATTTTCATCTTCTCCATCAATCACTCCCTTTAGCTATTCAGCTTTGCAGAAACTTCCAGGCAGATACTGAAACGCTTTATACTCCCTCTGCACCGTTGCTGCCGTCGGTTTCGGTGACAGATGGCTGTCGTTCTCGTTGTAGCAGGTGGTTGCTGGAGGGGAAGCACGGTTTCCACCTCTCAGGCCTGGGGTTTTGGAAAATAGAGCAGAGGAGGGGCGCCCGGGTTTTTGGGTCGGGGCAATATTAAGGATGTTTCCGCGGGTTCCTTTTCGTCCCAGGTCACATTCTCGTGAAAGAAGCCCTTCTTTTGCGCCGAGTTCGTCCAATTGCAATTTAAATAAAAAATCTTTTATTTTGGCCAAGAACGAGAAGGGAGAATTTAAAAATAGGAAAACTTCAGAAAAATACAATTAAAACTATAAAAAGATAAATTAGTGTTGGGAATTTATAAAATCCCAGGCTAGAACTAAAGTAAAAATATGGGATTTCTAATTCTGATTAAATCGCTCTTAGTTCAATTATGAAACATAAAAATAAAGTCGTTAGTGTAAAATCTGATGTTGTTAATATAGATATAGATGTTGTTATTGACCCCTGAAACTTGTGCCCTCAAAATTATCCCTGGTTTTTAGGATATAAAGTTGTGAATCATGAAAGTAGGGTTGTTAATGTAAAATATGATGTTGTTAATATAGATACATATATTGTTATTGATCCTTAAAATTTTTGAACTGAATTAAGGGCATTTTGGTCATTTGATCAGAATTGGAAATTCCATATTCCTACTTCAGTTCTTACTTGAGATTTGATAAATTTGCAACACCAATTTATCTTTTCCCATTTTTAATGATATTTTTCTGGAATTTTCCCTTTAAAAATATTTCAAGACAGAAAAAATATTCTAAAAGGTCTAATAACATGTGTGAAAAAGATAAAAAAAGAAGGCTGTATGAAATTTATAATGAAAGTTGTGAATAGTAACATCCCAGTAAATTGTAAATATTATATTTGGAAGAGGCGAGGCAGGATGAGGTTCACGCACTGAGGGACTATCGTCACGTCAGGTAAAATAGTTTTGGAGGTCTGTCATTCCACCCAAATTCCATGATGGCTTCTTTACAAGTCATATCCAAGATTGGTAAAATTTTAACCTAACAACAAGATCAAGACTTGGCGAGGGTGGTTGGAAGAGTCTTTTCTTCACAATTTGCTGGCTTCTAAGGCAAGACCGTAATGAGAGTACCTATACGGCTATACTGGATTTGAAGCAAAGCTGAATACGTTCTGGCATGAGCACCTGCAATTTCAGGATGCGTCATACTGCTACTAGGCTCCATGGGGTGAACATTAACTCACGGCAACACCATCTACATGATCTTGCTACTAAACAGACAAATTGATAGAAGGTTTTCTATTTAGGAAGATGGTAATCGCCTGGTAGCTTAATTGTAGGGATGCCTGATGGGGCTTAAAAGAGTTTAGGATCGAGGTGCTAGAAACATAACTTTGAAAAGTGACTATACTGATATACTGAAGCTGTTCGATTTATTCTCAATGAGGTTCCAATAGCTTATGAAAACTGGGGAGTGATGTATAAAATTAGAAGCATGATACAATATTCTTGATAAGTGAAAATCTAATAGATAAGTAGAGACACCAATGCCATAACGGATTTTCTTATAAAAAGTAATCTGAACGAAGCCATTGGACTATAAATACTCAATCCAGAGTTATTAATGGAGATTTTAACCGGTAGTGTTGTCTCATAACTTTTTTGTATTTAGGTTTTACTTTTATTTCTGATGTATAGCAAAAACATACATTGAAAATTGGATTAAGCAATTGCCTTTTTTGATTTGCCCGGGCATTTAAATTTGTAATTGGAACACGTACAAGAAGCGAGCACCTGCGGTAAAGGGCACTAGCATTCTAACTCCATCTACAAGACTCGTCATCTCAGCAGCAAAATTCTGTACTTTAGGCTCTATCTCATTAGGATTTTACGCAAGACTTCTTTAACTTTTGGATTAGCTTTTACTAGGACATATTTACCTAATTTTAGAGAAATTAAGGATAGTGGTTAAATTAGTTAATCATATTTATTTTCTTAAAATACCCTTATTTAAAATTTAAAATGGCATCTAATTACGTTGATTATCTGTTTTTTCTTGTACTTCTCCTGCCTCACACACGACTTTTCCAAGCTCTCCCACAATCCGGCGTCATCAATCTCCCTCAACAACTTTCGATCTACTCTTATTAAATTATTAATGTGTTTAATTATTATTGAGAAAGTATCAATATGGGGTATCTTGAGAAGAAATTGATAAAAATTAGAACTTTGTCTTATAATTGGAGCCAAGATCAACTCTTAAATATTGTCTTATAATTAGGACCGGAGGGAGTAATATTTAAAAAGTAAGTATATGAGAAGAATTTTATCTGAATTTACAATTTACAGAGAAAAGACTTCTAAAACCTTGATTTTGTTATTTCCCAAACATGCACCTAGGTCAACTATCTTAAACATCTCCCGTTCTATTTGTCTCTTGCAAGTTTATCAAGCCAATGAACATTTGCAATTTGTATTTCCAAGAAATAAGAAAGCCTTAAGGAGTGATATAAACAAATTCTGATCCACAATATAAATGTATGATTTCTTATAAAATCTATAATCTATAAAAATATATTGGTGGCCACTCTAATTAGTGTTTATTTTGGTCTGTTTTTGGCACTCGCATTCAGCATCATTGAATAATTTCAGTGAGAAAAACAAATTGTATGATAGGCTTTGAAATGGTCTGTCTTACAGTGCATCCGCAATGATAAATTATATTGATACGTCAAACTATTTTGTAGACCTACTTCTTCCTCTAATTCCACTGAAATCAAGGAATAATGGTTGCTCCTATTAAATACAATTTTAAAGAAGAAGAAAAATACCAGGGGAATTATAGGGATAACATTAATAAATAAACATTAACTATACTTGTTTATCATGACAGTAAATAACGCAGAAATAATTTTTATTTTGACCAACCAATGCAAAAATAAATTGATATCAATATCAATATCATGAAAAATCTCTCAACTAACAAAATTGCATTAAACTCTTAATCCCGAAGACATAAAAGATCTTAAATTACAATGATAATAGGTTTTAGATATACAGAGGAATATCAATGATCAAGGACCCATGACATTATGCTCATTTGGATGAATGATTGGAATGCTTAAAAGCAGCTTTTCAATCATAATTTACGATATACGAGGTAAGTATGTGAGAGGAGTTATATCTCGATCTACATAAAAAATAATTTATAAACAATCTGATCGCTAAAACAAACATGCCCATTATTTATATTATTAGGGTTTTACACTTTTACATTGATGATCCCAAACCCAACAACGTGACAAGTGACAATCAACAAGGCAGCCAATCCCGGGTTCAGCTAACACTGTCCACACTGGAACTCAGCTTCTTTCTCCGTCTTCCATTCTCCCTCATCCATCGCTATTTGTCTCTCTCTTCTCAATCCCACTGCCCTGCGACCACCCCTGCGGCATACAAACAATATTTATGTAAGCCTGCCAGATCGCTACCATCTTTCGCAGGTTCCTCTAGCCCTAGATCTCCATGATTATGGCGCCACGAAAAGATCGCGAGCGTCAACTGCTCGTTGAGTCCGTGTACTCTGTCATTGCACTTCTCTTCCTCCTCGTCACTTGCGTCGAGCTCTGCGACGCCGCCTCCGTAGTCGACGTCTACCGCCTGATTCAGTATGATATGTCCGGGGCTCCATTCGGATCTCGACTCGCCAGCCTCAATCACCATGCCGGCTCTCTCCACTTCTCTCCCCACTCTGATCTCTCACGCACTGTGCTCGTGATCCCGCTTCGCGAGTTGAACATGACTTTTGTCAAAGGTTTTTTCTCTCTCTCTCTTCCTATTTTCGTTTTCTCGCTGTCTTGATTGCGCATCAAGCGATTTGTGACGTAATTCTGTAGCATAAGCCAATTATTATTATGCTAGTTACAGCAGTCCTTTTTTGGCCCTATTGTTTCAGAAGTTTTAGTGAAACAGCAATGACCATGGCGTTATTTTGCACTCTGGATTTTATCGATTCACTGATACATGGTTTGAACGCGTGTAATTATGGGGTTAACGAACCGTAATAAATTTCCATATCACTAGCGTTAAGTTAGAACTGAGGTCTATTCTGTTTTCTTGTCAACGCAAATCATTTATGATAATCTAACACCTTTTCAGATCAATGGCAAGGAGCGGTGGTTCAAATCGTTTTACTTGATTCTAATCCTCCTCACTAATGTGCGAAATAATGGATATGCTTACTGTTGGTTTATGGGTAAAACATCCCAGAAGCGTTCAAATAATTAAAGGGTTGAATTAGGAGACAAAGGATACTGATATGAATTGACAAAGGATGATTACTTGAATCCCGTCTTGAGATTTTGAGAGTGTTGGGTTACTTGGAACATAATAATCTTTATACATGAGAGAGAGCTACAAACCATTGAGAGACACTAGGTAACAAGCAGCTTAGAGGCTTTCTAATATATTGTAGTGTGACTTGAAGTGCTCATAAGCTTCCATTAAATTTAGTCACAGTGCTCTGATATGACTCTGAGGCATGAGAAGATATGCTGGGTTTGTAGATTGTTTAATTGACAGGCTAGCTGTTATAATTAACCTACTAATGCTATCCATTCCTGTTGTTAGCCACATATTAACATTATTTTATGTAATACTGTAGCTGAATGCTTAGCTTTTAATGCCTCTTTATTTGTCAAGATTATTATTTGATGAATGTCATTTGATCCCACACTTATAAGACTACCTAATTGTAATTTCTTGTGGATACTATATGGCAGAATATATCGTTGAAAAGAAGCCACTTGGGGGCTTATTATTTTTGCTGCCTAAGATGTTTAGTTCAGAAAATAGAGGTGGCATGAGAGCTGATCATCAAGATGATGACAAGGAGCAGCTGAAGAATTTGTTGGCTGAACTTGAACAAATACTAGTACACAATAACTTACCTGTGAGTAGATTGGATCCATCTTCTTTTATACTGCTTTCCCTTCTTCATTGTTCTATAACATACTTTTTCATTCCTAAATATAAGTTACTTTTAACCACCTTATCGGAACCAAGGAAAATTAGTTTTCTCATTAAATTGGTCTTAAATTTGAATAAATTTCCATCTTTACCCATAATTAACATTATCAATTTAAAAATCAAGTACTATTTCTATCCTTTGGAGACAAGCATTAAATACACCAAAAACTTGTGCAAAGTGACCTATATTTAGGATCACAAATTTTCTAGAACATGACTTATATTTAGGACTAGAGGGACTAAAAGGTTTTCCACCTGGGAGTGATACGCGAATTCCTTTTCATTACAACTGGTTTTCCTCTTATCTATTCTCCTTTTTCAGTGTTCTACGTGTCCACAATACGTTATGTCACCTACTACCTGGCCAAGCTTTATTCAACAAGTATCTTATTATTAGTATAAACTAATGCATTGATTTTTCCAAAACTGTCCTTGTAAATATATTATAAGTGTGCATTTCAGATGTTAGATAGTTTCATTGTGTGCATATCAGATTCATGAGATATTAGAGCTGACCACTACTATTTTTTATTTTCAAAGTTGTGTGGCTTCCTCTTCATTTGAGGCTGAGAACATGGTCATCACAATTGTGTTTCCTCCCTGGCTATCACATTGCCCGTATACCTCTTTTACGGTTTTACTTTCTTTTTGTGTTTTTGGCTGAAGTGTAACTTTAGGGAGTTGCTACTTGTTACAGTACCCTGTTTATTTTGCTTACGAGGATGACAACATTCATGCTGTGTTAGCTGATATAAAGAAAAATGATGCTACTGGCCAACCTGCTACTGCAACTAATGGCGGGTGAGTATAAATCTGTGAATATAGCTTCACTGTGTGAATCAAATCTGGCTAAGTTGCTTGACAGCTGCGTGAATTTGCATGATTTTTTATGACTTGATTCATTGGTCTCTACGCCCTGGATATAGCACACTGAGTTGTCATTTTCCTTGTTTGAATCAAATCATGCAAAGTTTCTTGACAGTCAGTTCGAGTTACATGGAGTGTTCTAACACATTCAATTGGTCTCCATGCACAAGATATGGCATACTTAATTGCTGATAGTATCATTGCTCCTACATCTTGCTCCTTTATACACTATTTGTTACTTTGGTAGATTATGTTTCAATTTATTGATTTTGGACTTTCTTTTTCTGCCTCTTTTGTTTCAATGCTGATATTCTCATTTATTTCTTTGCTTTGCGTGACATTGCAGATACAAGTTTGTTGTTTCAGCTCCAGAGCCAAAGAAAGTCGCATCCCCCACAATTACAAATATTCAGGTTTTTGTTCAACCTTTTCAGTATAGCCAGTGATTTGAACCACAATGAAACATATTGGAACAATACATGGTTGATACTCTTAATTCTGGTTTCTTACGTTTGAGTGTAGAAATTATTTTAGAGCTATAATAGTTTTAGAATCTGAAAAGCTTTCAGACATCTGTTAGAGAGCTTCTTTGGAGTTAAAAATGTATATTATTTTGATCTGGCTTGATTGTGGATAGATAATTAAAGGCATGGTATTTCCTGAAATACTACTAACTTGTACTGTGTAATATCAGTGTCTCTCTATGCTAACGCCCATAAATTTATCTATTTTCATTTTCGTCTTTTTTGGTTTAATATTTTCTGTGTAAAGATTATTGAACCTGCTTCACCAACCTCATTTAACTCTATGAACATTTAATAGAACTCCCCTTTTATCTTTGATCTTACCATTTAGAAGAACCAGAATCTTACCATTTAGAAGAACCAGAATCACTAGTTTAACTTTGTTCTGTATCATTGGTTTGGCTGCAGGGATGGCTGGCCGGAAAGAAGACAGATGATGATGCTAGTCAATTACCCACCATTGCTATAGTGGCATCATACGACACTTTTGGGGCTGCTCCTGTATGTATTTTTTCTTGTTGTACCCATAATATCACTTTGGTGTGTTATTTATGTATGTTGCATATATAACTGTAGGCATTGTCGGTGGGAAGTGATAGTAATGGAAGTGGTGTTGTGGCTCTCCTTGAAGTAGCTAGGTTGTTTTCTCTCCTCTATTCAAATCCAAAGACAAGAGGACATTACAATCTACTTTTTGGACTGACATCTGGTGGGCCATACAACTACAATGGAACTCGTAAGGTGATAGATTCTGTTTGTAAGTTCACTTTTTTGCTGACAGCTTTTGTCGCATATTAGTTAGTCTTTCCTGTTTATTGTCATTTTTTTTTTTAACTTTGAATCTGCATGTTCCAGTGGCTTCGCAGCTTCGATCAACGTATGCGTGAAAGCATTGACTACGCTATCTGCTTGAATAGTATTGGCTCATGGGAAAAAGATTTGTGGATTCATGTGTCTAAGCCTCCAGAAAATGTCTATATAAAGCAAATTTTCGAAGTTAGTAAATTGTCACAACAGAGTAGGCAGCTATACAGAGATGCATTGACTTGCAACTTATGTTTTGATGGTTTTGTTGGTGGATTTTGGTGTAGGATTTTTCTAGCGTGGCAGAAGAGTTGGGTTTTACTGTCAATCTGAAGCACAAGAAAATAAATATTTCAAATCCTCGAGTAAGTGCTAAGCCTTACAGATCTGTTCAACTATTATAGTTTAAAATCGGTTTTTATTTTGCATTTTTTCTGTATTCAATTTCATTGTAGATGCAATATTAGACAAGTTATTTCCTTATCCCCCTTCCTTATTCTCAGCAATCTGGACATTCGTGGATAGCTTCTAATTCGCGACTTAGCAAGGTGCCCCACCTGGGGAGTGTGGCGGGTGAGGGAGGCTCCGTCTCCCTCTCTCAACCCCCCTTGCTCCGTCCTTCTCTTATGTGATCCTTTTTTACTTAGATCTTGGAAAGAATATGTTAATGACTCATGGTTCATCTGCTGTTGCCTGTTACTTATTTGTCTTAGCCTTCAGTAATAAAAATTTTCTGCTTGATATCCATATAAGTATTCACTATTCTTGTACTAGTTGGCTCTTCTTTCATTTTCTTCCTTATGCTTTTTGGAAGTTGGTTATCAAAGCTACTTACTTGCTGTAGGTAGCTTGGGAGCATGAACAGTTCTCTAGGCTGAGAGTTACTGCTGCCACCCTCTCTGAACTCTCCACCGCACCTGACTTGCTAGAGAAGACTGGGGGCCTTGTTGACAGCAGGTTCATCTTTTTACCTGAAAGCCAGATTATTATTCCTCTTATGGCATTTTTCTGAGAGCTTGATTGTGCAGGCATTTCGTCAATGAAACAGCAGTTGTCAGAAGTGTGAAGTTGATTGCTGAGAGTCTTGCGGTAGGATTAATTTATTTACATTGCATAGTGATCATAGGAACATTGTGAGCACAGATTGGCAATATTTCTTACGAATTTTTTCTTTCATTCATTTAATGTGAGTTAAGACTTTGAGGGAGTATTCTGACGTTTGGCATGTGTATTAATTTTATTTTTTATCTTTTTGTTGTGAAACTCCACTGTTTCCTAACCTTTAAAGTAAATCATCTGCTCTTCTTTCTGCAGAGGCATATTTACAGACATCAAGGAAAGAACATTCGGGTATTTGCAGACAACAGTAGTTTGGCTGTAAATCCTTCCTATATTCGATCATGGTTAAATGTATTGTCCCGAACACCTCGGGTGGCACCATTTCTGCCAAAAGATGATCCTTTTGTCGCAGCACTGAAAAAGGTATTGTTGTGATATGTTTTGCTGCTGTGTTTTCAAGCCTTTTTCCGTAATGGGATGGTTTTACTAGTAGGTCAGCTAAGGATTAGCTCGCACCAACTTTAGGATGTTATGGCTTGGTTTTTGGTTGATTATAGACTGGATGTGCTGTGGGCATCGGGCTAAGCTCTGATAACTAATGTTGTGTAGTGTTTCTGGAGGAATGTCATGTTTTAAAGAAAAAAGTTAGTGAAGGGTGCTAACTCCTCAATTCCCTTGAAACTGAGAGTTGACAACAAAGCATCCTGGTTTAATGACTTTGTTCTACTCACTGAAGTGGTATACTTGTTTACAGGAATTAGAAGATCACACTGATCAGGTTGATCTGCAACGAGATGTGCTAGATGGGATGTTCACTTTCTATGATTCAACTAAGGCAATGCTAAACGTATATCAGGTATTTGAAGTTACTTTTGATTCATTGTGTCGTAAAAGTTGTCTCTTCCTCTTTTTAGTGGCTGAAGAGAACTTAATGAATGGATCTCTGATTTAAATATGTCCAATTTTCTTGCACCTGATTGTTGCGTATGCTTCCTCTTTTCTTTGGTGCGACATTTTCTCAAGTTTTTGACCTAGCTTCCCTTCCCTCTTGTTTCATATTTTCCTAGTTAAGAGAGAGGATTTTAACATGTAACAAAATGTGTAAGCTTTTACTTTTAATCACATGTTATATACCCTTTGCTTGGGAAATAATGAAATTATTTGATTTTACAGGTCGCCAGTGTCACATTTGACCTTCTGTTGTTGTTGGTATTGGGATCATATTTAATTTTGCTCTTCAGTTTCTTGGTCATCACAACTAGGGTATCTGTCTGCTCTTACCTAACATCAGTTTGCAAAATTTTATACAGACTGTAATTTATGTGTACTCATTGTTGGTGATGCTAATAAACAGGGTCTTGATGATCTAATCAGCTTATTTCGACGGCCTCCCTCACGAAAAGTGAAGACTGCATAGTAAATTAGGCAGGATTTTGCATCAAGGTTTGGCCATGGATTGCAATTTCCAATAGAAGCACGTTAGGATAAGTCTCTAATGAACTACGTAATGTTGATTATTTAAGAGGTTGAGAACAGCAAGATGTTTGATTTGTTTTCTGCTAAAATTAGGACTCTGGCTCAAGGAAAATTTTGTTGTTTATTTTGAAAATCTTGTTTGCTGCGTTTTGGCAGAGCAAGGCATGAATGTAAGTGGGTACGCGATGAAATGGAATTTAGCAGCATCGCATCGTTTTAAAGAATGAAACGTCACCACAAAACTGTTGCTATAGTCAATGCCAGTAGTAAAACATAAGACTGGAAAGCATAAGATGATTTCTCATGTTTTAGCCATCGCCATGGGAAGGCCATTATGCTAACACAGGCGAACTGATAGAATTAACTTGTGTAGTTACAAGGTTTTCCTGTAATCTGGTCCTTTTTCAGCTATGTCAGTTGATATTAGTTGAGTCTTTGGTGTGATCAATTTTGCTTTCAGATTGTTGCGGACTGCTATCTCTCTCTCCAAGGGTGTTATGGGTATAACTATGAAGTATGAACGTGTGTTATCACTTACAGTACATTAAATCATGAGTTCATCTGAAATATAGTCTCTGGAATCGGGGCACAGGACTCGGGCTTTTTTTCGGGGGGGGGGGGGGGGGGGGATAAATATGAGGTCCTTATAGTTTTATCGAATTTTGAATAAGGTCCTTAGCCCCCCCCCCCCCCCCCCCCCCCGGCTTTCAATTGGGTCCTTTTAGTTTCTTCTGTTATATCAGTTAGTCTTTCATCTTTAAAACTGTTAAACACGGACTAACAGTGTTATCAATTCTGTTAAAGCGTGCTGACAGAATTATTTTGACAAATTGATTTTGACCGAGCAATGGGGAAGGACTTTTCACCATTTCTCATTTTTTCTTTTCACCGGTAGCTAACGTCCCTCAGAATCTCCTTCAAATTCATGCCCGAGGGTGTGTTTGATTGAACAGAAGTGAGGTTAGGTGAGATTCATTAAAGTTAATTTAAGGAAGGTATGAGTTTTGTTTGATTCAAAAAGAGATGAGGTGATGTTTGATTTCTTGTTTGGTTCAGTAAGATAGGTGAGGAAAGTTTATTATAAATGGACAAATATATATTTTTCCCTTTATCTATACATTTCCCCTTTTTTCTTGTGTGTTATGAGGGTAATGATTCAAAAATTATGTGTTGCTTGTGCTCACAATAGATGTTAGAGAAACCCAAGTTCCCTCCCTTCTCCAGTAGCTCAAAATCAACTCCTTAGAATGAAAAACAACAAATTAAGCTTAATTTATCGTACTAAGTAACCAGCAAAGTCACACCATCTATAGTAAGATTCTTGTGGCAAAGGAAGCCTCCAAATGCTTGGAAATTATACCCAAAAAGGAAAAAAAAAAGTGAAAAAGAAGTAAACATGATCTATCATACAACCAGAATTTCTGACCATAAAGGCAAAACTCCCCTTGAAGAACAATGCCAAGTTGTTTCAAACATTAACCATCTCTCTATCAGGGCACTATAATATACATAAACCTTGAAGGACAAACAACTTTAGTCATGAAAAAAATATAATAATTTTCCATCCAGATATTTATTCATTTTTATTTATTGTTTGCTGTAACTCCTCTTGTGCTATGATATATGATGGTTGTTATATTTTGGGTTGAGCTACAACATAAATAATTGATGACCTGAGGATGGGGAAGGAATATGTTTTTATTATTTGAAAATTGAGCATTCCTAATTTGGATTGTTGATCCTGTACCATATTTAAAGACTAGCTTTTGATTCGAAGTATAACTGAAAAAATGTTTGTGGTTGTTGTCATTTCGACGCTTAGTAAACTGATTTATATTGTTATGTCTATTCTAACTAGTCAGCTGATGCATTTACTTATAATGGCCAATGAAAAAAAATGTTTGGTTATAGGGTTAGATGTGGAATATCAAAAAATTATCATAGACAATTTGGTTATAATGAGTCACAAATTTTCTCTCACCTAAAAATAACTTCAAATTTGGAGTTGAGAAAGGAGGGGAGGGAGCATTACATGACAAAAATTTTTCCCACCCCTCGCCTCCCTTTCTTCCAATCAAATGAGATTTTTTATCTTTAATCCTCATCTAACCTAGAAAAAACCCCAACCAAACAGACCCCCAAAAGTTGCTGGTAAATGCATGAATTCTGCTATCAATTTAGAGCAGCAAGACCTCCTCAATTTCATCGTCTTCCTGTTCACCATCATTCACACTTGACCTATCTCAGCCAGCAACACATTTTACAGCCCTGATCTTCTCTCCCTTCCCTCCTTAATGTCAATTGAACAATTAATGGAATAAAGGCGCTGACTCATTTTTCATGGGATTTATGTTCGATATGAGAATATTAAAATCTACTTGTCTAAACCTCTCATATGAACCGAAATGACCTTCGCAGTGACTCCAACTGCAATACATCCTCATCACCGTCATTGCGTGCTCTGCTTTTCTGGTTTTTGGATTCACCGTTTTCACCCTTGAGCTTACCGTCGTTGTTAGTTTTGGTCCAGGAGACTTCATCTTCAACTTTTTCTTCCATCCCAGGGATAACGTTAGCTATCAGTGAAAAGGAAAATTGAGAAATGGTGAAAAGTCCTTCCCCGATTCTTGGTCACAGACAATTTGTCAAAATAATTCTCTTGTTTGCCATGTTTTAACAGTTTTAAAGATGAAGGACTAACGGATATAACGGAGAAACTAAAAGGACCCAAAAAAAAGGGGGGAAAAAAGTTTAGGACCTAATTCCAAATTGGATGAAATTATAAGAACCTTCATATTAATTTTCCCTTCTTTTTTAAAAAAGATCATTTTATCGAATGGGGCTGCCCTTGATGTCATCTCAATATTAAGCTATTAAAAAGATGAATACAACTTTTTGAATGTTATTATCCCTGTTTTTTTTATAAAGGTCATTATCTCTAATATCGCACAAGGAAAAAAAAATATCAAGAGGGAATTCAAAAATCAGGTCAATCATCCTAACTCTGGTTCGATATTTGAGTCTTTCTACCATGCACCAAATTTTAACAGGAAACAAGTGCACAAACAGACAAAGTCTTTGAGATATGAATAACTAATTTTCCTCTTGGAGGTGGCATGGCCAAGTGTTAAGGCACGACTACCAAGTGACTGAAGGTCGTTCAAACTGGACGAGGAATCAACGGACATTCTGATTGATTAAGGCTCTGCATTAGATAGATGTTTATCCAATGACTCAACGGCATAACAAAAATCTTAAACAAAACGTACAAATTTAAACGAGGCTCAATACCGCCTCACAATTCCCCAAAAATATAACCAGGGAAGAAGTTTCAATCCGGCGATGCATGTGAACCCAGTTCACTATCTGCCCAAACAACTTGGGTCTCGTCATTTTCTTGCATAAGGCATGTCACCACTACATTTGCAGATGAGACAACTTATTTTGCATTAAAATTTAACTTATGTATATATACCTCTTGTAACTTTCTTAATACAGTACGCCACATAGGTCTCATAAAAAATATGGCGACACTCAGAAAACTAGCAAGACCCAGATGGTCATCACCAGCTTGTACAACCAATATTACAAATTGCGACACTTTACTGACATTTAAAAGCTTATACATAATGATCAAGACATGGACTAAAAAATAACATAGTAAATGAAGTACAAAAAAACAATGCCTCTAGCAAGTTGACGGCTTAACACCTTAGAGGCCATTATTGGTGAGCATTCAGCAGCGCTCGGTAGACCAGATCAATAAATTGATTATCCTGGCGGTAGAGCACAGCCAAGTTAGGGTACAGGAGAATGGACTAGAAGAAAAAAGGACAACATATATAACAGATAAGATAATATTATGACCGACTCTTGCAATATTAGCTCGTAAATAGTGAATAATGGTGATATAGGCAGAATATCAAACAGTACCAAGCAAGCAGACTAACCTGAACAAGCACTAGAAGCGCATCTCGGACCTTTTCCCTGGTAATCACTGGACCATAGTTTGAGGGAGGAACAGGAGCAGGAGTAAGAGATGCTGGAGGATCTGGAGGTGGAAATGGTTGTAGCAGGGGAGCACCAAGTGGGCGTTGTATGCTAACAGCAGACTGTAGTGGAGGGGCTGCTGGAGTGGATGCAACCGCAGGAGGGACCATCAGTGTTGAAGAGGAAGGGGAAGGAACAATAAAGGAAGATGGCTTCACGAGATTTGTAGCTAGGTTGTTGCTACCAGCCTCAGGAGTGTTGTGGAGGGGCATCAGAGGCGTAGGTGCTGATAGAGCAGGTACCTGCAACGTTGGCAAAGTGGGTGTAGCAGCATTTGTTGGCACCGGCAGAGAAGGAACTGTATGAGAAGATTGGTATGGTTGTCCAGAGACTGGAGCACTGGTCGAATTCCCAATGGTCATAGCTGTCTGAAACATTGTAGGAGAAAAATTATATCCTGATCAGAACTAAGTTCCAGACATTCACCTTAGAATCAGAAACTCTGTTAACATCACAAAGTAGAATGTCTACATATGAGAATGGCAATATACAGTAATTGAGTCCATTTCAGGTAAAATAAAAATTCTCATAGAATATCATCTCAGTTCTCAGAAACAGATCAATAGATCCACAAGATATATCAGTACACATTTAAATAAGAAAGTTTTTGGCAAAGCACAATATAATGGGTCTTTGCCTAGCATTATGAACTATTACTGCCATTATATTCAAGTATAAACAGGTGTTGAGTTCAGGAGCCTTTTTCAAAAAGTCTCCATGGAAAATAAAACTCAGGCAAAAAAAAAAAGAACAACCAACTGAAGTTTGGGTTAGATCTAAGGAAGTAGAAGACAGTAGGGTTGGATACAAATCTATTACAAGACCTCAAGAAAAGCCACTCCAGTGCCAGGGAAAAACAAAGTAAAAAAAAAACCAAGTTCAAAAACAAAGCAAATAGCAATTCCACTTCACCAGTAACAGACTCACAGCACATCCAATGATAGAAAGATTAGAAAAAAGCATAGATCCATCACAAATTATCAAAAGCAAATAATTTTGTTTCTACAGTACATACACTGAAGAAGTTCACAAAGGAATGATCATCCGGAACTTCAACCACATTGGAAGTAGATGACGATGGCTCCAGAGGACCATCCATAACTGCCATACTTGGTACTGCCTCCAGTTCCTCAAACTCGCTACTGCAAGGAAATAAAAGCAGAGGCTTACTTCTCAAAATCTAAGATAAGTAAATGTAGCTAAGCTGTCAACTGCAAAGATATCCTACCATTGACACAAAAAAGTAGAGAAAGAAGGAATATGAATGAATGAAATAACAGATCTTGTACACTTTTCCCAGTTAAAGATAAGAATAACTTGCTCTGGTTCTAAATATAAGATCCTCTTAACAAAAGTAGAATCCAAAAAAAGAAAGGGGGAGGTGTATTTCAGTTACACAGGCACAACAGCAGAGAAATCATAAAGATATAATCAATATAATCAAAACATTCCCTTGGAAAAATTAAAAAAAAATTAATATGGTTACACAATCAGTATCACACCAGAACCCATCCTGAATCGTAATACGTATGATATTCTGAAGAGCCTGGATATAAATATGGTGCAATGAAAGAATTCTATGTGAAAGAAATAAGGAAACGCCATGAATTAAACCACATCAACCTTCATTGAGGATGGATTGTGAAGAGGAACAGATAGAATTAAACGAACTATAAAAGGATGAATATTATTACCTCTTTGTCAAAGACACCTTTGACTTTTGAGGCACCTTGGAATAGGCATTAAGGATCCTGAAAATCAACTGAACATAACTGAACAATATGGTCGGGCATGAAAAATTGAGTCAACATTTAATGGATATTTTTACCAATTCCAAATAATTTGGAGACCACGGTGACATTGGCATCAAATGCCAACAAATTATAACATCATTTCTTCAAACTTCTCTTCTTTCTTTTCATACTATCCTTTTTATTAACTAGTAACTACTTTGAGCACCCAAACTCCCCCCACCAAAAAAAAGGGGGCAAAATTGAAATCAAAGTATATTAGTCAGTTTCGCTCAGGTAAGAAAATCATTCATCCTATCACCAAAAAAATAAAAACATTCATCCAATCAGCAAGAGTGTGAGGGAAGAGATTATACTCTATAGATTAGAAAACAAGAACCTCTCAATTAGCAGGAATGGTTCACAACATCACATGTTTCATGACCTTAATATGGGGCCATGAATGTCAGAAAGAATAATGAGGACAGTCTCAGAAGTAACCAATTGATTATTCAAACATCACATAGAAAGCGCCTGTCAGGTAGTAGGCGCTAGCAAAATTGCATCCCAAGTAAGAATAATACCTGTTAAAAAGATTTGCAACCTCTTCACATTCACGTGCATTATAGAACCAGATGCCATTTACTTCTTGAGCAGCATTTCTATAAAGCAGATATGGAATCTGAACTTCATACTCGAAATCTCCTAGGAGATTCTCCACCAAATTTTCTGCTTATGCCAACAAATTTAATGCTAGTTAAAATATAGACAAGACTTAAATGCAAGTTACACAAAAAGGATACTCAGAATTTCCTTTCCCCATGTCTAGCAGCAACATGATATGTAATTTGTTATTGAAGAAAGTTATAGAAGGCATATTTGGTGTTCATATGTTCACTAATTTGCTATACTCACAATATTGAGTGTCAGAAACCAGCCATGGAGTGCCAATATCCAATACCTAAGCCCCAATCCTAAAATTTTAAGGCAGGAGCACACCTAATAACAACAAAAATAGTATATCCTACGCAAGACAAAAAATAAGCATACAGTATACTAAATATAAGACAAGAATCTTTTGGAAAATATTTTTCATGAGCAAGGGGCTGAACAAACATCACTGCTACATCAACTTTAATAGTGAATACACTGGAAGGAAGACTTGGAAGCAAACTGCAGAGTGTAGGTGTAGACCATCCCCACAATCCATTTCTCTTTAAGCTAAAGGTTTCATAAATCCATACTATCACTAAGACAAGGCATATATCAGGCTGAATTGCCAATAGGCCACAAAAATTTATACTTTTGGATTCTCATAACTGAAGGCAATAAACACAAGGGAGGCGGACTCACTAACCAGTATTTCGACGATTCATCACTATAAACTGAAATCGTGGTTGAGTATTCCTGAAACAAAATAGAGCAATAAAGTTAGGCTTGATTAACATCAGCAGATAAATAGAAACCTAAGAAAATCCAACATATAAAGGCACTGAGTTTCCCAAACATAAATTCATTCTGAAGTTATTGATTGTTGAGCCTACAAACCGTTTAATATAAGGTAAACGTAACAGACCAACAATCCAATTTAGTTTACACCAACCGTATATCCTTTGCACATGGATTTCCTCACTAACACTTCAACAGATTCCTAGGTCACCATTAATTCACTTTTGACGTCATTGGATACAGTAATATAAAAAGAAACTAACCTCTTGACAACGAAAAGAGATCCCTCAACGTCCTTGCGGCTCTGCAAACCAGTCATACAGAAAGCATAGAGAAAGGGTGAGAAAGCAATCAGAAAACGAGAAAAATAGAAAAATTAAGAGAGGGTGAATGACAAACCCATTGGCTGAGGTCGATGTTGAATTCATAGAAGGTGACATGAGCGGCGGTGATGAGAATTTCCTCGACAAAAGGATCAAGTCGTTGCAGAACAGTGAGATTGAGATGCTTGGTGCTCTGCTGGTCCAGATTGGGCATGAGCTTGCCGTTCTGAGACATTGTGGATGGTCTCTGCAATGCAAACCCTAGAATTTGGGGCCAATGGGAAACGTAAAGAGGGAGGGACGGGTGACGCAGGCAGGTGAACGAGTTTGAGTCGAACGCACTCGGCTTGTCGTCGAAGGAAACCTGCAGTCAATGACGAAAACAACCTTGTAAGATTAAGGTTTGGTGTATCTAAATATAAGGTTTTATATATTTTTTATTGATGCCTATTCCTTGCCCTATTCCTTCCCTGTTTTTAATGGTTTATTATATTGATAAAAAGTAGTATTTCTTCCGGTCCTAAATATAATATAAAGTTGAAATTTTTTTAAAGATTAAGGAAGCTAATTAAATTACTTTAGAGTATTTATATTTATATTTATATTTTTTTCTCTAAGCTAATTAGTTTGACTAATAAACTGATATATAATCTAAATATACACGACATATAATATGATTAAGTAACTTATTTAGCTTCCCTATTTTCTCAAAAAAAAAAAAATCAACTCTGTCTTATATTTAGGAGTGGATAGAGTGTTAGCTTTTATATTTATTTAAAGGATGAGGGGGAAATACCTATGTAAATACTCTCTCTGGTCCTAAATATGAGTTAGAATTGCTTTTTTGAAAATATTAAGAAAATTAATTAAATTATTTTAAAATATTTATATTATTATTTTTTTTCAAACTATTTTACCTAACTTATAAATGGATATATAATCTAATGATACACAACATATAATATGATTAAGTAAATTTTTTAGTTTTCTTAATCCCTTTAAAAAAATCAATTCTATCTTATCTCTAGAAGGATGTATCTCATATTTGAGCCTAGCCCCAATGAAAACTTCATGCGTAAAAGAGAGAAAAATGCCATGTTAGTGGGAAAATGATAGTGAGGTCCGAAGGACCAAAGAAAATATCAGTAGAGCCTCTATAAAAAAAAATAATAATTTATTAAATGTGTTTTACAATACAATATATTGTAAAAATGACTTAACGAATTATTTTTTTTTTTTACAGAGTCTTTATTGATATTTTGTTCGATATCTGAGAGTTCACTGTCTTTCTCCCAAAAAACAGTTATACTATTACATCCGTCTCTTTTGGCTCTTGTGGGTCTCACCTAGGGTCCAAGTTACACCAAATATGCCATGTGTCCAATTGTCGTAAAGACCATCCCTCTCCCTCTGTACTTTCAAGTTGGATCTTTTCGGAACTCCCTCGGTTCTTGAGACGAATGGTATGACTCCAAAAGTGAGTCCTAAAGTAGCTTGAACGAAAATAGAGAATATGATCGTAACAATGATGGAAGACTCTAAAGACCCTACAAGCACAAGTATTATGCAGAAAATTCCTGCCAACGTTTGACATAGCCACAATGCCCATAATATGCCTCTCATCCCAAACCTCTTCGCCATAAATTCCGATATAAATCCTCTAGTCAGTCGCAAAAATGCGTTCGCCAAACCCAAGATGCCGGCTACCCTTCTGGAGGTGTGAAGCTCCAAATAAAAGGACGGTGAAGATAGGGGAGCAAATATGGTAGATTATTTGATTTAATTTGATTATTGTATATTAATAAAATATTCCCTTATTTTTATCCTTCATTTTTTTTGTGGAAGACTTTTTTCCTTGGGATTTTTTTATTTAGGAGCTAACTATTGATTGTATATGAAATTATCATAATTTATAGGATCTGGGTGCAGAAACGGTGGGATTATTTAAATTATATTTACGCATGAGTAAACCTAATTTTTCAAGTTGTTTCATCAAGTCTTGAAAATGTAGTGCATGCAGTCTATGAAACGGCGGGAGCTTGTGCTTAAGATGTCATGTATTTAAAGGAGTTTTAGTTGGACTTTTTTTTTTTTTTTGCCATGAGTTTTAGTTGGACTATTGTATATAAAAAATTTAAGACAAAGAAGGAAATTATTTTGTATTAATTTGGAACATGTGCGTGATTTATCAATGCAATGAAAGTGAATGTATGCAAGGTTAGTTTGTGCATCAAAGTGTAGGTACCTTGTTATGGTAAATTCTTCATCCTAAAAGGGTTTTTCGTGGTCGATGTGAGTGCTTTCCCTCTACTAGGGTTTCCTTCCTTCAAGAGGGCGGTGGCCTCCTCTAGATACAGCTGATCCAACTACAATTAGTTCCTCTCTCTGTAAGGCTCTCTCCCCCCTTATGATGGAGTCCTTTAGTAGCCCCCTTATGTCGAGGCCGGTGGAGGTGCTGGCTGGGAGTGAATCCGGCGGTGGTGAGTAGGGAAGTAGGGTGGAGGGTTGCGAGAAGACATTTAGGCTGCAATCCTCTAGGAGAACCGCCGATAATGATCTCCAATGGGTTCCTCCTTGGCAGTCGCGGCTGAAGAATAGAGTGAAAAAGTGGATCGCTCTCCTACTAAGTGAAAGGGTGAACACGACAGAAGCTGGAATTTGGGGTTGTGCAGCTGGTCTAAGGAATCTAAAGGCAAAGTCACTGAGGCATCCAAAGGTACGAAACATTCTGCTCTTTGATATGGAGGTGAGTGACTTGCTAATGGTTCCAGTTTTCCCCATTAATGTCTGTTTGGAAGTGAGATTTATGATTGGTTGGACTGGTTTGCATTCTGTTGATCTCTGTAAGCTAAGCATTAGCACCTTTTCTGAAGCTTTGACAGTGGGTGTAATTTGTTTAATTTTCTGAGTGGGTACTTCATTATATATCTCTACTGGGCAAAAGATCTTACAATTCAAAGCCTCGTATCCAGGCTGCCTTTGTCATAATAGTTTTGGCATAAAAGGTTTTTAGATGGGTAGAGTACAAATGATTGATCCAAGCTACATAAGCAGGGATTTTGACACCACTCCAAAAAATGGTTATACTTGGTGGTCAAGGGTATCGGTATGTGGTGGAATGGTAGTGTTTTATTGATCCACTATCTATAGAATGTGCAATAGATAGACAACTGAGAATTATTAGTCTATGGTTGTTTAGAATGTCTCTATACTCTGTTTATCATTACCTAAACATGTGCCTGTTCAGTGTATTGCTCAACACTATTCATTTTTAGGGTAGACATATGACAATCCAATGTATATGGCTTTACCGCTCATCCTCGGGCTGGGGTAGTACTTTTTTATGCTATTATCTATTTGATTGTGAGTTTTTTGATATGTTGATAAAGTTTCTCCTAGAGTACTTACTGGCTCCAAGGAATATGATTAGGAACCCTTCTTGTAGGTGTGTTCCCATGGAAGCGGATTTAGTAGTCGGATGGATTGCCAAAGCTTCATTGGAAGGGTCTTGTCCTGTAGTTCGGGTATTTCAACCTTCATTCCTGCTGCAAGCCTGCAGTGGCCGATTTGGATGTGTACTTAATTTATCTTTGTAACAAAGATCCTTTATTTACTTGTTTCTCTAATCTGTTAGCAAGGTATGTAGGTATTTTCTCCTTTTCTCTGCTTGTTCTGGTTTGTTTTGTTCCTAATCATAAGACATTGTAAGTTATTTGTTTTTAATATTACTAGTTTCCTTTGATCGCAAAAAAAAAAAAAAAATCTTCATCCCAAAAAGATTATCTCCCCACGTGAGTAGGAGTGTAGACCGTGGCTATGTTTAAATCATAGAAGTGTTTCACACCAATAAGAAAAAGGTCGTTTAATTAATGATATTGGAAGCTTAATTATTGCTGTTCTCTAATATTCGATTTTACCCTATTCATGTGATTGAAATAAAAACTAAATAACGCTAAAATATGTGAAAATCACCTAAATGTTAAGTTAGCTGCATATAACAACCCTAACTTTTAAAAGTTCAAATTGAGGACTCTAATTGTGACGAAAATACAAGAATAATTGCAGGTTTGAAAAGAAAAAAGGGAAAAAGACAAATAAATATCACTTGAACTTTAAAATTCTAAATCAGTGATTTTCCAAAAACCTAAGTTATCATTTATTATAATCTTTTTGTCAATTACATTAATCTTATTGTCAACAAAACAAATTCGAGTTTTTAAAATTTAAGTGGTACTTTTTTTTTTATTTTTGGACAATAAGCTTAAGTGGTACTTTAAGTGTCTTTTTTTAAAGAAAAAACCACCTTTTTTCTTTATCAACTGCTTTTATGCAAGTATTTGTTCTGTTTGCTCACCTCTGCAAATGCAAATATGCCCTGCCTCAAGACTAATGAAGGACAAAGTGCAATCATTAGAGATATTTTTGTTTGGCTAACTACACGTTAACCTGGAAAACCTAACAAGACACCACATGGTCGCGCATCTATTTCGATTAAGGATCAGTGGAAGATTATGTTTTGTCGGAAGAAGACGAGAGGAAAATCACACTTGTCCAGTTCCCCGACTGACTTCTAAAAATATTGTGGCGAGGTAAAAGAATTTTCCCCCAAAAAATGTCACCTTGAAATTTCAATAACTTCAGACGACACATATTTTGAAACGGGGCAGTAATTTGTAGTTTGTGCAAGCATAAATTTGCTTCAAATTTAGCACCTTGGAAGTAGTTTTGCAGGTTGCGATTGTCATTCAGAAACCATAGAATGTAACAATTTAGTTATCATGAATTCAAGTCCGATGATATTATGCATTCTGCATAAGTATGAATCTGTCGAGCCCAAAATAACTGAGTTTAGCAGTAAAAGGAATAGCGCATACCTTATTCAGTTCAAAATGGATAATATCAAGTAATGGGAAACAATCTGCGAAACCGCCGGGCTCTGCTCGAACAAATGTTTGAGGACTTCGCCTGTTCATGGCATGAACCATTCTTATGCAGAATTTTCCCTTTCCTCCTCATGCAACCGAAACAAAAAGTCTGCTATTTCTAAAACGTGAAACCAACACGTGCAATGTGTTCCAAGCAAGGATGAAAAAAGGGGCAGTTCAGAAAGAGAATACAAATAGGCATCATAATCTATTCAACAGTACATAAGCAAAGAATGAAATATATATTTGTGTGTGCAAACTGCAAACAGAACAAAAGGTTATTAGCTGTCTATGCTCGTCAGGAACAACAGAGAGGAATTCACTATGCATATAGGCTGAAAATTTTCATGATAGATTCTGTCTACAAATCTTCGTGGTTTTTATGATCTCTCCTATGTGTAAGTTGGAGAAGCCTGTTATCCATCTTATTAGTTGCAACAGCTTGAAGCTGATACACACACATTTTAAGGAACAGAGAAGAAAAATGGAATGAAGAGCAGAAGATTGGGAGAAATGAGATTTATGCATGCAACTTGTTTAACGAGTTTATATATCGGCTTGTCTAAAGTGAACAAGACATAAGATTGAGTTCCAAAAATAGCCCTGCAGAAGAACAATCCAGTAAACTGTAAAGGGCATTCATGAACCTCAAGCAAAAAAGAAACAAGGAGGCCTACAGTCGAACTTGAAACAGAATGCAATTTCTACTGAATTTCATCTGCCACACTGATCAGTATAATTTGTTTCATTTGAATCCTTCCACTTTCTTTCTGCAGATGAAGAGTTGATCTTTGCTGACGGTATCCTCTCATATAATGTCTGTCGAATTAGGAAAAACAAACAGCAAGAAAAATAGTACAGTACTACATAATATGCCCTTAAACCCCCCAATTTAGTCTTTTAGGCAGAGTCAGGCACGCACATGTTGATCCTTACCTTGTGAAGTATGAAAAGCACATAAAAGGAGTCATTCCCAGAAAAAAAAAAAATCTGAGAATTCCCTTCTTTCTCATGCGAAGCTGCAGCAACATACAGAGGCTTCAAGGGGAGCTGTTGAGCATGCCTTGTGGCACGAATGATGTCAATTTTATGGTTGTTACTTATTATCTGGCTTTATTTAGTTATTTAATCGTACGTGAATAGCCAAAACTTCTTCGGGAGCAACTACAGTATAACTTGTCTTTTTTGGAGGCAAAAGGGTATCTATCCTTTACTGAATCCAGAAAAACCAATCTCAGAGTTGAAAAGGCTACCACGGCCAAGCAAAAACCAGCAGTAGTAACAAAGCAAAAGGAACAGCAAAATGAAACAAAAGCAAATTCAGCAAAACAAACTACATGACTCTCAGAAATAAGAACTCTCCCCAACCGCCTTAGTGTGGACCCCACGTTTTGAAGGACTCTCATCAATCATCATCTTTCCCTCCATCGTCTGAATCGGATCTCTTTCTTTTGGCTCCGACCCCCTTACTGTCCTGACCTTCGCCTTGGTCCTCCCCAGTCAAATCGCTGGATCCTTCACCATCCTCAGCACGAACTTCAGTCCTAACGTCGACGATCTGAATGACTCACAAAGCATCAATGAAAAAAACAGAGTAAAAAGGAAAAAAGGAAAAGAAAAAGAAAAATTACTGTGCTAATGAAAAATCAGAAAACAAGTTACCTCCTGAGCTCCCAGATCCACGGCATTCTCGTCATTCTCGTCGGAATCGTCACTGTCGCCGTCAGTGGCGGCATCGCCGAGCTCGCCAGCGTCTTCCTCATTGTCTTCTTCTCCTTCATTATCCCCTTCCCCAGGAGCTTCGTCTTCGGCGTCATGATCATTTCCATGCCCCTCCTCCTCCTCGTCAACATCTTCACCGTCAACAATGTCGTCATCCTCAGCTTCTTCCACCTCATAGTAGCAGTAGACTTCATTTTCCAGTAGGTGGGACTCCATCTTCAGGGAGAACGACGACTCAGAAAATAACTTTTGTAAAGAAATCTGTTATACTGCAAACCGTTATCCTCTCACTCCTCAGGCTTCGTTCCTCAACAGTAAGAGTATTTGTACCGCAGCATCGGCCCCTGCAGCGCACGCCATACTGCGCTTCCACGTCTCATACTCTCATCTCGTCTTCACTCGCACCACTCACATGTTCGTGTCATCGTACAATTTTCTGTATAAATAATAAATATATGAAGAACAATTAAAATGTTACATAAGATTTGATGAGTAACATTGTTATTTTTTTTGGGGCAAAAAAACATTGTTATTTTTTAAAAAAATCGAATTAATTTAGAATTTTTAATTTAAATTTTGATATTATTATTTTCTTTTTCACATGATTAGATATTTTTGTAAATTTTTGGATCAAAATTTTATGTTGACTTGTGACTTGTGAGTAGGGGTGGAAATAGGTCAAGCAGCCTGTCAGGAGCCTATAACCTGGCCTGTGATTGGCCAGGCCTATCAGGCTAAGGCCAAAATAAAAGTTTGTTTTGTTTAATAGACTAGGCCAAAGCCTATTGACAGGCTTGTCAGGCAGGCCTGAGCCTGTTAAGATATTTTTTAAAAAAAATCAGATAAAGGTTAAAGGATAATTTCGCCTCAGCCTGTAAGTTTTAGCCTGCTTTTTTCCTATTTAAGGAGGCCTGTTTTCGGCCTGTGGCCTGTCGGCCTGTTTTGCAGTGTGGCCTATAGGCCTGTCAGTTTGCTTAAAAAATTTTAAGAATTCAGGTCTCCTTAACAAGCTTCAGGTCAGGCCAGGCTTGTGAACAGGCTAGGCTTGTGAACAAGCCAGGCTTAGGTTTAAAAATTGGCCTCCAACAGGCCACAGGCCTGTTAAGACAAAAGTCTGGCCTGTTTCCACCCCTGCTTGTGAGCAAATAGTGTCATTTATGGTTTTTAATTTTCTTCACCTTAAAGAATAACCCTAGTTTGGTTAGAAGAAAATGGAAAGGAAAGGGAGAAAAAGTGAGGTTTTAATAAATTTGTTTATAACCAAACTAGGGTTATTCTTTCATGTTGGTGAATTCAATAACTAGGTTGGTGAATTCAATAAATTCTTAATTGAGTCATTAACTTAATTTTGGATTTTAAAATGTAGATAAAATGACTTTAATGTTATCTCCTTTCTCCTCTTTAAAGAGTTTTATTACTTTGTAACTTATGTTTTTCAATATATATATATATATCAATATTAATATGAGAAAATTATGAAAAAATACCTCATTTGAAACTTATTTGTCAAATGGGACCTTCGCGTGCAGAATATCTTCTCATGTGTGCAAAATATCTTCCTTGTGTGCAATATTCTTCCCTATATGTGTGGAAAAATCTTCCCTCCATGTGCAGATATCTTCCCAGGTCTCATTTGACAATTAAATTGCTAATGAGGTCTTTTTTAGCAATTCTCCCTATTAATATTTAATAAAACAAAATATGATTCCTCTATAGTTTAAATATATTAATTATCATGATAAGAACAAAAAATTACAATATTTTTAAGAAAGGAGTAGTTCATTTTATTAACATGAACAAATTTTTTCAAATATATATATATATATATATATATATATATATGTCATCATAAAAAATATTTTAAAATAAATATATTAATTATAAATGTTACTATATTTTTGTCATATATAAAATTTTTCTTGGAAAGTTCTATATTTGAATAACATTTTATGAAATTTTAGGTGTATTTATTATTTTTATCTAAAATATCCTTACAAGTACATCAAAGTTTAATGCCTTTCTAATAGAAACAAATAATTAATATTAATAATTCATATTAAAGAATGAAAAGTTAAAAAAGTGAGATCTTAACTCAATTATTTTTTTAAAAAAAAACTCCCATGTGTCAGGAAAAATTATTTAGAGTCAGTTTAGATTAATATTGGTAAAAATAACATTTATTTCAATTGAGTTTTACAAACTGAAGTTTGACAAATGTTATCCTTTCTTTTTTCTTTTGTCTCACTTGATAAAAATAACTACATTATTTTTTTTAAGAAAACTCAAAAATTTTTATTATATTTTTGTATCTTTAATATCAATTGAATGATTTTTGGTTGAAAAAATCAAAATTTTTTAATATCAATTAAATAATTTTTAGTTGGCATGTATCGTGGTTCCATTTTTTGCTTGAATTATTTTTTATGATCCTTTTAGAACAAAAAAAAATCCTTTGATTTAGAAAAATTATATTTTATTTGATTATATATTAATGTTGTTATATATAGAGCAATAAAGTCATATAGCAATAAAACTCTTTTAAGAGTGAGAAAAGAAAGAGGAGAGCATTAAAGTTATTTTATCCACATTTTAAAATCCCAAATCCGGTTAATGATGACTTGATTAAGGATTTATTAAATTTACCAACCTAATTTAAAAGTTTCCTATTTTAGATAGCTTTATATGAGATTTTCGATTTATGCAAAATAGAAGGTGAGTTCGATCTTGATGCAAAACCCATTTATTTCTCCATAATTTAAGCAATCTATTCCTATTTCATTTACGAGATTATGAAGGAACTAGGAAGGATCTTCGATCTTGACGCATTATAATCCTCCTCCTTTCTTATTTATTTATTTCTTTCTTTTTTAATTTTCACATGTCTAGGCCAATTCATTTTTCCACATCATCAATCCCAATGAGCATATACATAAGCATTTTAATCGGCATTAATGCCACGTGAGCAAAATTAATGTCGTCAATTCCATCTTCAAGTCCTTTTGAAATTGTAGGACTAATGGTTTTAGACAGAATAAACTTTAGAAACTAAAGCTACGAGTTTCAAAATTTTGGGGCTAAAACCAAAATGAAGGTAAAGTATGGATGCTGAACATCATATTAACCCAAAAAATATGCTATTCATGTTAATTAGTAGGAAATATCATATAACAAGACTCCAATAATCTTCGCCGTCACCAAAGAGGTTAATAAAGTTAATCTTACACGATGTTATAAGCCATTATTTTGATCATATAAATTACTAAATTCTTTGACTATCTTCAATTATGCAGTGCATATCTTAATTGTACATAAAAAAAATTGGCTTTTTATGTGTCATGACTCATGAAGGTCATATTTACCATGCTCAATAACAAGCTTAGCACGCATGAGAATGGAAACAAAATTCTTGCAGGGTGTTATCTGGATTCGATGGTGGAATGAAAAGCAGAAGGATTGGATATAATTTAAAACGCAAAATGAATTATCTCTCACATCTCTTTTTTTTTTTTTTGGCCAAACCTCCCACATCTCATTTGAGAAGTAAAGTAAAATGAAAGTCAAAGTGGAATAAAAGTTTGTTAGTTTTTGGGCAAAGAGGCCAATTTGACAACACTTTATATATAAAGGGCATTTGGCACTATAATGTGGAGCAAGTTTAACAAAAGATGTTAATTAATTGGACTTAACTTCCGTTAAAGGAGTGTCACCTGAATCCAATAGTATCCACATGTTAGGATCTTGATCCATGTTTGATCATTTGAACTGGCCGTACAATGAGCTCCATCCTCCTCCATGTTCGAGCAGGCAAGCGTAGTCTTCCTCCTCCGACTCCATTAAAGTTCCTCAGGCATGGGAGGTAGTAGTGAAGATCTTCCCAAGCCTGAAGGTCTTCACTGCTACCTACCATGCCTGAGGGTCATGGAGTCGGAGGAGGAAGACGCGTGCTTGCTCAAATATGGAGGAGGATGGAGCTCATTGCACTGCCTGTTCAAATGGTCAAACATGTGGATTAAGACACTGTGGGCCCAGGTGACAGTCATTTAACAGAAGTTAAGCCCGATTAGCACCTTTTGGTAAAATTGCTCCATATTGCAACATGTATGTACATTTTTCACCTTTGAAAATTTCAGAGTGTCATATGCCACTTATATACAAGTTTGTTGTTAAATTTGTATCTTTATCGTTATTTTTTTATATTCAAATAAAGCAGTCAAGCACGCAGTATAATAACCTGACAGAGAGAGTGAATAAGAAGAATAATTCATGGGCGACATGGATGAACCTTAACCTAAAATTGAATCTATGTTGATAATGTCAAAATAAAAACGATAATAAAGGAAAATAATCAATTCAAAATTTCTAAGTCCGAGTCAAAAAAACAAAGAAATTAAATTAATAATCTAGTGTGAGCACACCAGCCCTTTTAATAAAAAAAATTAATAATCTAGTCTAGTCACCTATCAAATTAAATGAATAAATAATAATAATAGAAAAAATCAACCCAGAGTTTTCAAGCCTAACTCAAGGCCAAATAAAAAATAATAATCTAAGTCTACTAGTCTAGTTTACTTGGTCTAATTCTCTGAAAAATTTGAATAACTGTTATTCATACTTATAACTTGGTCATTATTGTCACCGTTAACGTTGTTTGGCATAGCAGAACCCATAATAGAAGTAATAGCCGCCGTTAAAGCCGCAGTGAGGTTAGGGTCAGCTGCTATAGCAGCACTTAATTGTAAGGGGTGTTTGTTATTCGTTTGAAGCCCAGAAAAATTTGTTTGATTGCTGCTACAAAGCGTTTGGGGCAAAAGCTGAGTGAAATCATGATGATGAGGAGCATTATTTGATAAAGGGATTTGAAATTTGGTAGTAAAAGGTTGTTGCATTGTTGGAGGATTAGTTAAGTCCAAGGTAACGGTCGGAAATGGAGCGGAGGCCGAGAGAGTGGCCATGTTACTTGAAGAATAAGGAAGCAGTGCCGTCCTTGTCAAGAAGCTTCCATTCATTAGACCATCATTGCTTGTCATTGGTCCTGCAAGCAACGTCCTTGTTGCTGATGCTGTTGTTTGTGCCATTGCCATTGCTGCCGGAGGCAATGCGTGGTTATGACTTCCTTCATATGTTGTTACCAACACTGTTCCATCCTCTGCACACCTTTGCACCTATACTTTTGTACCCACAATTCGTTATTTACGTTTTTGAACAAAAAATATTAAAAATATATCTCTTATTTTTACATACTATAGTGGAAACTGATACATAAATACCATGAAAATTAGGAACACCCTAAAAATTCGGGTAATACATGGAAATGAAAAATAGGTCTTAAGGGAGGAATATGAGTTTTTTGAAATGTTGTGCTTTTATTAAAATGCTTCTCAAGATTTTTTTTAGGAAAGAACTCTTGTTGGAGCTCCGATGACAACTTGAGTAATGAGATTAATTACTTAGGTATAGAGATTGACTACTTGAGCTTCTTTAGTCCTATCACACGTTATTGACAAATTGAATAAAGGCAATAACGACTTGAGTACAACAATTAACAACTTGCGTTTCCCAAACTGTGAATGACTTTACTAAGTTGGTTAAAACATAACATTTCAAAATCTCATATTCTTCCTTTAAGACTTATTTATCATTTGCATGTATTAACAAACTTTTTAGGATTTTCCTAATTCATAGGGTATTTATTTGGAATTGGAATTTTCCCTAAGATATTTATACGTTTCTAGTATTCTTGAGGAGTTCAAATTAATAAAATAGTGTTCAATCTTCTTTAATTCTTTTCTAAAAAATATGAATTCAAATAAAATGGGTGCTTCAATAATTGAATTATAAAAAAGCATAGTCAATGAGACACATACATTGAAGAGTGAAGACTATCAATTTTTAAGATAATATGTAACAAATTTCTTATAATTAAGAAGTATGAATAACAAGAATTAGTTATGAGGCAAGCAATTATGGGAAGAAAATATCCCCTTGTTTAAAATTGATTGAAACATTTTGAATAATCATGTACCACTTGTTTAGTTAGTTTTGATTTGATCAGATTTATTTAAGATTTTATTCCCATTATTAATTCATTTTTGAATCCGTACGTCCTTGGATTCTAAAAAACTGAGTTGAGCACTTGCAATAATAACAGATAAATACCTGTTTCTTAACAGGACAACCTGAAGCCATGGTGCAGCGATAATAAGCTCGAGGGCATGGATTTCCTTTGGCCTTCTTCTGCCCATATTTTCTCCATTGACATCCGTCAGTAATCTGATTAATTATCACATTATTTAATTAATCAGGTTCATACTAAAATAATCGAGACATGATATAATGCTATATATCACACACCATGGATGCTTCTGATCGAACTCTAACTGCAACTCTTGCCTTCTTCATAGTGGCTTCCAGTTGATCGACGTCAGCATTTCTGGGAGGACTATACTTTTGATTAATAACATTCTTGTCAGCTTCTTCTTTAATTTCAGTTTGTTTGTTGAATTCCTTCTTATCAGAATCAATTCTGGTGCTACATGGTGATTTTGATCTGTCATTTCTTCTCTTTAAGGACGAAGAAAGCGAAGGCTCATCATCATCATTATTAGCCTCACCGTCATTAATCGAAGCTAATCCAAGATCTATAAATTTCCTTGGCACTAAAGTTCCTCTGTTTTTCTCACTCTGTTTCCTTTCTTCTGGACTTGCATCAAGCACTCTGTTTTCGGGTTTCTGATCAGCGTCCTCACTACCCGTTTGAGACAGGAGAAAGTCCATATGCATCTTCAGGTCATTATAATCGGTATTAACCTTATTTAGTGATTCCTTCAGCTTATGATTCTCTCTCGTCACCTTCTCTAACTCGGGTCGAAGAACAGCGATCTCGGTCTGCAACTGCAAATGGCAGCCCCAGACATAACGTAAATGATTCAATCCTAGAAAGGGAAAAAGTGATTCAGTTCACTGTTACATTCTAGATTTCTCACCTCACTGATATTGGCTCGTTTCTCTTTAAAATTATAATGTAGGTTAAAAGCATTGTCGCCGCCGCCGCCGCCGTGGTTGATAGTCAAGAGATTGAGACCAGTCTAAATGACAGAACAAAAAGCAAAAATGCAGAGTGAATATGAAAAACACATACACATAATACATGAAGATGAGATGAACCAATACCGATGTAATCCCCGCTAGATACTCTAGGCCTTGAGTTTAAGACCAGGAGGAGATAGAGTTTAGGTTTAGGGTTTGTTGGTGCCCCCAGATTCTTATGGGTTTTGAGTTCTAAGTCTCAAAAAGCAGATATTTGTAGTAGGAGGGGCAGCCACAGACCCAAACCAAACCGAAACTGAAACCGAATGGCAGATGATAATATAAAAAAAAGAGATGAGAAAGAAGAACTGACGTTGAGTTTGAGGTCAAGAGGATGAGGAGAGGAATCATCGCTCGAAGAGGAAGAGGAAGAGGAAGGCTTATGATTGTTGTTGATAGAGAAGAAGTCCATCTCTGTAGGGAAAGAGAGGGAATTAGAGTCCATGGGAGGTTGAAGGCCGTCTTCTTGGAGAACGATGGGATTATTGGAGAAGAAGGCTTTCACAGGTGGATCTGAATCAATGGAGAGTCCAACCCCTCTGGCCATAAGTTTCTATAAAGAGAGGAGATGAAGAGAGAGAGAGAGAATATAGAGGGAGAGGGGTAGACTAGAGAGAGAAGTGAAGTCTTGAAGAGTGGTGGCTGGTGCAAAGGACTCGGCATTAAAAATGGAGGAATAAGACGCATCAAGTGTGCCCAGGCCAGCACGCTCTATCGATGGTGATTATCTTGTTCGAGTGTGTTTTTTTGGGAACATCATCGTGAGATTCCAAGATGCATACAAAATTACAAAAAAAATCCTAAACCAAATTCGTCAATCAAAAAAGTTCCTGATAATTGTATCATGATTAATTCAGAATATAAAATTATTTTATTACCCATTGAATAAAAAAAAGAAAGGAGCAGTATATGCCTTTTTTTATGAGTGTTTATGTCTTTTTTAACAACTAAACAAACTAATTTGATAAATTCATTTTTCCTCTATAAAAAAGTCTTAAAATTTTAAGGGTAATTTTGAATTTCAAACAAATTTTATTACTTTCTTTTTCAATTATAGATGATATGGTTTTTTGAAACTCCTCATAGGTTATGTCTTCCTTTATACATCCTTTTCTTACCAATGAGGAAAATAAACTTATCAAAATGGTTTATACAATTGTCAAAATAGTTATAAATAATTGTTAAAAAAGGCATATGTACTTATCAAAATTAGAATATTTAGTTCTGAAATTTCAAAACTTGTCCAGAGAGAAAAATAAAATTATCAATATAACTCATGCGGTTGTCAAAATACGTATAAACACTTGTCGAAAGAGGCATATGCACTTATCATAGTAGGGACATTAAGTTCTAAAATTTCAAAACTTCTCCAAGGAGGAAAATGAACTTATCAAAAAAGGCATATGCACTTGTCAAAATTGGCGTATTTAGTTCTAAAATTTCAAAACTTGTCTAAGGAGGAAAATGAACTTGTCAGAACAGGCATATGCACTTGTCAAAATTGGCGTATTTAGTTCTAAAATTTCAAAACTTGTTTAAGGAGGAAAATGAACTTGTCAAAATAGCTCATGCAGTTATTAAAATAGGCATAAGCATGTGTCAAAAAAAGCATATGTACTTGTCAAAATATGAACATTAAATTCTTCAATTTCAAAACTTCTCCAAGGAGAATAATGAACTTTTCAAAATAGTCCGTTTAGTTATCAAAATAGGTATAAGCACTTGTCAAAAATAGCTTATGCCACTCCTTTCCTTTTTTATTCAATGGGGGTAACAAAATAATTTCACATTCCGAATTAATCACAATACAGTACCTAAGGACTTTTTTGATAGGGGAATTTGTTTTGTGATTTTTTGTAATTTTTTATGGTCTTTTGGACCTCACAATGATTTTCCTTTTTTTTCGGTTTTTAATCTATGTTTGGGATAACTTATTTTTTTACTTATAAGTATTTTGTACATAAGTCAAAATAAAACTTCTCTCACATATTTACTTCATATATCATAAATCACAATTTAAAAATATTTATAAACTAAAATTAAACTATCTCAAACAAACAATAAGTATCTTATTTGTGTAGTGCGTTCAACTGGGTTTCCGTATCTCTCTTACATCCTTTTGTTTTGTTTTTATAATTTCCATTTCAGTTTCAATGCCTAGTCTTCCATTTTTTTTTTATATGCATTTCTTTTTCTTCCTTTTATTTGGATTGAAATTTTATCCAAAAATAAAAATAATATTTTTAAAATGGAGGTATTTTTTTCAATTGAAAAGTTCATAAGTCAATTCATTACGCGGGTATTAAATTAAAAAAATAATTTAAATTATATTCTACTAATTTTAAAATTTAAAATAATGAGAGAAGATATATTTTTTTACATATGAAACTATCTGTTAATTATTAATTCAAACCCTAAACTTTTTTTTACTGGTTCTATTTTATAGGAATTGAACTGTTTTGAGCAAAAAATTATAAGAACTGATTTATTCTATGTCAGGAAATTATGGAGACTAATTGTTTCAAATCAAAGTTTAAAGATTACATTAATCATTGAGGCAAGGTTTAGCAACAAAAATTATATTTTCAAGGGACTCATCTCCTAAAGTTTGTGGGGGTTATCCGACCATAATAAAGTTTTAACTTTTAAGGGTCATATAATTAACAGTTGGGAGTTATTGGTATAAATTTAAAAATCTAGGGTGATTTAATATTAAATTTTAAATGATAAGAGAGTTATATATATATAATTTAAAGTTTAGGAAATTTTTGCATAATTCAAGGATAAATTGAAGTAAGAAACGTATTGGCAAGAGATAAAAGGTTGATGTTCGTGTCTTACCAAAAAACCAAAAGTGTATATTAGTGAGAAATAATTGAATTAACTGAGACTGAAAGGGAAGAACGCGGGTGAGTCCAAGAATATCCAATGCATCAAAAAAATCAAAGTCTAAGATACTTATAATATTTAATATAAGACTCAGTTAATTTTTTTAAAGAGATTAATCAAATTAAATAAGGAATTTAAATATAGCACATGTATATTTTATACGTTAGTTTATAACTTAGATAAATTAATTTGGTTCATATGATAAATATAAACACTTCAAAATAATTTATTTAATTTTTTTTTATTTCTCCAAAAACAGTCAATTAGATCTTGTATTAAGGAGTGGATGCAATATTATGTATATTCTGTAATCTTGACTTTGGACACGTAAGAAATGTGGATTCGATTCGGGTTGACCCGCTCACATAAAAATAGGATCTTCCTCCTGCCTTCCTCTTTTTCTTCAACTTCATCATTAATTCATTCTTGTTCACCATTTTTCCTAAGATCTAGTCTCACAGTAACATATCTCTTATGATCTCCACCCACACATATCACACTTTTCTATTTATAGCTATGTTATTCGCTGAAAAAAAGAAAAGAAGATATGGCTTCAATTTAATCGCATTTTTGTTATACTCTTGTTTCTATTAAAAGCATATTGTTATGGTGAATTGTTCGTATTAAAAAAAATTATTCACCCCAAAAGTAGGACTGCAGGCTGTGTGGCTGTATTTAAATTCGTAGATTTCAGCTGATTCATATGATTGAAATTAAAATTAAAATAAATGAATCCGGATGACAATCAGGGTTGATCAAAAGGTGGTTACATACATAATTATTATATTTTGATACAAAATCACGAACATCAATCCTCTTTCGATTATTGAGATTATTATATGATTACTAGCCAGTTTGATGATTATTTTGTTTCAGTGCTCATGATTAACTCTTTAATATGTGTGTGTATATATATATATATATTAATTTATGTACTCCACCGGTTCTAAATTCCAGGGGTTGCATTTAGAATCAAAGGCAATAGTTTTTTCGTGTGTAAATTAATATATGCAGTTACTGTACTGGTAAGAGATACCTTTCACCACTAATTATTATCTCTAGTCCTAAATATAAAACTTAGTTGACTTTTTTTGAAGAGATTAAGGAAGCTAAATACGTTATTTAATCCTATCATGTGTTATGTATGATTAAATGATACATAAATTTAGGGAAAATAACAGAAAAAGAACTTTGAAATTGTAAAATCTTAAATCAAGTATTTCCCAAAAAAATGAGTTGTGGATTGCTTATCAAGTCTCATAATTTCCTTATCAATTTTTTGTAACAAACCTGATTTGAAATTTTGCAATTTTAAAGTTTTTTTTCCTGTCATTTTCCCATAAATTTATAAGTGAGAGAAATTGTTTGAAGAAAATAAATAAATATAAATACTTCAAAGTGATTTAATTAGCTCATTTAATCTTTTCAAAAAAATTAACTGAGTCTTATATTTAATATCGGAGGCAGTACATCAGAAGAACTAAGGCCCTGTTTGGTATGTGGTATTGAATTTTGATGGATTGGGATAGGGATAGGGATAGGGATTAGGATTGATGCTTTAAAAATATGTTTGGTATGAGGTGTTAATTGGAGGGAATGATTTTACCAATCTTATTTAATAAACAAGTACTAATTATAAAAGAGGTAGTGAATATTTGAGAGGGATTTTATGTTATGATTGGGGTGATTTTTGTCTAGAAATATTTTATTCAAGGGTATTTTTGTCTTCACAATTTTGCAATCCCGGGATTCAAAACACAATACCAGGGGGGAGGTGGCTTTGCAGCAATCTCACTTTCGTGGTATTCCCAATCCCTGGTTATCCATAGTCCCTCATACCAAACGACACATTCTGACTCAATCCCTGATTTAATCCCACTCCCTGTCCTCAAATACCACGTACCAAACAGGGCCTAAAGAAGGCCCAGTTTATACATATACATATACATATATATATATATATAGATAAGAGAAATATTAAATATTTTATTTAAATAGGGTGGTCAAAAAGTGCTAATAATAAATTAATCTTGTTAAATTTTTAAACATAATTTTACGTGTGAGAGTGCGTTCTAGGTAACTATCACTTTGATTTTTCCCTTCCCTTTCTGGCTATTTTATACTTTTTCTTTATTTTTAAAGTTGGCAATCACAATAGATGACACCGGGGTCTTGCAAATATGGAGTAGAGAACATTAGTAATAGTAGTAGTAGTAATTTATCTGATTCAGATGAAGAGAGTAGTGATTTGGAAAACTCCGTCTTTGATAACTCCCAAGTACGTTTTCAATTTAGGTAAAACAGATTCTATATTCGATTGAATAATAATGTATTTGAATAGTGTTACTTGATGCAATATGCACCTACTTTGTACACTTCCATCCACGAGGTAACGAGGCATGGATAACAAACCAGCAAACTTTAAAAACCAAGTATATCGGTAGCCATAGATGACCAAGACAACGCATGCCATCGGTGGCCACAATTCAGAACAGAGTGACGATGACAGAGAAGAAGAAGCACAAGCTGTGTCTATCCATGGTGTGGAACCAAGCCTCTACTCTTAAAGAATGGGTCATGTACCATTCATGGCTGGGGGTAGAACAATGGTTCATCTACAACGATAACAGCAACGAGAACATCGAAAACTTAATCTCAGAACTCAACCTTAGAGGTACACCGTTAGTAGAACGACATGGCCATGGATTACAACCAAGAAGCTTGCTTTTCTTATTGCGTGTTCAGATCAAAGCAAGAATGCAACTAGTTTGGCTTCTTCGACATCGACCAATTCTTCTACCTCAAAACAAAGGCGGCGGCAGATGCAACCACTTGAACACACTTAAGTCACTGGTCTCCAATTTGTCCTCCTTCTCGACATCGTCAAAACAATGCTCTGGAAGATGGAGAAGGAGATGATAGTCAGGGGCCCAAATAGTGATGGAAGTGCATGAGAGTGAGGGAATGGCGGAGTTGGATATTGGCGAAAATGAAGAAAAATAGGGGAATGAAGGAATGGAAAGAAACAGAGAGTGCCGATGGTGTAGTGTGTTCCAGTGATAGAGGAGATGAAGATGATGGTGGTTGGTGGTGTTATGAGTCAACGGTCTTCTTCAGAAACTGAAACTCTGTAGTTGACGGTGGAGTTGTTGGTGATGTCGGAAGTAGATCCAAAGAGGCAGTGAAGGTCTGTGATCGCTGGTTCAAAGTCTCGCAGCTCCGGTGGTAGTCTATGGTAGTGAGAAGGACATGGCCAAAGGTTCAAAGCTCTTTGATCATGGTTCATGGTGCTCTCTGGTTTGTGGTGACGGTGCTTGACAGACTGAGAGGAGGGTCGCCGGAAATGGGGCCGGAGATGACGGTGAGAGAGGGTGACGACGGTGGTTTTTATGCCATGGTCTCTCTCTGATAGCTTTCTCAGCTATGGTGGTCAAGAAGTGGAAAAACTGAAGAAGAAGAAGGAAGCTTCGCTATGTTGGCATTTGAAAAAGGTTTTTTTAGCATTTAAAATTTCAATATCAGTATTGTTTTGTTAACGACATTAGGGGTTATAGGACTAAAACCTTCCATACTAAATGTATACTTATTTTAATTAATTAAAATCTATTTCTTATGAATATGTTGATAACAATTTCCGTTCCAACAATTAAAATTAGAATAAAAAAATTTTCTTTACTGCTTGGTAGTTGCGTGAAACTACACTTTGGAACTTCCCCTCAAATCACCTAAATTTATCTTGATCCCTCTCATTCTAAAGGAAACTTCGTGTTTCTCAAGTGTGCTTTTGATCTATAAACCAAACCTCTTATTCATAGAATCATATAAAACTCAAGTTTTTTCCTTAAAAAAAATCAGTTTTTTTCTTGTGCCAAGCAAATCAACGCCAACCTCCCTACTTGAACGATGCTTATCAAACACATGAAGGCAACAAATTCTTCCTCTTCGTTTATGCCAAAGATGACATTAGTGTGATCACTTTTGCTCCAGGAAGTAGTCAAAACCATTATAGATCAAATCATAACTCCTAGGAGGTCACTAAACTGGTTTGTTGATTTTGTGTTTCAATACACAAGCATATCACACTCGGGTTATTCGAGCCAATTCTTTAATTAAATTCAAAAAAAGCCTAGTACAAGATAATTATTTAATTGGCCAGGACCAGAATTGAACATGTTAAGTTCCAAGTCTCATCTCCAAGAAAGGCAGGTTATTAATCATCAGGCACCATATTAGAGAAGGAGAATAAGTTGATCACATTTGACTAAATTGTATGTCTCCTACCAATAAATTGGGTTCACTCAGGGGCCTTGCCTTTTCGTCTGCTGCTACTGCTGGTTTCCAAGAGGTAGCAAACCATTGAATCCACATCATCCCGAAATAGGCTATAAGCCTCTATCGCCTGCAGGTAGCTGAATCCCATGGATAGCATCATCTGCATGCTATTGCTCAGATTTGAATCTCGCTCTTTCCCATTCTCCGTCTTGCCTTCTCCACCCGATGATCCTGCTGCACATTGATTTGCCTAGTCACTTACGTGGCTTCCATGCTTAATTGTAAATGAGCAGTCTCCTTCAAATCTTAAGAATTTATGTTTGAAGGTGATCAAGAAACTCACTTGCTCCAGAAGATGAAGGCTCAGCGTTTGAGGTTGAGGATTCTCTATGGGAAGGCGGCTGCTTAAATGTGACATCAGCAAGATATTCAGCCCGAGAAGCTTCTATCACCATGTGCTCAATCTCCTTTTCTGTAAGCTCGAGATCAGAGTAAAACTGTGCCTCCGCTAAAAGTGCCTGTTGACAGACACAAGATGAAAATCATGTTAACATTAAACTCAACAAACATTTAGTTTGCAACACATTTCAAGGTACTTGCATTATCAATCTGTTGGTCCTGTTGAGCTTTAATTGCAGCCTTGACTTGATCTTTGTCAACATTTGTCTGCATTGTAATGCGAGAAAAGGAAATTAAAAAGGAACATCAGCCAGTAGCTAACCAAATGATGTATGTAATGGAGATTCATTTTCCCAAGTTATAGGGCCACTTTCATGAGTTTCCTGAACCTTGGGGAGGTTTATAACATATACCCACCATTTGTTTCAACTGGTTTATAAACAAACCTCCATTACCTACATTTTATCAGAGCAGAGCACAAAAGAAAGAATATGAAAGGAAGATGCAGCAAGAAACAGAATGATAGGCAAAATACACAGTTACACACCCCACGAAGGCAGCTAAACCCAAGTCCTGCACCAACTGTCAAGCGTCGTGGGTCAATAAGGGAATTGTAATGATTCCCATGATGATAACTCAGTCGTATGGGCGGTGTATCAGTGCCATAGCTTCCATGAAAGATGTTGATAGGTTCTGCATTCATAATTGATGTTAACAAAGAGTGCCTAACTGATCATTAAAAACATTCATTAAAATCACTATTTCTAATATAAAATTGCACCTATAGTATAGGAGAATATATGAATCGGACGGTTATACATCTCACACATGGATTGGATCTCAACATTGTTTCCATAGACCTGCAAAGCACAACAAATGCACATTAGAAACATCTGATCGATAACATTAAAAGAAATGCAATGTCTTCTTCGCATATGCAACTATATAAATTGATCTTATTTCTAGTGCCCATGTTCTGTAATACTGAAAACTGAAAAGAATAACTTGGCCAGCCTGCCTCCTAAGATGCTCAACTGCTCAACATCTAAAAAGATAACAAACCACAAAATTAGAGGCAACAGCATCTTAAACTATACTTCAGCATACCTTGTCTCTTCTCTTCCTCTTACAATAAGATGTGAAGCCTTCAGTAATAAATTGAGAAAAGTGGTCTCTTTCCCGCTCCTGAAGATAATTAATAAAAAAACAATTGTTCTGAAGTTCAATAAGATTTCATCAATGTATAAAAGCAAGAAAATAAATTATCCAGGAAGTGGTACTCATAGACCGGGGAAAAAGCTACATATTACAGAGCAGAGCCACTTCGCCAATGAAGTATCTAATGAGTCAAATAGTAGAAATATCATATTTTGCAATCAGATTATAATCCCAATATCTGCATATATACATGTCAAAATGGAGGAGGGTAACGGGAATCTTTGAAAATTCTCCTAAACAAGGGTAATAGCCCTTTCCACTCCAGTTCAAAAATAGCATAAAGCTAAACGTCATAAACCAAATCACAATGTCAATACTTTAATTTGTTAAGACCACACAGACACTAATGAGCATGTCATGGATTGAATACGCAACAAAGAAGGAAGATTTTCAGATACAATAATGCTAGCACAGATCGAAAATGAATATTTAGAAACAAACTAATTAAAACGCCACAATACCATATAGTCTATGCACATCTGTCGGACCAAATCATATAATTCAGAGTCCCCATACACCTGGTCTGCAACTGCACGAAAAAGACAGTTTCCATCCTCCATCATTCTTTTTACTTCATAACCTTTTGCCCTTCTGATATCAATTTCAAATTGCCGCTCTCTTTCCTACATTAATATCAACACTTTGTCAATAAAGGATGAATATCATGGGAAAGGCTGTCAAACAATAAGTTGTAGTATCAAAGGGATGAAAACCAGTGGTGCTTGATTTGCACTTTGCCAAGGCACACGTAGGCACATTTTTCCAGGTAACATAAAAAACAGAAAGCAAATTGAGTAAAATAGCAATATTCCAAAAACACAGATCCAGTTTACAACTTTACCATCATGTATGCAATTGCGCTAATGTCTGTAATCATAAACATTTGGAAAAAAAAAGAGTAAAAACAACTTCTATAAACAGGAACATAATTCAAATTGAATAGTTCTACATAAAAACAGAAAGCAAGTTGGATAGTTAAGTCAAAATATATGGAAACTTCATACTTACTCTATGAAACTTGCATATATGGACCAAATCATCCGCCTTATTCTTAAATAGTTTTTTCCTTAAAATCAATTGACAGATTTACAATGAAATTGAATAGTCCACAATGTTAAAGCATCATTTAATCACCCATTCATCTAATTCAAGTTATCATGAAATAAAACTCATGAAAGCCCATACACTAGATTTGTTTACTAAGTAAGACTTGATAAACTATTAACTTACTAAATCATCGTAAGAGGATGGAAAGCATGGATTCTGTTCATCAGCGCTATTGTAACCCTCATTCTCATTAAGAGACCTAGGGGAAGTAGGTCGAGACCCAGCAGGTGAAGTCCTGGCTGAAACAACAGGCCACGCAGATGCTCTTCGAGATGGTCCTATTTGGACAGCATTTGAACTTGATGACACATTTTTCTTAGGATTCAAGTTAGAGGCTGACAGTTTTGGAGGAGGAACAGGAGGAGGTGGTGGATTTGGAGTAACGTTAGCACTGCGCAAAGAATCACAGCTTGAACCCTCATTTCCCGATGCAAGTCTTTCTGAAATTTTCGATCCACACAATCTGTTGTCATATTCTCGCCTACCTGTTACCTCCTCCTTGCCAGCTTTCTCAACGTCAGCTATTTCATCACTTGTAGCGTCATTCTGCTCACAACGAAGATTATCTACCAAAAGTTCGTCGTTCTTCCCAGAAGAATCCAAAAGCTCGTTGTCAGCAACTAGGTCTGGTACCTCCGGTCCACTGTCCTCATCTTTCACAGTCGAAGGCGCCGGGGGAACTGTTGCGAGTGGCTCTGCCCGAGTTGAAGAAGAACGACTAGGGTTTGAAGAATTGCCAGACGAACCCCGAGGAACCAAAATCCGAGTCATCGTATTTAATTATTCTCGTCCACAAATAAGCTCAGCCCCAATTTCCCTCTCCCGAACTTAAAGTTCCAAAACCCTGTTCATCGGTTTGTCGCGTGTTCTTGCCCTGGGCACAGTGATGTCAATCCCTTGTCTGAACGATGTCTTCCAGCTCAGTCCCTCGCAAAACGATCTCTGCATTCCCCTAACAATTCTCATGAGACCCAGACCTCGGACTTCAAACAACAAAACCAGCTAAAGCAGTCGAATTTACCCTAAAAAATACACCCTCACAAGCTTAATCTGCACAAAACCATTAATTCCCAAGAAATCAATATAAAATTAAACCAAACATCATACAAAATATTTTCAATATAAATTATGTCAATAGAAAAGTGGCAAGAAATCGCCAAGACAAGCACTGACTAGCGCGAGAGTTAGGAAAGAAGGGGACCCAAGTTAAAACCAATCACAAACAATCGATCGAAGACAATCGAGATGAAATGAAGCACTCCATTTTAAAAAGAAAACGAGGAAGAATCGAACGGGAACGAGAACTCCCACCCCTGAATAAGCCTGAGGAAGACCACACACCTGAGGAAGAAATGATAGGCAGCGAAGACCGCAATCCTAAAATGATCTGTAAAAAAGCCGAGTGAAACAGGTGGGAAAATCAGTTAGAGGAAGAAAGAAATTGATTAGGTTCTTGAGAAGGAGAAAACGAGAAAAGTAGCAGGGAGAGGGATGCTGCATTCTATCGGTGAGACCTGAGGGAAGGGCACGTGACGTGGTGTCAAAGAGGAAAGGCTCGTCTGAACTAGACCTTTCTGGGGCGGTGTTGACCGTGGAGCATGCCTTGTGGCACGAGCAATGTCAATTTTATGGTCATCACCTCTTGCCGGGCTTAGTTTTTTTATTTCTTTTATGTTTTTGAACCATTCGCTAGGAGCCCCTGCCCATGTTCGGGGAGAGCAACTAAAACTTAACTTTTTCATTAGGAAAAATTTTATTCAACTCGAAGAATATGACATAATTTGGGTCAAACTTTAAAATTTTTTGAAATTTTATTGTACTTATGGGTAAAAATAAAATTAAGTTTTTTAGGTATAAAAACAATAATGCCTTTCTTTTATATTATTTAGAAGAGTATTTACAAGATAAATAAAAATATTAGCAAGATAAATAAAGGGATTTGAAAGAACTTGGGAAGTTAAAAACATTTTAGTCATTTACAAGACAAATATGAAAATTCGTAAGATAAATATGGGTATTTACAAGACAAATAAAGATATTTATAAAATAAATAAATTGATTCAAAAGAACCTAAAGAGTTAAAAATATTTTGGCTATTTAAAAAATAAATATGAAAATTCACAAGACCAATTTGAGTATTTATAAGACAAATAAAGTAAATGTATCATTTTCTTTTCACCTCAAAACTTAATTTTATTTTGATTCAAGGAGATGCAGTGAAGTTTCAAAAAATTTCAGGAGTTGATTGAAATTATTTTACATCCTTGAGAGCTAACTAAAATTCTCCCTTTTCATTATATAGTTTTTGGAAAAGATTTATAATAAATATATTTGCATAGACAAATTTTAAGCTTTAGATTTTGAATTAATTATAATTGTAAGTTTTAACTTAAATTCATAAGTAAATATAAGCTGGAAATATATAAATATAAAAATTATAAATATTAATTTATAAAAAAGTTGCATGGTGGGTAATAAAGAAATAGTTAGGAATAACACAACTTATAAATAGCGTAATTTTTCATTCCCTCCAATCTTAAATATACAACCTTTTTATTTAAATCACAAAAATTAAGTAAAGAATTTAAGTTAGTTTTTTAATTGATGTGTAAAAATTATATGGTTTATTATTTATAAATAGTAAGATTTAATATAGATTACGTAATTTATAATTACAATGCAAAATACTAACATTAATGGTATTATTCTTTTTTAAAGAAAAAATCTTAGGTAGGTTAAATCCCTAAAATTAATTGCTCATTAATCTCATCAGTTGAAGGCAGTTATTGAAATCAAGACCACACCTAGAGCTAGGAAAACAGGTCGAGCCCGTCGGGCCGGCCCTTTTAAGCCCTGGCCCTTCAAGGGCCGGGCTTTCAAATTATAACCTCCAAAGGAAGTCAAACCTAAAAAAGCCAGCCCTGTAGGCCCGATGGTTTAAAAAGGCTAGCCCTGTAGGGCCTCTAGCCGGCCCGTTAAGCCCGTTTATATTTATATATATATATATATATATATTTGCTTGAAAAGGGAAATCGTATTACCTTTTTGAATTACCTTATTGAACTTATATATCACTCTATCCTCATATATGTATAGAATATGATTTTTGAGTATACTGTTTTGCCTAATTGAATCATATTATGATTTTTGAGTATATTGCTCTACATATTTAGAATAAAATCATATTGTATACTGTTCTACCTAATGGAGTATGATTTTGATGGAGGTTGTGATTATTTGACTATTTGAGCTTACTAATCAAAGAGAAGTACAATCAAATGTCTTTGAAAATGATGATAATGACGAAGCAGATGAAAATGATAGTAGTCATATTCATGTTGCTTAGAGGTTAGAACGTTTAGCTTCTTATTTTCTTATACTTTAGCCTTTGTATGAATCATTTATAGATATGATTTTACCTTTAATTATACATTAGTAACTCTGTTTGTTTGTTGCATGAAACGTGTTGTTTAAACTTTAATGTTAACAATATTTATGTGTTAAATTAGAGCTTTAATCGTTGTTATTTACTAATTATATCTCTCTGGGAGAAAAAACGCAAAAAAAATAGTTAAATATTGTGAAAAGGACTTTTCGGCCCTGCAGGCCGCCCTAGCCCGCATACTCTCTTAAAAAACTGCAATTTTTCTAACCCCGATCCTAAAGGGGCCGGCCCTGATTCCCAGCTCTTCCACACCCCAAAAAGGATTCCAAAAAAAAAGTAACAAAAGAACCGATCCCATCAACAATTTTAACCACATATAATGCCTAAGGGGCTCGAATTAAAAAAGAGCTAAGGTGAAATTTTATGTTAAAAGTTTTTCCTGAGGAACAATATTACCCTAAAAGTTTTTTCATGTTCAAATTCAATATTGTTGAAAGTGTTAAAATAGAGCAACGTTGCCTCTTGCTGTTGGAAAATTAATGGCTAACATCAATTTTTGAATAACCAATGTTAGTTTTTTTTGCAATATGGGGCAACATTGCTACATTTTGAAATTTTCAGAATAACATTAAACTTGAAAAAACTTCCAAGACAATAGTGCTCCTTAGCAAAAACTTCTTAAGCAAATTTGCATTTTAACCCAATAAAAAACCTTGTCTTGCTTGAACTCCTCTTCCCCTTCATATGGGACTAGGGTTTTGAAACCGGGACCAGCCCAGCCATTGCGGCTCGGAAACCGGCAAACCAATCTGTAACTTGATCCGGGCATCAACCCAATTCATCTTTTGTTTTTCCTTTCAAAAATTGATTTTTTTTTAGAATTTCATGTTAATAACCCTGAAATCTTCAATTTCTCACCAGCTTGGCCCCGAGTTAACTTCAATTTGACTGTAGTCAAACCCACTGATCCTTGACTCAGTACTCTGACCAGTTCAATGACCAGTCTGGGTTTCAGAACCTTGCGTATAACACATCTTATTTTTCAGTGAAGAACATGTTTCTTATTAATCTTAGCTGAAGGGGGTTAATAAACATTTGAGTGGTAAATCAATGCCATTTTTGCCAAAGATCACCAGAGGATGACATTGACAGGCAGAAAAACGAAGAAAGAAGAAAAAAGAAAACAGAAAACTAGGATAGTTAGCTCTCAAACAACTTTATTCACCTCTTCCACGGAATTGCCGTACACGAAGCTCCTCTTCCATAAATGCAAGGATCGTATTTTGTATGCTTTATGATACATCACTTAAAAACAGTTAGGGTCAAAGAATCAGAGCACCGCCATCTATATATCCTATTTCTAACATCAAAGAAAATTTATGCTTTGGCCTATTACAAAAATAATCAAACCCCCCCTTACAGGGGCCAAAAAAGCACATTACTTCACACTCAAATTGTATCCTCTACGTCGTCCTTTTTCTCCCCCCCCCCCCTTTTTTCTGATGAATCCTCTACGTCGTCTTCAGTTTCCAACCTCGTGAAGCAAGTGTTTCACGGACCCTTTTAGCGGCATCACCAGTATCGTTAAGGGGTGGATAGCTCCAAGTTTCTTTCATCTGAAAGATTTATTGATCATATTAACCCAGTCAAAACTACTATAGATATTTCAAACACAAGGTAAATTCCAAAGCCCCCATCCATCCACAATAATGTCAATATTCAATATGCATTTGCTCCCTTGTGAGCCCAAAAAAAAAAGTTGCATTTGATAGTCAAGTCATAATGACTATAACTTACATCTTCAGACCCTGTAAATGGCCGGACAACTCCTTTCTCTCTCAATGACTTGTGGAATTCTGTTAATTTCCACCTGCATCGCTCCGCTCCCATAACATAGACAGGCTTCCTACAAGAGCAAAATTGTCACATTTATAAAGATATGATGCTAAAATACTTGAATCAAGGAAAGTAAATAAGAATATTGTCACAAGATGCTTCTTCACAAGCATACCCAGTGCTGCAAGCCTCACTTATCATACTAACTGAATCAGCAGAGATAACGAATGCATCAGCCCAAGCTAGATGCCCCATATGGGGGTTTGGTTCTGAAAAATGTGGAAATCAACGTCAGTGTCAATGACTATGTTAAACTAAAATTTACATATTTAAGTAGACCACAGTTTTGAATGAAAATTTACCTTGGCCATCCCATATATAAACTTTTGGATTATTTCCCAATTCCTTCACTATAATGTTCGAAAGCTGTTCAGAAAGGCAAAAGCGTCAGAAATAAGGAGAGGTTCTCATAATTCTTTCCAGAAAGATCATGGCTGTGACTATACCTTCTGTGGAGTCCTCCCTGAGAAGGAAATCCTCACACTCCCACAGGAAACAAGAACGTTGAGCAAAGACCTTGCTAACTGCTTTGCAAGGTCCCCACCATATCGACAGTTCCCTATATAAAATATAGAAATCACAATATTTAACGCTTCAAGTGTGATAAAAACCAAAATAAATGTAAAAATGAGAATATATGCCATGGCAAAAAAATAAACTTTTAAATTGTTTAATCCTAATCTTTTGCCCTAAAAGAATTTCACGTGAGCAAAATCATGAAAAAGAATTTTTCATTTTAAGTACATAAAAAGAAAATTCAACTATCTCCACTGAATGAATAAGAGATACAGTTGAAAGTATTTCGATTTGTATTATTCAAGTTGTTTCCAGATTCCTTTGCATGTATCAACTATCAACTATTGGCAAAATAATCATTGAAGGAAGGCTGTGGCAGTCATATCACCCCCTCATCACATAAGATGAAAAAGCTACAATAGGCAACGATCCAGCTTGGACAATGGTTGAATAGTGATCTGGACAGCTAAATTTGTAACTTCCATTCTTATTTCTAATACAAGTTTATTGCCAATGCTAACAGGTGAGCTTTTTTGGGTGAACAAAAGATGAACTTTTTTGACAATGTTTATTTTAAGTGAATTTTCAGCAGATTAACTGCTTGTCCATCTAAAATATAGTCATAGACCAAACTATAAAAACCAACCCCTTTATACTCATCCACTTTCTTCTGAACTTAAACTAGAATACTAAATCTCATGTAGATAAATGTGTGGTGTTGTTACCAACTAGGTAATTTAGCATAATGAAAGGAGTGCCTAGTTGTCTTTTATTAATTTTTGTCACCTCTTTCTCAAATTTAATGTTCTCCAGTATCGTTCTCCAGCCATTCACCCTGTTCACTTTCCTCTTCTATTAAAAGTTCACAGGGGGAACGGAATAGGTTAATTCTTTTTCTACCTCATGACCATATTCCTCAACCTGCTTAATGAATGATTTTGTCTCTTCCAGGTAGATTATCCCTTGTTCCCTTGATTTTTCTCCTTATATGTATATCAGCTTGTCTTTCCTTCTTTTCCATTTTTTCCCAAAGTTTATAAACAGTTCACAGCACTCCACTTACTTCGACATAAATGTTAATACCAAATAAGAGACTTTCACAAACAAAAAGAAAAAGATATTATACTGTAACATATGCAAACTGCAAGATCATGATTTAGGCCTTTCCGATGGTAAAAGTTTTATAGAAATTACGTGTTGGTCCTCCAATGTTGACTACGAGCAAGGGTCTGGGAACATGTTCAAAATCATCCCGCCATGTAATCGCAGCATTACGAAGAGCAGCAAAATCTATCTGATGTAGGGCTCCAGTTGTGAGAACCTGAATTTACATTACCACATAATTGAAACACTCAGGAATAGACCACAGGTAGGATCATAATAAGATAAGTCTCTGCCAAAACATGAGCTATTTTATGGTTATCTGTGTATTGTACATACCACACGACTATCAGGAGGCTCGCGTGGAGTTATCCACTTTCGAAGAAACCATGGGACCTGTTTTTGTGCTTGTGGAGTCAAAGGGTAATAATCATGTTTAGGTGTAATCACCATATCAAACCTATCCAAATGTGACCTTGGATGTTGTATCTGCCCAACAAAATTAAAATCAGAAATCAAACCTGAAGTTTTATCCAAGGTAAAGAGCTTCAAACAAATTACCCAAAAAAGAGCTTCAGATACAAATGCTTATTCAAAAAATGAATGTAATATTTCAACATTTATTGGGAAAAAAAATGTGCACATAGGGGATTTAAAGACAAAAAATAATTACTTAAGCCAGATTCATTGGAATGCATTTATAACTCCCATTTTTTCCAATAACCTGATGCTTTTCGTTCTTGAAACTTTTAAAAGGCATTAAATCTTTCACATTATAATCAATCAGAACTGAAAAAATCAGTTGGGGTCATACTTAAAATAAAAAGAATAAAATAATACAGCAGGAACGGAATTGAATCATATTGATCATTTCTAGAAAATATCATTTTAAAAACACAATGGGACATCCAGTATATATTTATCCAACTTATCTAAAATATACTCTAAAATTGTTTCCTATAAGATGTCACAGAAAAACTGAATGAAAAATGAATTAATTATGCAAACCTGAACAACAAAAACATTTTCTGATGCTAAACGTTTAATTGAGCTAACAACTGAAATGGTATCTCTTCCAGATGCAACCACCAGTAAGGGTCCCTCCCTGTATAAAAATATCACTCATATCAATATTTGCAAGTAGCCAAAAATTAATAAGAAAATACAAGATGATGACCATAAGTGGTATTTGCAAGTAGCCAAAGAATAATAAGAAAATACAAGATGACGACCACAAGCTGAAGGGAGATACAAGTACAGGGATGGTGACAGACTTAGGAATCAGAAAAATAAAGCAGTTACATTTTGTCCATCAAGTTTAAAGAGTAAAAACACTTTTCATTTGGAGTAGCAAAAGGTGAGCCCAGTACAGATGCTCCAGAAATCTTGGACAAGTTTGTGTTTATTTCTTCTCCTAAATGAAAACGGAAGAAGAGAGACTGCAAAATCTAAGCTGTATAATCATCCATAAGAAATTAACTTCCAAATTAATTTAACTTCCTATGCAGTGTAATTTTTTAAAAAACCTAATAATTAACATAGACGTCATGTTCCCATTGAATAACTAGATTATTAATCACAAAACCGTTATGATATCAGTATCTCCAAATTGCAAGACATGCGCAAAGAAAAAGAAGAAAAATAGATTGTCCATGCTCTGAAAATCATTTTAATTCAAATTTGGTTTTACAAGTAAAAGAAAAGAAATGGGATGTACTTCTCATAAGTTTCACGAGCCAAATTTACTATATGCTTTACATCTGCTTCTAGAATAGCTGATAACCCAATGCCATTTTCTGAAGGTAGAGGCAATTGCTTCTTTTCTTGCGATTTCATTAGTAGTTGAGAGTAGCCTTGGACCAGCCTTATTAGACAATATATTTTTTTGTGGAAAGAGACGGGAAGCCAGTGAAGCCAATTGTTAATCCCTCCTTTCGGCCTGGTAACCCGCTGCAATAATTCAGTCATGAATTTGTGAGCAAATAAACTTTTGTGGTAGAAATTTTACATGAACATAGTGTTACTAAAGGAAGACACACATTTAGCCAGAATATGAACATTGCTAGAGAACAAGTAATAAATATAAAACAAACAAACAACATGGCCCAGCATATACAGTTGCTTATTTAGTCAAATTCCTATATGCAAGGCATGACTTTTAAATTTAATATAATATTAATCAATGACAGAAAACAAAAGCAACTTTCCTCTGTATGAATAAAAATCATTGACAAAGAAAATTCCAACTCTCAATTATATCATTTGTCACTGGACACTAACTGCCAGTACCGGGAACAAAATATCACCGGGATGATAACCTTGATGCATTTACCAGCATAAATGCATTCATTTCCCTCAGTCATTAGTTATCCCCATTCATCATAATCGTCCCCGTTACCACCCTATCATTGAATGGAGTGTCCTTCCATTTTTTCAATTTTTTCCCGGTTTTACATTTCCATTTGCCAATTAAAGATTGAAAACCTTATTACAGTCAATTCGGTGTCTTTTCTCCTCTAGCTTCCATGATAAGTCGTAGATCATTTTGAGAATAAGTGACTATGTTCTACATGATCAATAAGGTGTGAAAATAATAGTAAGGTATTCCAGCCTTTAAAACCAAGATCATAGAAATACTTTTCTCACTCTAGCATTAGTGCCAGTCATGCGGGTTGACGAGTGTAAACCTGGGTTGACGAGTGCAAACCTGGGTTGACGAGTGCAAACCTCAGGTCAATCCCAAACCAAATTTCTCCTGGTATCACTCTTGGCAAGCAAGAAATGCAATTGTTTTTCCATTCAAGGCATGCACATCAGAAAACAGCCTTAAAGGTGGTTCAGGGGGCCAACTGATAAAAAAGGGCCCAGAAGAGGTGTTCATGTAAGTCAAATTTCTAATCAAAGAAACATATGAAGCTTAAAGGGCTTGCTAGCACAGCAGACATGACCTTGCTGTAGTGATGTGCAGTTCCTATATTTAGCTTTGTGAACTTCATCAGGAATTTTTATAGTTGCAACTGTTACTCTAGTATAGGCTCCGAACTACCATCTTCATCCCTAGAGGCTGCCTTCTCAAATGCAAACTTAGCGCTTAGAAACGCATAGGTGCTGAAGCACAAACTAAATTTTCCCTTATCCTAAATAACAATTTGTACTCAACTATAAATTATTCAGCGCATATGGAAAGAAAGAATTCAATTTATAGGGAGAGAGAGAGATCACGCTCTACTTCAGAAGAGTCATGCCATACCAACTTCTTATTTATTTATTTATTTTTTTAGCCAGAATGCCATACCAACTTAAACTCTTCTTCAGCACTGAAAATAATATCCTATCTAGAACTCCACAATAACCCCCCCCCATAAGATCAGAATGAACGGAGGCACATAGCAGCGTCTCAATTTGTCTCAATTCCACCCCACCCCCCAAACCCGGAAGTCCCATCCCTTTATGCTATAATCAGATAATTTGATTTGTTAATAGTAACAGCATCGAAATGGCAAATTCAAAATTCAAGACCAGTCAACGCTACGCCCCTCATCCGGTGATAACTAAGCAATCAGCTACAATATAAGGACCCGATGCAATGTCGAGAATAAACAAAGCAAAAGTGGCGGAAAAGGGCTTACATATAAGACATGCTGATCAGATAAGCCAAGGGCGCGAACTAATCCGACGCACTGATTCTCGGAACCAGGAAAACCGTTTCCAATGACGACAGCGCGTCTGACAACGCTGTGGATTCCAGATTCGAAGATGTCCGGTGTACCCCTGGAGGTAGGGCTAGGCGGCTCAGGAAGTCTGATTGGCCTCATCTCATGGACTTGGAAGCGAGTACAGAGGTTCTGCAGGCATGAGTTTTTAGCTATTCAAGAGAAGGAAGAAATTCAGCAATGGAGTCTCCAGAATCCAGTTAGAGAGAAAAACAAGCACGAAAGCGGCAGTTTTCTTAACACTGCGTTACCTTATTGGCCGTTCCCAACCGAATCCAGCTCCTCTCCCTTCCTCTTCCCGTCCCATGTCTCTTCCTTACCCAAAACACTGACGTTTTGGGTTCAAAAACAGGGTTTTGTTTTTTAATATGTAGCACGTTGAAATATATTTTCAATATCATCTAGTATTATAAAATAATACTTTTAATATTTAATATAGTAAAATATTTTTTTAATTATAATCAACAGTAGAGCGATGATAAAAAAATATTTTCAGAGATTAAATGTTAAAAAAAGCATTTTAAAATATTGGATATTATTAAAAAAAATTATTTAAGTTATTGAATGAGTTAAAAATTAATTATGATACTAAATATTACTAAAAAATTATTTTAAAATGTAGTTTACTAGATTGTAATTACTATAAAAAAATTATTTAAGATATTAAGTGAGTTAAAAATTAATTTATGATACTGAATGATACTGAAACAATATTTTAAAGTATAGTTTGTTAAATAGAAATTACTATTAAAAAAATATTTAAGGATAATCAGTGTATCAAAAATTATTTTAAGATTTTGGGTACCACTTAAAAAATATTTTAGGGTCTGTGGTTTTTCTTTTTTCTTTTTGGAAAAATGGATCGAACCTCCTCTTGACCCAACAGGCCAACACGGCTGTGTTTTATTAAAGAGAGAGGCTAGGGACCAAAAAGGCATGAGAGAGAAGCCGGATTCTTCCCACTCGGCCAGCAAACTGGGCAAGTTAAAAATTCCCGTCAAATACAACGGAGAGGACCACGTGCATAGAGCGAGGCCCATGGGCCTTTAATACGATCAATAAAATCTATAATAAATCATAATGTAAACAAAGGATAATAAGTCTTCTTTTTTTAGGGGATAAATTTTTTTAACTATTAAAATATTTGATAGAAAATTTATCACCTTCTAAATTAGTCTATTTTATTTACACAATAATTTTTTCGGCAGAGGTACGCCCCTTATTATAATTCTTATGAGTGAAATATAATTAATAATTCCTTTCATCTAATTTTTTAAGTATTTGCTCTTATATTTATATTGATATATCATACGTGGATTAGAAGGTTTTCGTTAAATGATTTTGATAAGTGAATCACTTATAATACACATATAGTATAAAACTCTAACAAATTGCACCCTCTATTTATAAAACTATAAATTGTAAATAACGTGACTCATTTTTCATAATCTCTTGATATTCTCGTTAATTTGTTCATAATTTGATATGTTATACATGTTAGATTGATATCAAGATGGGAAAAAAAATCGATATCAAGATCATATTCATTTTTTATTAATATGCTAGGATGTTCAATTTTGACATAGTCTAATAACATTTTTTTATCATTTGAACCTATACAACTAGTTCTAATAAATATGAAGTGGGTTTTTTTTTTTTTGTGTTGGCCGGGGTATATGGTTGATTTTATATCAAAGTATATAAATCAAGGAAAAAAACGTAATGATATAAATAAATCTAATAATTAAATGATACATTGATATGATTACGTAGGTGTTAATATCATACCATGGATGATTTTGATGGCTTTAATTTTAGTGGGAAATAAAATTCAAATTATCTTTAAAATAGGATGTGAGAGGTTTAAAAGAGAGAAGGTAGAAGGTTTAACTAGAGACAATTTAATATTTTTAAATTTATATTTTCATATTTAATCCATCTGAATAATTAAATTTTTTATTATCTTCTCGAATATATATTATTCTCTCTGGTTCATTCCCTTTAATTTTTCCATTCTGTCGGGCTAGCAAAAATTGATCATCAGTTAACAAAAGTTAATATCTCTTATAAAGGATCAACAAAACTAAGTGACTTATTTGAATTAGAGTTTTAAAAGGCACATGCAACAACAATAAATAAAATAATGCATGTGCATATATAAAGTCTAACAAAAACAGCATACTTACCAAAAATAATTAAAATAATTTGAGGATGAGTTAGCCTCTCGCAACATTACGAATAAATTTGGAAAGAATGGCCTTGTTTAATATCCAATGGAGTATCAAATCTGACTTGCTTTCAATGGAATATAACTAGGAAGAAAATTGAGGTGAATTTCATTTCATGTGGCTTTGTACCTTCTTCTTTCTTGAGGAGACAAAAAAACTGCAATTTAAAAGAATATGGTGGCGTGCCCGAGATTAATGAAAAGACATAGTGGTTTTTAAGAGATTAACCCTTTTTTTGGGGAAACGGAGTAAGTGTTTATTTAAAATAATTTATTTTTAGATAATAAATATTTATAAATCATGATTCATAATATAATAGGTATATTAAAGAAGTTTTATTTCGATTTGTGAAATAAAAATTTATTTTTTAAGAAAAAGTTGCACCATACTTCCTATAAAACAGTTAGATCAGAAAACGGGATTTCAGAGGAAGAAAGGCGACACCTGTAGAAAGCAACAAGCCCAGACGTTGAAGAGAGAGCTGGCAGCACAAAACAAACTTCCACATTTTCTTGACACCTGAAACTAACTCTCATTCTCTTCACAGTCTTCAACTCTCTTCTTTCTTCAATCCCTACCTAATTCTCTCTAATGTACTTCGCCTTCCTTCAATTATGGCGTCGCAACCCCCGCCTCTGCCTCCGCTCCACTGCATTACGCTTCTCCTCGGCACTCTTCGCCGCTCCCAATGGCTGAACCACATCCGCCACCGCCACACTCAGCCCCGACGCCGCCAACATATCCGCCGGCTCTTCTGTCGCATTGATCGGCTCCAAGATTATATTCGCCGCCACAGGCTCCTCCCTGCCACGGCGTCGAACGGACAAGCTCACCGGCAGCAGGAGGAGGACGTGGAGCTGCGGCGGAAGCACCAGCAGTTTCGCTGACCGGAATCCAACATTACATAAGGCCTCTCCATCAGTACGTGATGTGCCACCGACCCGTCCAGCTCACCAGCTACCATCAATGCATGAACATCCTCCACATTTTCACAAGCCAACTCTAAAATTTGGCCCCTCACTCTGCAAATTAATATTATGTCAATGAAAATAGCTCTTTCTTTTGTTTTTGGCCAAATTATAATCAGCTCTTTCACGGCCTGTTGTGTTAGGCCTCTTGAGTTTTCATGGCGACTCTCAAATTGTCAGTTTGGTCTTCACTCTGTATTTAGGGGCATAGTTGTGGGACCTTAGTGGAGCAACAATGTCTCTTTGTAGTTTATTGCTGTTTATTTGTAGTAAATTAATTTCAATTTGTCATTACTCTTTGAATATCGGAAATTAAAATTAATAAATTATTTCAAAAAAGAATGCATATTAGGATGTAGTGCATAGTAAGATTATCAATTATGATTTTTTTATAACATAACTGTAGATTAGTTGGATCTTGAAGTTCATCATGGTCAAGTTATACTTATGAGCTCAAAGAGTATTTATTAAAGTATTTACATATCACCTACCAATAAAATTTTTATATCGACGAGATTTGAACTCATAACTTTATAATTATAAACCAATCCCTTTATCAATTATGATTAAAGACATAGAATTTGTTGAAGTGCCACTTGTTAAATGTAGGAAGTCAGATTGAGTGAATTTAACTTGATGCCAAATATGTGCATCACTATAAATAGATCTGACTGGTAAACGGAAGAATTATTGAGACAATGATTGAACTGACAAGATGATGTTTACCCTTGAAATCATAAAACTAATGAGTATTGATAATTGATAGATGGTTACAATTGTCCGAAGTACGTACATTAAGAAAAACAAGTATGGATGTACATGTAATTGATCAACCAATGGATTCCAAAGCGAGATTGCTTATCATTCTAGCCAAAGGCAGAGGACACTTGGTGACAATATCAAACCTAGAAAGATTGGAGGCATGTCCGAACAGAGATAAACTAAGGCCAACTAATTCTATCAAAGACAATCTTGAAGAGAGGAAGCCTTGCCAGTAATAAGGTTTCAAGTCAAAAAATGCATCGAAGAAACTTCTACTTCCACTCAAGTCTAGCTTCAACAGTGTCTCCATTCCAAAACAATAAAACTCCCTCGTGAATCTTCTCTCAATTGGCCAAAGTCTATCCCAAACCTTAGCATAAAGTTGCGTCCCCCTTATCATCCGGGTCGACCCGAGGCACTCCACTATAGCGCCGGCTACAACCGGGGCTAGAGCCATGGTTCGAGCCACCATGTACCCTGTTGAAGGATGGACTACCCCAGAATTCCCGCCAAAAGCCATTACATTTTGGGGTATCCTTGGAAGAGACCCTCCCATTGGGATCAAACACTTCTCATTCTCCAATACGTTAATCACTCTTATGCCTAAATGTCTCAGCCTCGCTTCCATCCTTCTCTTCACTTCCATGTATGAAAACACTGGACGGCTCACAAGTGAAGTTTCTTCCAGAAATATCAGGTTGGAATTGAATGGCATTGCATATAAGAAAGTTGGAAGCTTTTTATTGTTCTCTCTCAAATTTGGCTCATTACCAAGATGTGAATCTCTCCAATCCATAAGAACCATCTTGTCTAAATCAAAAGGATGTTCTTCCACTTCAGCCAAAATCCCATGAGCAATTTGATATCCATGATTTCTATGTTTAGTGTTGTAGTCTATAAAATCACTGTTAAACCCACTTGCGTCAACAACTAAACTCGCTTTTAGCTCATAATTATCATCACACAAAATCGAAGATTCAAACTCCTGGTGTTTAATTTTCCATACCTTTGCTTTATGAAACGTAATCTCATTGGAAATACATCGTCCGACCAGTTTCTCCTTCAGTTTCCTTTGACTGACCCTACCATAAGAACGGTCTAGGTACTTGGTCCTGCCATCATCAATGTAAACGCAAGTCATGGGCCATGTTTTGTCCAAGCAATCATGGAGGTCCAAATCCTCAAACTCGTCGAACCAGACACCGTAGTTGTTGGGCCACAGAGAAAGCGGGTCGGGATCGACACAACAAACCTTAATACCGTAGGCTGACACTTGCTCTGCCAGGCGAACGCCGGCAGGTCCGGCACCGATGATGACGACGTCGAATTTACGAGGACGATGATCGGACAGGTGAAGCAGGGGAATATCGAAATCTAAGGTTTGGGGTTTGCGTAGAGGCTGTAAGTGAAGAAAACTTCCAAACTTACTGGTGTTACTAGCTCTGATCTTTGTTGTTAAAGATGGTGTTTTTGAGCAATTGGTGTATGAGAAAGGGATTGAAGAAGGTCGGGTTGATCGGAATATTTGATGAGGCGGTGGAGAGGAGAAGGTAAAAGAAAGGGAAGACATTTTTTTGAAGAGGCCAGTGTGATGGAGCAGAGAAGGCAGGAGATGGGGAAGGAAGAAGAGCACGAAGCATGCGGAGGAGAAAGAGACAAGAAGGAATCCTCGAGTGAACCAAATAAAGGAGATGCCCTTGGCGTTGATTTTGGCGCAACTTTATTATTCCTCCCAGTTTAAATCATAAATAAAGAGTTGTTGCTCATTAAATATGTGTTAAATTGTTGGTCAAAAAAAAAATCTGTGTTAAATTAAAATAACGTAATTTTATTAATATTTTCTTAATTTACTCTATTAATGCTTTATCAGAAAAGGAATGAGGGAATTAATAAAAATAATTAGGGTGTTTTAGAAAATTTTCCCCCTGGTTCTTATTATAAGACACTAACAAACAAGTGTTCTTGATCATTTTTATAAGACACTTGATTATTTCTAAAGAGCATTAAATATTTCTTCCCCATGTTTGCCCATATTTAATAAAGGTAGTGAGAGAGAATAATAATTAAAATGATATTAGAGTTTTGTGTAATTAGTAAGAGTGATATTGAAAATTAATTAAAGTTTAAGACAAATTTAATGATTTCAATTGTTTTTATTGATTTATGAGAATTGTTACTTGGTGACTTATAAAAAGGATCAGAGGGAATATATGTTTTATATCAACTAACTCCATTAACTTCCTTAATCTAATCAAATTAGGTAAATATGTCTTCTATTAAGAATTTGGGGAAAACTTTATCTCAATATTCAATGTGCAACATCAATAAACATGAATAAAATTAAGAAATACTCCCTCCTATCCTAATTATAAAATAAAGTTAACTTTTTTGGAGATATTAAGAAAGCTAATTAAATTACTTTAGAGTATTTTTATTTTTTTACTTTAAACTAATTATTTTAACTAATAAATTAATATATAATCTAAGGATACATAACATATAACATATGATATAATTAAATAACTTATTTAATTTCTTTAATCTTTCTAAAAAAAATTAACTTTATTTTATATTTAAGACTGAAAATAATAATAATAATTAATTACTCCCCAAATCACTTATATTATCAAGTATTTTTACTAGTAAGCATCATTTTGAACCACAGGGAGTAACGAAGAAGATTGGTTTGGTCGGTCTGGTTTCATATGTCCTACGTGGGCATGCGGCGCTTAATCTAGTTATCCAGGGGCAAAGTTCGCTACGCCTAACAAGATGTCCTTTTTTTATGTGACTAAACTGCCGAATCCCCTGAAGTATAATAGGGAGAGGCAGAGTCTTAATAAATACTCAAATCAAACACTCGCACATTTAATTTTTAATCCCAAAAATTTGATTGGTTGGTAAGTTAGAACTTCGGTAATGTAGGAGTGTTTGATCTCAACTTCTCAATTAATGGCTAGTTTAATGTTGATGCGAGTTAAAGGATGGTGAGTTGGTGACCTTGCTGCAAAACAGTCACCAACATTTCACCATTTAGTTCTCCTTTTCTCCCTTTTTTTCAAATGAGATTCAATTGGAAAACACAGAAAGCCGAGTTAATTAACCATAGTTAAAAAAACAAAAAATCTTAACAAAAACAGAGGCAAGAAGGAATCTTGGAGTGAACCTAAATAAGATGCTCTCAGTGGTTTGGTTTGGATTAATCTTTCGGTCATGTAGGGGAGTTGCGCATTATCTTAGTCTTATAGTGGCAATCTAAAATTTGTTTAAACTAATAAGGAGATGTCAGTGTCGCCATGACATGAGCGAAATACGAATCCTATGAAGTGTTTGGTGATTTGGAGTTCCAATGACCTAATCAGCTTTCACTTTGCTTTCTTATTAGGAAAAAATGTTTAGGTGGAGATTTGGATCATGCTAGCTAGTAGCTAGCTCACTCTGTTGCGTATTCCAGTTCTTGATTTTACAGAAAGATGAACACGCAAATGAATTTAGAGAATTTCTTCAAGTAAAAACAAAAGACTAGTTCATGATTCCCGTTTTTATGGCATGTTAGGTTGCGGAAAAATATTCCATTTCTAATGTTAAGAAACAACAAAATCGTTAACCTTCATTATTTTTTTTGTCGAGTATATTTTTCACGCGAGATGCAAACGTCATTTTTTAAAAACTCATTTTCTATCATTAAATTGGTCCGCTTTCTTTTTAACGAACAAGTTCAAGCTCTCCAGCCATATATATAGATATATATATATTGAAGTTTCAAGAAAATTCCATTTGCAAGTTTTCTCAATTAAAGACAGTCCGTTGGCCTAATTATGACACAGTTGGAGAAGCAGGAGCGATATGGTGCCGGGAATTGTCATTTTGGCTGTAACTAACAGGACCTGTTCTTTATATTATACGAGATTGTCATAGACCTAAAGAAGTTTAGAAGAGATTAATTAAATTCTTTTATTTTATTGTGCAAATAATGAAGCAAGAGGTTATGGTGCAAGAAGGTTGCCAAAGAAGATTGGAGTTAGGATATAACCAAAAGGAGTTGCCACTCGGAAGGATTTCCGCTTGAAGAACCCAGGCTTTGGTTTGATTACATAATGTTAGTGCATCCATAAATCAATGGAGTTAAGCCATTTATAGGGGTTTTAATCCATAATTGTGAAGAAGATTAGATCACAAGATTTGAGAAATGTGAGATTTCTACTAAATCAATGGGTAGAACTAATGTTAATGGTCTTATAGCCTAGTGGCGTGTAAGCTCATACGAGTTCGATCCGCTTGTAACATCAAATCATCAATGTCCGCCCTTTTAAGTCAAAAAAAAAAAATTGTGTAGAGCTAATGGGAATTCTCCATACAATCAAAATATGCAGGAGAAATCGGGATTTGATACTTTGACAGAAGCTTTGAATATGATAAATGAAGAATTATCCAAACAAATACTCGAACGATTATGATTTTCCCTTACTTATGTTGCTATACCACTATACCAGCTAATGAACAAACAGAGCCATAGCGTATCCAAACACACTCCACGAAATTAACGAAGAAAAATTACTTTAACCTACATGGTAAAATAAAATGGGAAGAATCCATACATTTACAGAGGGATGCCCCTTAATCACAAGAGTAACTAATCAGACTTCAGTATGTACTTGTGATACTGCGCCAAAAATGACAAGCAAAATATTTATATAAATATGCAACTGTTTCTGGATCCTTGTAGATGGATGTCACTTTGACTCGCTCAACTCATAAATTGAACCTGGCAAGCTTAAATCTTCTCCAGTATATATTGGCATTAGTAATTTTCATAGTTGCAAACCTCAGAAATATTAATCAGCAAGAGTGTCTAATCAAGATCTGCAAGACGGTAAAGTTATGCCTCCACAACAAGCAGCAATGATGAAGTAAAGAAACAGAAGGATCAAGAATGTCAACAATGCCCTGTCAAAGAACAAAAGAAAAATTGATTTACGGCAAAATTTGATATAAGCCTTAGCACGTTCATTGCAAAACATTGCATCCAGTAATCTAAGATGTAAATTTTGAAAATTTATGGTTTAGTACAAAGCATAGAAGAACAGATGTACTTACAAGAGTTTGGCATTCTTCATCCAAAGAGCTCTTCGGAGGCGCTTGGACTGTTTCCTAAAGTGAAACGCACTGTCTTGCATTGTTGCGGTCTTATCCACAAGAAGCTCAATCCGGTCACCTCTCTCCAATATTTTCTCAATATTTTCCACCATGATAGTGCGAATCTGAACGACAGATTATAAGCTCTAATGACTACCAATTTGGGCCAAAGGAATATTATCACAAGTGCAAAAAGGGGATAAATTGTGCCAGGTACAGTAATGACAAGTAATGAATTTTTTTTTGGGGGGGGGGGGGGTGTTGATAAAGAGGGGGTGCAAAAAGCTTGGCTAGAATAACACTTGCCTCACCAACGTCGCTCCTCATGCGGTTGAGAGTATCTGCACTAGAACTACTTGAAAAAAATTCCATTTGCTGATGTAAAACCCTTGAAAACTCATCATTCATTGCATAAGCTGGTGCATAAAGCGCCACTCTGGTGTAATTCTTCATAAACCTCATTTGAATATCTTCCAAGTAAGCAAAAGGAATTCTCCCTAAGCCAAGCAGGAATGAAACATCACAAGGTTAGAAAAATAACCATGAAGATGGAAGCCGAAGAAGATTACGAAGGCAGAAAGCTAACTATGAACTAGAACACAAAAATACTTCATTCTTTTACAGGACAGGGAACTTCACCAGGTTTCTGGTTCTATAAATGATTAAATGTAAATCAACTCCAAATTAGAAGAAAAAGACCCCAGTCTTGTGAATGGGCAGGAATGAGATTTGTAAATAATTTCTAGAATGCTACCACTGATGTAGAGTTTTAAGGTGTAAGATTTGTGAATATGATAAAAAATAGTTCCCTGTATTCATATTACCACCAAGAAATCCCTGCATTCAGATTTTACTAAGAAGCAAAATATTTTTCAAATAAGTATTAAAAATATGAATCAAAGCGAACCAAATAATGATGTCAAATGAAGTCAAGTAAATGAAAATCCCTAATAGCATATAAACTAAGCCTATTAAAAATATGAATCCTCTGAATTCTATTTCTGTGAATTCCTCATAAAGTTGGAGAGCAAGAGAGAGTGGGTGGGAGATCCAATCTCCTTTGCAAGGCAAATGACAAGTTTACCACATGATTTAGTAATAGACTTGTTTGAGATAAATGGAGCTTGGTACAGTTTGGTTCTGGAAGCCCTGTTAACGTTAGTAATTAAAAAAAAGCATACTTGCTTGGCCGCTCATTGACGTGCGTGACAACCTGTGAGCAGCTGAGCAACACATCAGTGATGCCCCACTAGCTTATCACCTACCTATTGAGGAAGCACAAGTACAAAAAACACTGAAATAATTTGTATAAAAATTGTCTATTTGTCCCCTAAAATGCATGACAAATATTACTTGAGAAATTAGTTTAACTCAACTAATGTTTCATTAAGGCAAAACATGGAAGCCAGGCGTGCCCAAATAATTTATAGTTAGCAATCTGAATTTTCCAATGTTTCTGAATTTCCAGCTGCAGCTCATTCTGGTAATCAACAAAAATTAAATAATTTGGGCTTGCAATAAAAAAGGAAGCCAAGTGATGCCGATGCCCACGTAAGCACTGGAGTGGAGTGGTTTCGTATTTCTTGAAATTACCATGTACAGGTTTTCCGGGGTATTTTGCTTTGAAGCATTGAACAGGAGGTAGGAATAAGGTCTGATGCCTCATTTAGAACTTCAAGTTTGTTAAGAAGATTTTCATGGTTTCCTTCACTGCTTATGTTTTGAACTTTCAAGATGATCAATATGAGGGTTGTGGCATTGAAAATACATGGCAGCAAATATTGAACAATGCAAGAAGTTTTGAGTACAGAATGATAGAATAATGTCCTCTTTAGATTGAGAAATACTGTGAAGAATATCTATATATATTTACCAAAGCTGAATTCCAGCAGCAAGCTTATTGTCTGCCTCGTTTCTGCTTAATGAATTTTGGTTCTTTCGTTAAAGTACTGAAATTGTGCCCGTTAATTGGTTGATGATGAAAAAGGGAAAAAATTGTATGGGTTAGAATAGAGTCTATGGACACACCCCACCTCACAGATCCATCTACTGGCAGAGACATGATATAACTACAACTCCATCCGGTCAAACCCTAACTTTTTTTCCACCATAAACCTCACATCCCTTGACTTGTGTTCAGCGCATATTAACATGCCTACAGAATATACAACAATGATATGCCCACTAAAGTAAATATTTTCCAATGCTCCACCAATTACAGTAATCCGAATAAAGGAAATAACTTCAGCAAATGGACGGGGGGGAAGTAAAACTCACTTCCAAAGGTGTCGTTGGCCATACAGAGGTAGGTTAGGCCATCGGATCGCAGTATGTGGAAGATATAACGATCCTGAGAGAAGCACAGCCTAGAATCGGTTTCATCCGGGAGCTTTTCCAGGATCCGGCGAGCCACGGCGCCTGTATTGCCGGTGACGGCGCTGAATTCCGCCAGCACCACCGTACCTCTTGCCACCAAAGCGTAAAGAATCGCCATCGGGAGTTGGCGATTCGATAGAGCTTTTCCTTCTTCCCTCCTAGTTAGATCTTCGAGGCCTCGTCACGGAAGAAGAAGGGCATGATTGGAAATTTGAATTCGCTCGCAATCATTTATATTGTTCAATTATTATTGTTATTATTTTATTATATCGAGCTCCTCGCAGGCCCTGCAATGTTTTGTCTGGTGATGGCAGGATCGTAAATTAAAATTCTTCATCATCGTGCGCCACCTGTGAGTCCACGTCGATTACCGGCCGGTACTATTTGAGCCCCAACTAAATTTTTAGAATTTTAGTAATAAAATTTAAAAAATAAACCACTTGCAGTTTGATTATGTTAGGTGGAAGACGCTTGATATTTTTAGCTAAGATTTTAGGTTGGATCCTTGCAAAAAAGAAAAAAATAAGTTGAGAGATTGTTTTGACAACCAATGGAAAACGGAATTTCAATGGTGATTTTCTAAAATATAAAAGGACTTTAACCATTACATTAAATAAATCCAATAGTGATAACAAAAAATGATAAATGCATCAAAATTCATTTTTTTACTCCTTCTGATTCTAATTATAAGATAAAATTGATTTTTTTTAGAGAAATTAAGAGAGCTAATTAAATTATTTTAGAGTATTTTTATTTTTATTTTTTTCCTCCAAACGACTTAATTTGACTAATAAACTAATATATAATCTAAAGATACATAATAAATTAAGTGTGTGTTTAGATTAGCTTTTAGAGAATAGCTTTTACAATTTACGAAGTAAGTATGTGAGAGGGTTTTATCTCGATTTAAGGAAAAAAGCTTTTGAAACCACAGTTTGAGGCTTACCCAAACACACACTTAAGTAACTTATTTAGCTTCACTACTACAAAAGAGGGATTTAACAGCACCCCTTTTTTGACGTTTCTTCAATGAACCGCTGTAGATAATAGTTTTTTTTTTAACAAAAAAGTTCAGAAGCTACAACGCTTCTTAATATAAGCATCAAAGCTTAGTGTTGGGCTTGTGCGGCATTTTCCTAGATAAGCGTCATACAAAACATTTATTTAAAAAAATGAAAGCCCAAGCTATGACACTTCTCAAAATAGCACTGTAGTCGGGTCAATTTTTTAGCATTTTTTTATTTGAAAAAAACTTATTCAGCGCTTAAAAATAAAGTGCCGGATAAGGGTCATAATAAGTCAAAAAATTATTATTATTCAGAATATCGTGTTGTAGTAAGTCAAAAAAGAAATCACCTGTTTTAATCTTGAGTCCCCAAAAGGAAACAAAAAATTGGCCCTTAGCTAGCGCTTGGTTTTAAAGTGCTAGGCAAAATTAGCCTTAGCCGACACTCTATAATCAAGCGTTGGAAAAGGCTAAATATGTCTTAGCCAGCGCTCTATTATATAGCGCCGGTTAAAGAGCTCTATTATTTTTTCAAGGTGTGACCTCACGCCTTGATAGTTCATCAAGGCATCATGTGGTGTCTTGAATATTCAAGCCTTGATATTTTAAGGATTTTGGATGGCATTTAGTTTTCAAGTGCCATAGCTTCTATTTTTGAAAAAAAAAAATTGGCTGTTTTTTTTTTAAATTGTGAAGCTTCAATGTTTTGACAAAAAACATCGTAGCTTCTCCCACCTTATAATTGAATTTCTATAACCCGCTGTTTTTGTTTTCGTTTTTATCTTCCCGCTTTCTCTCTAGATCCTCCATTTTCCAGAACTCCGTTGTTGTAGAAAGTTTCTTCTCCTATGTGTTTTTTTTTCTTGTCTCGGCCTCCTTCAGAAACTCCCTAACCCGTAAATGTTTTTCTTTTTTCAACATTTGGTTCACGTTTTCTTTTAGTTAAAATCTGTCATGAATCTTATATGTGTGCTCATAATTTTTTTCAGGTATTTATTTGAAGTATCAACACTCTATCTTCTTAAACATTGTAAGATTTTTAATTTTTAAGTTTACAAATATAATAATATTTATTCAATCCTCCGTAGAAGTAACGTGTATGACTCAAGTTTAAACAACTTAAATGCTGAAGTTCTTTTATGCATTATACATGAAGACGCAATATTGTAAAAAATACGTGCTATGTTTTTTCATTTTGTTATGAATTATATTGTAAATTGTTGTGAATTTTGGATTTTAGATTTGAATTGGAGGCTTTCATCAGGAAAATAAAATAATAATGAAAAATTATTATTTTTAAATAAAAGACTTTCTACGGTGCTTTTCTAGGGAAGTGTCATAGGAAGTTATAAAATTATTTTTTTAAAAAAAAATACTTGACTTCCTATGGCACTTCCCTGGAGAAGTGCCGTAGGAAGTGATTTTTTTAAAAAAAAACTAATAATCAAGCTACGACGCTTCTATATATTCAAGAAACGTTGTAACTTGTTTTAACGGCGCTGAAAACTACGGCGCTTGGGAAGCGCCATAGTATTCTTTAAATTAAGCACCGCAGTTTGTGTTTTTTGTAGTAGTGCTTTTTTAATCTTTCTAAAAAAAAGGCAACTTTATCTTATATTTATGATCGAAGGTAGTATTAAGAAGATAGTGATATGTTGTATTTATATGCTTGAAATTCTCAAAATGTCTCAAATAAAATGTAAAACTTCATTTGAAGTTGTGGCTATTGCTAACAGCTTTGTAGTAGCCAAGTAATATAAAAAATTGCCTTATAGAAGTGGAAAGTTATAAGTTCCACTCTGCCTGTAATTTTGTGTTTACAACGCACAGGTTGTCGCAACCAAGTGATATGAAAACTACCATATAGTTAGAAAGTTATAAGTTCAACTCTGCCCATAATTTTATGGTTACTAGTTGTGGTAATCGCTAATAGTTTTGTAATTAAGTGCTCGTTTGAAATAATTTATTTTTAGGTAATAAGTATTTATAAATCGTGATTCACAGTATATAAAGTAAGTATGTGAGAGAGATTTTATCTCGGCTTGCGTAATAAGGATTTATTATCTAAAAATAAGCCCAACCAAATACACACTAAGTAATATAAAAGCTCACTTATAACTGTTGTTGGTGTCCCCCCTTTAATCTTTCTTTAAATAAAAGAAAAGCTGTCAATATCTGAAAGTTGTTTTTTTTTTTTGTCTAATGCGGCCTCGGAACTATATAGGCTGTGTTTGGTTTGAGGTGAGGTAAGGTGAGAGAGGGTGGGAAAATTACCTTTTTGAGTTAAAGGAATTTAAATTTTAAGCGGGAATCCAAAATTTTGAAAAGAATAAGAAAGTAAATTTTGGGCGGGAACCCAAAATTTAAAAAAATGAGAGGGTAAATTTTGGATTTCTTTTGTCCAAAAAGATAATTTCCCCACCCTTTCTCACCTCACTTCACCTCACCTCACCTCAAACCAAACACAGCCTAAGTGTTAAAAACATAACAATATTGGCTAGGTCATTTAAAATTTTAAAACTAACTGTTAAAGTTCATTAATTTATTCACATGCCACCTGGTCACATGATCTCCATCTAACTCTTCCCTTCCTCTTATTTTCTTTCTTCTCATGAAACATGGCCATGGGGCTAAGCTAAAATTTCTAGCAGCGCCAAGCATATATGAAGTAATATGTGGACGAATCAGTACTCTAACCATCAAAATTAATATTTTTAACGATAGAGATAACATTGTTGTGTTTATAACACTATCAGGAAACACTGAACCCAAAAATAAAATATATATCTAATTAAGTCTTTAAGGCAGACCTCAACCCTTTTAAAAAATCGAGTGAAAATCGCTGCATCCAATGTTTTGCAATGATATTGGGATAAACATGCGGTACCCAAAATCAATTTGTTGATATGTGATTTAAAGCATTTAATTAGATTTTTTTTAACGTTGCAAGGATTTCACAAGTATTTTCCTGACAAGCAGTCATACTCCACCATTCACTCAATTATCTATTTAAGATTTGCATCTTAATTTTATTAAATAACTTACTTTCGAGGTAGTGGCATGGCGTATGAATGGATAGTGACGATGTACACTTCAGGATTATAGCAACCCCGTTCACACTACTATAAGGGTTTGTTTGACACCACGGAGGGGAGGGGAATAATTTTAATGGAGGGGAGATGAGTGATTTTAAGGGTTTGTCTGCCATAAGGGTTTGTCTGACAACGCCGTTCACACTACTATAAGGGTTTGGTTGTCCACCTGATTCATCGGAGTTTTGTCCCGACTACATCTGAATCCGATCTGCGTTGCGCGCCTGACTATGGTGGGAGATTCTCTCAATAGGAATTTTCTGCATACACAAGACTCGAACCCGAGACCTTGCTTAAGTGGAATCAAGCCGCTTACCAATTGGACCAACTCCCATTGGTTATAAAATTATATTTTAAAATAACATTTGGTGATATATGATGAATGAAAATGGCCAAGGATAATTATAGGTTATCATAAAATATGTGTGGACATTTTTGTCCAATGTCAATATTTTTTTTAGCCTTCCCTCCAAATCCCCCAATTTGGACTGGGAGGGATATGAGGGGAGGAAGGGGAAATTTTCAAAAAATTCCCCCCTCTTCCTAAAAAATTTGTAATACCAAATAAGGGAAGGGGAGCAAAGCCCCTCCCCTCCCTTCAAATCAAACAGACCCTAAGGATGTGTTTCGTTTGGTGGAGGGAAGTGGGTGGAAATTACAATTTTTGATTTAAAAAATTCAAAATTTACCTTTTTATTTTTTTAAATTTTGAATTACTGACTAAAATGTACCCTCTCATTCTTTTTAAATTTTAGATTTCTATCTAAAATTTACATACCTTCAATAAAAAAGATAATTTAACCCCGCTCGTTTTCTCCCCTCCCCCTCAAACCAGAGACATCCTAAAGGATGAATTTACGAGCTGCTACTACTACAGAACTACAATTTATATGGATTGAATTAATTAATACAAAAACTTTCGCGTACAATATCTTTTACAGGTTTTTTTAGGGAGGATAAGACGACTGCCTAACTGGTTTCCTAAGATAGTCATCATATCTATGTTACTTCCTTCGGTCCTAATTATAAAACATATTTATCTAATTTTAAAAAAATTAAGAATAATAGTTAAATTAATTATTCTTATTTATTTTCCAAAAATGCCCTAACTTTGAAGTATTAATTGGAGCATTTCTTATATATGAGGAAATTGTAGTTAAGGATCTCAGAACTCATTGTTTGATTAACAAAGTCAGATTTGATCCATTTATTACAAAGATTGAAAATTAATTTCTCTAGCTAGTGCGCCTGAGAGCCAAAAAGAAAAACCACAAACAACATGTATTGCTCTTTATTTTAAAAGACTATCAAAAGGCGTTAATTTAAAGTTTCTCAGGGTTTCAAAATTATTTTATTAAAAAAAATAAAAGAAACAATAGAATTGAGGTGTATGTGACATTAATGAGTTGCAAGTATTACTCACTTTATAGAATACATAGGTGTATTATAAAATTATTACTGTGTTTCATTATTATTGAGAAAGTATCAATGGGGTATTTTGGGAAGAAATTGACAAAAATTAAAACTTTCTCCTATAATTAGGACCAAGATCAACTCCTAAATGTTGTCCTATAATTAGGAGGAAGTATTTTTTTTCTACAAACAAAATCAAATAGGACTAGTTTGTTACAAACGAAACGCTTAGTTCATCAAAGGATGAAACAGAGACACTGAAACCGTCATCAGCTTCGCCTAAGGTCAGAGTCGTTGACTACTCAATTAGAACCAATTAAGTTGGTCCCATTTCTATAATCAAAGCCAATTTAGCTGTTCCCAATCCCACAGAGGCTCTTGTACAATTTCCTCGTCATTCACATTATTCGGATTTGTACTACTCGATCCTCCTCCTGTTCCTGCATGCTCTGCTCCTGAGTTTGAAGTGTCCGACGAGCTTCTTCCACCTTCCCCATGAATACCAGTTGCAGCACCTGAACCAGAAGCTCCGTCGCCTTGAAACCCCGCCTCTAATGGCCGCCGATCAAATGCTCTGAAGCTCCCCGATATCACATAAACTCGGCACAAGCTGAATTCGTGCCTCAACTGTAACACATCCACATGAATCTTCCATAATGAGATATATAAAGTCAGCTAGCTAGAATTATTGGGTAAATTTATCCCAGAAATTTTTGAGCATAAATCGTGTTACTCAAATTTTTTTTTATTCAATGCCACTCGTTATGATTAAAATTTAAAAGTCAACATCAAATTTTTAATTGGACAATTTTTTAACAGTTAAGATCAATTTTTTAACTGTATTGATATGTTTTGAAACTTTCAGTTAACATTGAACTCAAAAAAAATTCGTGACAAGTTTGCACTTTAGCCTTTTATATATATATATATATACCGTGGGAAGGGAGGCGGCGGATTGGTTAGAGTTGGAGGGTTCAATGGCTCTGTATTCATGCATCTTCCACTTGGTTTTGCTTCCGGTGGGAGCTTTACCTCTGTAAAAGACCATCGTTTTCTTGACGCCGATGACTCTGTTATCGGAAGAGTAAACGTAACCAGGAGAACCGGTGGCCTTCCAGTATCCGGAAGCAGTGGTTCTGTTGGGCCTCCCTCCCCTGGCTTCTCTTTCTTGTCTGGGCGAGAAGAAGAACCACTGCTCTGTATCTCCACGACACACCTCTCCGGCAAGCTCTGCACAAAAACAAGTAATTATCAGACACGAGACCGTGACACAAAGTTACTAATGACAGACTGAATTGTAGTCATACGTGGGAGGTTCCAAGGCTCGACGTCGTGGATTTGAACAACAGGGATGATTCTGTCCATGTCGGGTCTGAGACCTTGAAGCTTGTTGTGGAGGTAGAAGGAGACAAGCTCTTCTTCTGTAGGGTAAAAGCGAAAACCAGGGTAAGGTGCCTCCATTGATGGGTTACGTCAGAATAATATTGATGGTGTTAAGTGAGGGATTAAGATTTTTGCATGTTTGGGGATGAGATGGTGTACGAGGTGTATATATAATGATGCAGTGAGCTGCCACAAAATTAAAAGGAATGGTGGGGCCCGGAGGGGGAGAGAGAGAGAGAGAAGCAGCGTGTGAACTGTAAAGTTAGGAATTTTGGAGGTTTTTGAATGATGGAAGTGGAAACTTCCACGCGGTTGTGGGAGCGAGAATGCGTCTTTGTGCCACAAAAAGGGTATTTTCCTCTCTGCTGTGGCCCCATGCCCCTTATGCTATTCAATTAACCCTTTGAATTAGTCTTGGGTTTTTGTCACTTCCTAGTTTCATGTGTTGGTTTGCCAATAGATGCTTGATGGAACCACTTGTATTAAAAGACAAGTTACTGAGAAAAATTGGTTATATTAATAAGAATTTGAATTTGGTCTATAGTTTATAAAATTGTGGGTTCAATTTCTGTTATTGATGTTAATATAATTGAAGATTTGTAAATATTTTTCACGTGCTCTTTTAAACACAGAGACATAACTAACCTAAAGATTCAACTCACATCACCTTCAATATTAGAAAAAACCAGGGAGGGGAGTTTGGGCTAAACAGAATCAAAATCAGGGGAATGCATTCAATTATAATACTCCTCCTCCTGATCCTTAATGCAAAATATATTTATATAATTTGATTATATTAACGAAATTAGTTAATTTAATTAATATGACGTTTTTTTGTTAAAACATCTTAATCATTTTCCTTAATTTTTTCAATCTCTTTCTTATTTAATTATCTTGAGGGGTATTAATAAGAGTAAATTATAAAAAGATTGATAAATATAAAAAATTGATATTACATTTAGATTAAGATAAACTCCCTAATTAACTCCTACATTAAAGATTGGAGGAAGTATGTTTAAAGCAAGGGATTTATGGTGCGGATCTGTACTAGTTTCCCTTTGAAGGGAACTTTTAATTTAGCTGTTTGTGATCTCTGGTTTTAGTTTAGTAATTTAACCAAAACAAACTTTGATTTATTCAGTTCTTGTGGCTTAGATAGCTGTAAAAGTGCTTTAAATTTAAACCTTGGGCCACACATAATTGGGTTGGGAGCAAACAAAACTTTATCCTCCTTTAAGTTAAGGGGTGAGTATTCGATTTTTTAGTTCGGTTTTTGATAAAAATTAAAATAATCAAAAATTGAATAGAGCTAATTTTAAGTACTGAGCTGAAATCGATTAATTAAATTAACCGAACCAAATTAGTAAAAATAGTTTGCTTCAGTTAAAAACAGAATTATCCGAATTTTTTTATCTTTAATCTATAGAACAAAAGATATATAAATAAAAAAATTAATTTTCATCTTCAATATTAGATTTAGAGGGGAAATATATAACATAAATCAAATAGATTTAAAATATATATAGATTTTATCTAATATAATTTAAAATATACACCTATTTAATCATAAAAGTCTCTATTAAATATAAATATTATATATATATATATATATACATATATTTTGATTTTTCGGTTTTAACAGGATTAATTTTTTAATAACAAAGCCAAAATTGAAAACAGAAATATTAAAAAAAACCGAATCTTTAATAAAAACCAAATTCAGTCCGATCTGGTTTTCGATTTTGGTTGTAATTTACTCACTCCTACATCAAGTATAGCATAATAAATTGAATAATAATATTTTCACGTGTATTATACAAGATATCTCATTGTTTAATTTTTTTTTTTGCCACTTATAATTTTGTTCCCCTTGCAAAGGTGACATAAATCTCACTAAACAATTTTGGATTAACTTATTTTAAGTAATTTTATATTATACATGGTAAATAAGAGTTTATTTTTTTCTTTAAACGAGCAATTAAGCAGATATATCTGAAAGCATGGTTTTGAGGGTAAAAATGTCAATAACGTATAACTGAGCCTTGAGTCAACAATCCAGGAACATGAAAGCATCCGTTCATCCGTTTGGCCATGAGCATGACATGTGGCTATGATATATTTTTTTCCCCACCGGTTAGAGAAATGAGACAAAGTTTGACCCATTAAAAGTTTTTGCCCTAGTGAATTTTATACTCACTAAATTCAAGAAAAAAAGAGCATGACGTGCTTGAAAGGTATTGGTGTATTACAATTTAATCACTGATTATTTTCATATGTCAAAGTTAATGTGGGTTGGGTTTTCGAAACTCACTTGTGTGTGTTCTGATTAGCTTTTGGAGAATAGCTTTTACAATTTACGAGATAAGTATGTGAGAAGAGTTTTATCTCGATTTACGGAAAAGTACTTCTGAAACCATGGTTTTAAGGGTATAAGAACACACACTAAGATTAAGATGATCACAGATAAATAAAAACAAAAATTATGTTTAATAAAAAGATTATAACTTATTTCAACCTCAACCCATCAAAATATCAATTAATCATGGTATTTATATTTAATACCATATAACTCTTAAGAGCAAATTTTATATATAATTTGTTATCAAATTTTACATCAAAATTTGGAAAAATTATAATTTTTATAGCAATAATACAGATTTATAATTTTAAAAATAGTATGACTTGTTGTAAAATTTAAATTTTATATTGATGTTTACATGTTAATTATTTTTATTGAGAAAAAAAGGAAGTAATTAAAATACGACAAAAAGATTCCAAGTGGAGGTCATTGTTGAGTGGGTCATAGATTACCCAAATATATTTTATACGATAAAGCGTAGGGGACTTGGTCTTTGAATCTAAATTTGGGCCACACAAATCAATGTCAAAACATGTGTTTGATCCCACCGTGCAAGAACATAATCTTTTTATTGAGAGATCCTTTTGACATTTGACATATCTGTATTTAATTAATGTCCCCTTCATGTTTTGCCTTCCCTAATGAGATAATAATGTAGTTAATTTTATATTAATTCACCAAAATATTCAACAAAAGTCTCCTGCGTGTGCTTTGTGATGAACTGAAGACTTATGTGTGATGTGTCCATCCATTTTTGTCCCCAGTTTAATTAAGGACCGAATCAACTTACACACATAGGAAACGTTTTTTTTTTTTATTCCATAGCATGCTGATGAAATATACTGCTTGACACTCTAATTATATAATTACACAAGTAATAATAACAAATAGTAATAATAATATATTCTTCCCAGGAAGAAAGGCTTCGGTACACATCAATTGGGGGGACCTGGCCTCTATTAATTTTTACACCAAGAAATTGAATTTTACATAAAGGAAATCATATATTTATCTACAGAAAAAAAATTTACTTTTAATACTAACATGCACTGAGCTAAAGCATAATGGTAAAAATGACACAATACTGTTCAATACTAATTTAAGGTGATTTTTTTAGTCTATAATCCGGTTGCCCAAAGTTAGACTCAAAATAATCAAGAATAGAAAATGTTAATTTATAATCCCTCAGCGGATTGGAGTTAAAGGAAAAATGTTAAAAAAGTTTGCCCAAATAAAATTTATAAAATATGTTGAAATCGTTACAGGGGATGCAGGGGATGGTAGTACCGTGGAAGGAATGAGAATACAATTAAAGTAAAACGAACAAGTCAACATATATAAGTGAATTTCACATTATATTTTAACTCAAAACTTTAATTTATGAATTCATATGTCTCATGACTTATATGCCATTTACAACACGCAGTTCTTAATTAATAATTCCGGATTCTTGATTAACAATTCCAGTTTCATCTTTTTACTTTCATAATAATAACACCGGTCTTGTTATTAGCAACTCCGAATTCTTGATTAACAACTCCACTTTATTCTTCCACATATTCACATCTCAAAAATATAGTATTGTTAATGTAAATTACGGTGTTGTAAATAAAGAAAGAGGTGTTGTTATTGGCCTTGAAACTTAAATTACGAACTTGTGAAACAAGAAATTATAGTTGTTAATGTAGAATATGGTATTGTTAATAACAACACCAGTGTTATTATTGTGAAAGTAAAAAGATGAAATAGAGTTGTTAATCAAGAATACGAAGTTGTTAATAAAAAATACAGAGTTGTTAATCAAGAATCCGGAGTTGTTAATTAAAAGGGCGTGTTGTTAATAAAAAAATGTGTTGTTATTGGCATTGAAACTTAAACGAGGAAGTTGTGAAACAAGAATACGGAGTTGTTAATCAAGAATCCAGAGTTGTTAATTAAGAACCGCATGTTGTTATTTTTGAAGTTGTGAGAATGAGGGCTGAAGGGCAAAATTGTCTTTTGGCGCCGCCCGCATTGTTCATCCGTATTGACGCGTGGCTGATCCGGATTTTTTGATTTCAATGTACTAATTAGGGATTTCCCTATTTCAAGGGTATTTTATAGGGATTTCCCCTTTTTTTTAAATTTGAAGGAATACCCTTGTAGTCATATTTACTATAAGGTTATTAAAATCAGCCCAGCCTCTGAATTGGTTGAAGTAGTGAGGTAAGGGTTAGTGAGTCAGATTGAAGTCAAGCCGGAGTTAACCTGAGCCTAGATCGGTGAGAAAGTGGAGATTTTCGGGTTATCAATATAAAATTATGAACAAAATAAAAAAAATCAAATTAAATCCTTTTAAAATAACAAAATATTGACCCGGGTTGGGGCCGAGCTGATTAGGTGCCTGGTTCACCCAAAATAACCCTGATTTATGAAGCACTTTCAACACATTTCACTAGAATTAGAAAATATCTTAAACCTCATTAATTTTGTTTTGAGTTTAATAAATTTACCTCTTTTTATTAGAGATATTTCTTAAGGTACAAGGCTAGAGTTGACTCTGACAGGAAGCAAACATAGAAACGTACAGATGGTAACAATACCAAGGAGAGGAATGTTGGTCTGGCTACGAGATTCGAGGTACTACAGGAAGATCACATAGCCCGCATATCAGAGCTTCCCCAGAAAACTTATACGAATAAGCCCACTGTTAAATAGTGGAGGAAGAAAGTTGAAGGCCATGTGATGATTAGAGAGGAAAGTTAGTTGGCATCTCAAAGGAAAAAGAAATCAGAGGGGTCAGGAAATAGAGTGGCGCCAAGTACGGAGAAACCGAGTTCCAAGACTGGACAAGTGGTGGCAGAAAAGAAGGAGAAAGGGAAAAGTATGCTGGATGAGTCTGGAAAAGACACGGCAGATGTGGATATGAGGATTGAAGATGTAAGGATGAATGAGCTTGAGGATAACCTTAAAAGGCCAAGCCCAAGTATGACCCAATATGAAAAAGCAAAGCATTGAAGCCCAACAAGAAAACCCACCAAATACAACCAAAACTTCAGCTACCAAATTTCAAAAAAAGAAACATACCCTCTTATAGCGCCCACCATGCGGTATTTGGATCATTGGTAAACCCAAAACCTATGAACTTGGAACAGTTGCAATTATGAAAGGGGCTTGTCTTGTTAATTTCCAAGAACCGTTTCAACTTGTGCTAACCCAAGGCGATCAGGAGGTAGCTTCGGTGACACCCTAAAACATTATTACACCAATGATGAAGACGCACCCTCCGGAATTGCCACCTAGCAGTACACTATTTTCAGGCAAGGGAGAGGAAGTTGAAGAGAATCCAAGATAAGGGAAGAAAGCATGGATACCCAGGCAGGGACATTCGACGGCTTCACTAAGGAGGAGGGTGGTAAGGTAATGCCGCCAAGTACATGACTATGCTGGAGGCTAAAGTATGGTGCTAGTTCTATTATTTTATTTTATCAATGATCTCTTATCCTGGAATTGCCGCGGAGTGGCCTCTAGAACGTTCCTAGGAAGAATTAAAGATTTAATAAGGAATAGAGAAGTGTGCATTCTCTTTCTCATGGAAACCAGAGTGAGTGGTTTGAAAGCTGAGAAAATTGTGAGGAAATTGGGTTTCTCAAATTAGATTAGAGTTGAGGCTATTGGATGTTCGGGGGGTACTTTGGAAAAATGAGTTGAGGCTACTGGATGTGCGGGGGGTACTTTGGAAAAATGACAAAGTTGATGTTCAGTACTTTTCTTCTTCTACCTAATACATTTATGTATTTGTGAAAAACTTGAAGAATAGTCAAGAAGTGTGGTTGACATGCGTGTATATGGAGCCATCGATAGCTAAGAGACAATCACTATGGGATGACTTAATATCTCTGAGCAATAATACTAGAGGTCCCTGGTTTGTCATTAGGGATTTCAATACCTATCTATCTGTGTCTGACAAACAGGGTGGTTCTGGTCCTAACATACAGGCTATGTGACATTTTGCAGAGTGTATCAATCAGGCTTCCCTTATTAAAGTAAATGTTGTAGGGGAAAGGTTCACTTGGGAAAGGAATTTTTTGAATGAGCGTATTGATTGGGGGTTCATGAATGACCATTGGAACAGATGGTACCCATTAACAAAGATTCAACACCTAAGTAAATTTGGCTCTGACCACAGACCTCTCCTTGTTAAATGTGAACCGGCGATTGTTGGTAGAAGACAGAAAGCTCTGTTTCGCTGCTAAACAACTTGGCTTCTTGAGGAGGAGCTCTTTGAAGTGGTTCAAGATAGCTGGATATCAGGGAATTAGATGGAGAAAATACAATCTTTTACAGAGAAGGCCAGCAATTAGAACAAATTCAAGGTGAGGAACTTGTATAAAAAAGCAAAGAATCATTAACATAATTGAAGGGATTGAGCGAGCTAGATCTAGAAGAGACAGCTAACAACTTTTGCAAGCTAAATAAGAACTGAAGAGAGAATATAACAAGACTTTAGCTTAAGAGGAGCTACTATGGTTCCAAAAATCTAGGTGCAACTGGTTGAAATGGGGGGATCGTAACACCAAATTCTTCCATGATTAAGCTATCACTAGAAGAAGAAGGAACCGAATCGAGGGACTGAAGAACTTGGAAGGGGAGTGGGTGTTCGAGCAAGATGAGCTAAGAAACATGGCTATTTCCTACTACAAAGATCTCTTCAAAATTGAATTAAATCAGTTTCAAGCTTTACAAACAAGTAACAGATTTCCAACGTTATTGCCAGAGGAGTTAGACAAAATGAAGGCATACTTTTCTGAGGAGGAGATAAAGGCTGTTGTCTTTGACATTGGTGCATTCAAAGCGCCTTCTCCAAACGGTATCTAAGCTTTCTTTTACTATGAGTACTGGAACATAGTGCAAGGTTCAGTCTATTCCTTAAGTTAAAAACATCACTGAGGCTTCTTCAACCTTAAAGGACGTTAATTTGACCAACCTAGTTCTTATCCCCAAGATTGAGCAGCCGGAAACAATAAGAGATTTTAGACCAATCTCCCTCTGTAATGTCAGCTATAAGGTTATCACAAAGGCCATCAGCAATAAACTTAAAGCAATAATAAGTAAATTGGTGGGCCCTCACCAAAGTAGCTTCATTGCAGGTAGACAAAGTAGTGATAATTTCATTATAGCTCAGGAAGTTATACACTCTATGAGGAGTAAAAAGGGAAGAAACGGCTGGCTGGCAGTAAAGGTAGACCTTAAGAAGGCCTATGAATGTTTAGAGTGGCCCTTTATTATTGATACTAAAAGGGCTACTAGTTTGGATGATGGAATGCGTGAGCTTATTATGGGTTGTATCACTAGTTCCTCCTTTCAAACTCTTTGGAATGGGGAACCTACTAACAATTTTACCCCTTCCAAGGGCATCCGCCAAGGTAATCCTATTTCCCCTACATCTTTACCTTATGCATGGAGAGATTGAATCATATTATTCAGGATGTTATTGATGAAGGCGATTGGGGGACTATCCAACTGAGCCATAGCAGACCTAAACTATCCCACATGTTTTTTACAGACGATCTTATTCTTTTTGGGAAAGCCTCAAAATCCTAGGTGGATGTTATGCTAAATTGTATTAATAAGTTTGCAAGATGTCAGGTCAAAAAATGAATAGAGCCATGACAAAAGTTTTCTTCTCTAAAAATGTACACATCAGTAGAGTATTGAGTATAAGTAGAAGGCTGGGTATTGGTTTTACAGGGGATTTGGGTAAGTATTTTGGAATACCTTTACTTCACAAAAGGGCTTCCTATGTTACTTACGCGCCTATTATTGAGAAGACTCAACAGCGACTCTCAAGCTGGAAAAGAAATAGTTTGAACATGGTTGGAAGAACCACTCTTATTAAAGTAGTTATCTCTACCTTGCCCTCTTACCATATGCAAACCGTGCTTATTCCGGCAGGAGTTATTAAAAAATTGGAACAAAATGGCAGGAATTTCTTGTGGGGAGAACAAGATGGCATTAGAAAGACACATTTGGTGTCTTGGGAAATGATATCTAGAGACAGTAAACAAGGAGGCCTTGATATTAGAAACCTGAGACACCAAAATCAAGCTTTCCTGATAAAGCTTTGTTGGGCACTTGTTTGTAATCAAAATGCACTTTGGGTCAGAGTCCTGAAAGTGAAATATAACTCTGGAGAATTGCCAATGCCTGAAGTTGTTAAAAAGAAGAACTCCTCTCTTACTTGGAGGGGTATATGTACGGTATGGGAACACTTTAAAAAAGGATTGGGGAAAAGAATTGGTGTCGGAGGATCAACTTCCTTTTGGTTTGAAAATTGGTTTAATTTGAACTATCCTCTGATTGATGCGATCCTAGGTTACGAATGGTTAGTCGATAGAAATGAATGGGTTGCTGACTATGTGATACCAGGGGGTGATTAGGATAGGCGGAAGTTGCAAAGATGGTTTACCACAGAGATCATTAACCGCATTACTTGTGCTCATCCACCTTGTAAGGAGAGAGGAGAGGATAAGTTCTTCTGGAAGCCATCTTCTGATGGTGATTTTTCTGTAAAATCTGCCTATTTTTCTCTTCTTGCAGGTAATATTGAAGATATTGAGAATATATGGAAGCTTCTATGGAGATGACGGGTTTCAGAGAAAATCAAGTCCTTTATATGGTTATGCTCACATGGTAGAGCTCACAAAGCTCAATTGAGAGCTAGCAGAGGAATCCAGGAGTCAGGAAAATGTCATTTCAAGTGCAATCAAATGGAGGATTCAATGCATCTTTTAAGAGATTGTTCGAATGCTATTCGTAGGTGGAAAGAGATGGTCTCACAAGATCAATGGAATATGTTTGCATCACTCCAGGGTATTGATTGGGTCAAATGGAATTTGACCCATGAAGCAGGGAAGGCGTACACAAGAAAGATTCTATGGGCGGTCCTGTTTGGATACATTTGTTGGGACATTTGGGTGTCGAGATACAACAAACTATTAGGGGAGAGTAACCAAAGGGAAGACTACAGCACAAACTCCTCCTTCTTCAGAGCCAGTGTAGACCAAGATCTCTTGCAGAACGGAGTTCAATGCAACATTACTTTCCTGACTCAGAGCAATCAGCCTAATACCATGGAAAACTTCTTCTCCTTGGAGGTGGAAAGCTTTGTCTTGAGTAGCGGCCGAAGTGCATGTGGGGGAATAGTAAGGGATACAAATAATGATTGGATATGCGGTTTTAGTTGCAAGCTGATTGGAGTTCCACTTGTTATCGCGGAATTAATTGGAATGATCTAGGGACTTTACTTATGTTGGAGTAAGGGTATTTGTAGAGTGTGTTTGTTTTCTGATTGTATAAAGGCCCTTAATCTTGTAACCGGAGGATGTGAGTTAGAGTATCCATTTAGGGATCTTGTTGAAGAGATTGGAGCTCTCATCAATAAGGATTGGCAGATTAAGTTTGTTAATGTTCCTTGTGATGAGAACCTTATCCTTGCTGATAGACTAGCGAAATTGGCTTATAGCATTACAGAAAGCTTTTGTATCTTTGATCATCCCCCACCTCCCCAACAGGAGGTGGATGATAATGAAAGAAGCGTAGGTTAGTTTCTCATTTCTTTTGTGAGTTGTTGTAATGTAAGGTTTCCATTACTATTAAAAAAAATGGGGTGGCCTATCATGAGGTACCATTCATTGCTTAACAAACTTGGGTCTTTGCCGCACTCACTTCCCTTTCTTGGCATTTGGGTGTACATCTTACTAACTAAGATACTAAATATAAAACTTAGTTGATTTTTTTAAAAAAATTAAATAAAATATTTTAAAATATTTATATCTACCGTTTTTTCTCTAAACTAATTAATCAGTTTTATAAATTAATATATTTAATTTAATAATACCCAATATATACTGTTATTAAATAATATATTATCAAAGAGAGGGAGAATTTTTCATTTGGGCTTATCCGCGGGACCCACCTCGGTCCTACCATTTTTTTGAATGCATTCTTCTTCCTTATGACCCAGTAAATTATAAAATATAGGCCATACTCATCCCTTCCATTTATATATTAAAATGATAATGAACTCTATTCATTTAAGAAAGCATATTATTTCATTGATAAATCTTATATTTTTTGATCGGATTGATAAATCTTACATTCAACACCTGAAAAAGATCATTATGAATTTATATCTATATCCGCAAAAAAAAAAAAAAAACAGAAAAAATGGTCCCCCGGTTAATTTGTCGATTCTCATTCCATTGCACAATGTTTCTATAGTTAGTATTTGTGATTCATACATTATACATGCAGATATAAAACGGGCTTTTTTTGGTCCTCTTCACACTGGGCAAAAGGGATTTTGATTTCTGGCACACAAAAAAAAAAGGGATTTTGATTGCGATATTTTTGTTGTGGGACAAAATTCGATTGTGATATTTAAAATGCTTTTAGCTTTGGTTTTGGTGAGGACTAAATTGTAATTGGCTTCCAGTCTGGGAGGTTTCTTTTTAAGCAAATTCCTGAGTCCTGTCTCCACTGGTCCTGTTTTTTTTTTTTCCAATAAAGCGAAGGCTGATTAACATCCTTAAATCTCCGTAGGCATTAATTTTAAAAGAATAATCACGAGGTCTCAATGAAGGAATTTACTTATCAAGAAGTTGAAGTACCAATAACAATTAATGAGTATATAATGACAATTTCCAATATAAGAAATAACAATACTTCTCACATATCATTGGATTTTCTTGATAATTAAGTCAATTCTTTAGGATCTCAGCAATTTTTCCTTTAATTTTAGGCTGATATATAATTGGATACCATGTGGGATAATGTGTCTTTCATGGTGACCAATCGAAAGGTTCTAAAATATGACGGTGACAAGGGTTCAAAACGTAAATAAATGCTTCTTTAATTTTGTAAGTTTTATTTTCAACATAATCCTATCTTTATTTTAATTTATATATGGGGCAAGAGGAGCAATAACAAAATTTAAATTCAAACTACGTGTATTTTGATTCTTACCACAAGGTATATGTGATCACTGAGCTTTTATCTTATGTTATGGGTAAGTTCCCCTTTTTTGTCAATGGTTAACAAGAAGCTGCCCTAACGATATAGGGTTATCTACTGCGTTTGGACGAGATCCCAAATTCAAACCTCAATTCTCTTCACACACACATATTTGTAGGTGCGCCTGTGTTTCCGAAGATCAATTTAGTATATCATGTGAATGCACAAATATTATGAGATTCGGGTGAAACATTAATAAGGGAAATTATATTCAGGTCTCAGATAAAAGAAAAAAAAAATGATCATTTGAAATCTTAAAATTATCAAAAAATCCCGTGAAACTTTTTTATAATAAATTCTAATAGTAGACTTCCCAATGAATACCTTTAGATTTGTCAATGACTCATTCCTGGACTTGTCAGCGGAACTGGAATTTATAGTAAAAAAGTCCCAAAGGACTTTTTGAAAATTTTAAGATTTTAAGAAACCATTTTTTTATTTTTTTTCCTTATCCAGGACCTGAATATAATTTTTCCCATTAATTATTAGGAGGTTAGGGGTTAGTTAACCCAAACATCAACATCAACATGGAAAATGGATTGTTTGCATTCATATACAAGTAAAGCAAGAAACTAACTGAGTCCTAATTTAGAGTTATGTAATTTCATCATTTTCTATCTCCCTCCCTCCCTCTATCTCTCTCTCTCCAAATAATGCTCAATTATATGGGACAATTAATTTAATTTGTGAAATTGATAGGTTCAAACTTCATCAAAACGGGAGAGAGGACAACTCATCATTCTTGAACTTTTGTGCACTGTAGGAAAAACGTCTGCCCAGCTAGTTCTTGTACGAAGAAGTGGAGAAAGGATGCTCATAAACTATGCAACGATTTCAAGGCAAGTGATTGGTTAACCTTGCCGGTATTTGGAAACATGTTTTGGGGTTGAATAAGTTCTTATTACGCAAGCCGAGATAAAACTTCTCTCACATACTTACCTCGTCGTGAATCACGATTTATAAGCACTTGTTGCCTAAAAATAAGCAATTCCAAACGAGCACTAAAATCCTACTTTTCTAGTCCTCAAAATAAAATTTAAATAGATTAAAGAAATTAATTAAATTAATTAATATGATATATTTTTTTAGAACATTATAATTGTTTTTCTTAATTTCTTCATTTTTTCCTATTTAATTATTATTGAAGAAATATAAATAAAAATATTTTAAAAAAAAATTAATAAATATGATAAATAGATTCTATATTAAACTAATATTAACTTTTCATTAAGTTTTATATTAAGAAGTGGAGGTGCACTCAATTTAATGAGCTCCATGGTGATGAAATTAGCATACCATACGGCTGGCGACGTTGATTACGTCAGAACACCCATTAAAATACAGTGTTTTTAAAAGAAAACTTCTCAAAATATGGGAGATTGAATAATTTCAAGAAATCGTAAGAGAGAGTAGTTAGCTGGGGACAGCTTTTGTGGTTGGTATGGGCCAATATGTTTTGGCAGAGACAACACCTGTTGGTTATAATTAATGTTACCGCCGTCCTTTTCCCACAAATTTAGTTTGAGTAATACCTATTTATGATGGATTCGGCTACAATCCTTTTCCATCTCATTTATTTACGGTTTTTTTTAATCTGGATTGTTGGATTAAGATCTCAACGATTCAGATTTTTTTAATAAAAAAATTATTATTATTATTATTATATTTTTATAATATATTAAATATAAACCCTTAAAATCTTAATTCAATAGTCCAGATCAAGAAGAGGATCATAAATAGATGGGAAAGAAGATGACCGTAGCCAAATCATCAAGGACCTGATACTAGATCTCTATACACACACACTACACACACATTATTCATAGGGCCCATCATTGTACTGTACTTCACTAATCTCTTTGTCGGAGTTTAAGATCTACCTGCATATATATTAATATATATAAGCCTGACACAGTACTAGTGACACCATCAAGAACATACAAGGGAACATCAAATAATGAAGCCGACAACTTCATTGTATATATAGAACACTACAACGTAAAATCTCAAACGAGTACATATATATAAGTATAAACCATCAACACATAATAATCATGACACAGTTATACATACATATATATATATATATATATATAGACGAGGTAATATGCATAATTAAGGAATTCCAATGACGGGAAAGAAAAGGGTGTAATAACTAGAAGGTGCCAGCACTACTACAAAAAGGGTAAAAGGTGGCGCACATTTTGTGGCACTTCTTTAAATAAGTGCCACAGCTTCTCTCTCTCTCTTTTTTTTTACGTCTATAATTTTTTTTTTTAATTTTGGATACCAGCTGTGGCGCCTAATAGATTAAGTGCTACAATTGAGGAGGCCTAGTGTGGCGCCTACCTACGCAGGCGCCACACTTGGGGTCACGAAAGCAGCTGTGGCGCCTAACCCACCAAGCGCCACAGCTGCAGCACTGATTTTTTTTTTTTTTTTTAAAATAGTGGGCATGTGTGGCGCCTAAATAAATAGGCGCCACACATGTTAATATGCTTCTCAGCTGTGGCGCCTAATGCATTAGGCGCCACAGCTGAGAAGAGCAATTGTGGCGCCTAATGCATTAGGCGCCACAATTGCTCACTTTTTTTAAAAAAAAAAAAAATTCAAATTGATAGTGTAGCTCTTAATTATTTCATTTCCCGCGTAGTGGTCCTGTGTCCGCCCCCCATTCCTTCTCTTTTTGACTACTACTCCACTTTAATTATTTAACTACTCTCTCCTCCATTAAACTACTTTCCCTTTCTCATCTTCTTAGTGGATCCGTCGGCCCCCTCCCTCCATTTTCTATCATCTTCACATTAAAAAACACACCCACACGCTCACTCGCCACTCAAGCTAGCATCACCAACATGGTCTCCCACTCTCTGCGCTTGTCAATTAATAGATTTGTAAGAAGAAGACTATTTCATTCTAGCTTGCTTTGTTTAAATTTTTTTTAGTCAAGATAAACTGTAATATAACGTTTGCCTTTTTGTTCCTAATTTAATAGAAAAGAATGGAAACCTACCTTGTTTCTTTTTCCTTTTTGCTTTGCTTAAATTTTTTTGCCGATAAGCTTGCGTTTTTTAGTAATCTTTTAATTTACTTAATTAGTTGTTGATGTACTGTGTTCACATATCAAGTTCTTGTATTGTGATATTTTTTATGTTAGTTTTGGAGAGTATTAATGTAAGAACATTATTGTTGGGGAACTTGAATTTTAAATGTGAAAATTATATATATATATATATAATAGGTTGAAATATAAAATAGAAAGATTGATAATTTGTGGAGATGATAAACACGAAAGCCAATCATTTTATATAAAACTTCACAATCAGAAAGCATAAAAAAGGGCCACAGGAAAAAGAAGAAGAAAGGGGAAAAAAAAAAAAGGGACCCTTTTGTGGCGCTTGCTCAAGCAAGCGCCACAGGAGGCCTACTGTGGCGCTTGCTTGAGCAAGCGCCACAGGAAGCCCCACTCCTGTGGCACTTCCTCAAACAAGCGCCACAGGAGGGTATTTTTTTAAAAAAAAAATTTAAAATGTTGTGGCGCTTCCAAGCGCCACAGCTTTTTTTAGTGGCATATAGATATGTGGCACTTCTCTAGCGCCACAGTTAATGCAATTATAAGCGCCACAGCTTTACTTTTTTGTAGTAGTGTAGGCCCCACTCTGGAGGAAGAGGAATATCGAAGGTTTCTGATGCACCAAACTCTTTCGGATTGTATATGTGTTGGCTCCGTACCCTTCACAATTAGGGACATTTTGTCTTTCTCTGAAGCATAAAGTTGATTTGGTCCTCCGGGAAGTTTTGCTACAGTTTATGATAGGGTCTGTTTGGGAACGCGGTAAGGGAAAAAATGTCCAATTAGATGCTAAAAGCTCCTAAAAGTCTAGTTGGCTTATCTTCCCTCCGTTTGAGTATGTGACTAACGGCATTGGGCGTCAGAAAACAAGAAACAACTTCTTATAGAAGCTGAATCTAGGTGCTTCAGGGGGTTGAGAACTACTTCTTGGTATGGCTGTGGCGACCGTTGGGGCATTTATTGCCATTCAAAACTTGTGTCCTCCCCTAAACCATTACTCCCATATGCTCCTCTCGAAACCATTACTGCTCATAGTTGCCTCTCACAGAGTCGGAGTTGCTGCTTCGTCATCCTTGGGTCTTGAACGCACTGTTAGCACCGTTGGGTGGAAGGGGTCGTCGAAGCTGTCAAGTTGAAGACATCGTCGGTGGTTGAGTCCAAGTTCAGAGGTCTTGCTTCTCTTACCTCTCCCTTCTTCATCCTTGCTGCAAGTACCGAGTCAAGCCCGTAGAGTGTCGACATCGTTGGAGGTCGGAGGAAGTTGCCACTTGTCATGTGGATCCCCCTTGATCCGTTGTCATTCTCAGTTGTCCCTTATGCAGCAGGCTGTCGAGTGTTGCTCCACTTACTTGTCCTTCCAGTTGGTTGGCTAGATCTGTTGGTTGGCGTTGGCATTCATGGTGGCTGGATCTCTCTGCTGTGGTTTGTTGTGCTCTGTTCTGCTCTTTAGCGTCCATTCATAGGTGTGTGATCGATGTTGTTCTTGCTTGCTTCCCCTATTTTTTTTGCTTTCAAAGTTACTTGCTTTCAGACCTGTTCCCCTAGTGTTTTTGTGCCTTTGGTTCTAAAAGTTTCATTTCTGCTACTTGGAATTGTTTGCCTATGTGGTAGAGGCTGATTTGTGTTTGTTTGATGATGGTGTGTTTTGGTAATTTGAAAGTTTGGTTGAGGGAAATGCAACTCACCATTTGTTAGCTACTTTTGGAAACAATTTTATCTTGACAAAAAATTCTATACTGAAATTTTCTTCCAAGCTTTAAGCAAAGCTAATCCTTCCGTGGCCTTTGCATCACAATCACATTCTTAACCCTTATAGCCACCATCTTGAGATCCAATGCTAAGACATTTACGTTGCATATATTGCTGTTAGAGTGTGGTTCAGTGATCTTACATGTTTAAACACATCAAGCTTCTACATAGACCTGAGATGTGATTCCTGGTAATTTTCATACACATTTTGAGAGTGAGTTAGCTAGTTTAATCCTAAATGATAATTTTTCGTAACAAAGAAGAGTCTATGAAACTTGGTGCTCCTTTGGCAACATCTGTTTATTTTTTTTTTTTGGAATTAAGGGGCAAGCATTATTAGCATGAAATTACAAGCTGGATTAAACCTGTGACCTCCCACTTAAAAAAGAATTCTCATGCCACTGGGTTATAATTGCTTTTTTTTTATCCCGACTCATAGTTTAGTTTCCATTCGCGCAAATAGTTAATGAAAGATTTGGCTTCCCCAAATTTTTTGATCCTTTTGTATTATTGTATTTCCTCTTATCTTGTAGTAATTGCTCCCCTGGTCTCTTGGGTATGAAGCATTGCTTAGGTGTTATGAGTATGACCCAAATTGTTTGAATTTAGTTTATTTGGATTGTTATCAATAAATTTATGTTAGTTTATTTGTTGAATTAATTATTTCAAATTAATATTACTTAACAAAAGTAATAGCAACGAACTTTCTTTCTCCTTCCAGTGTTATGTATCATATTGAAATTTATGATGAATTTCACCTGGGCCATTTGTTTTTTTACTGGTAAATTGTTGGCATAGAAAAATGAACAAGGATAAAGGTAAAGCATCATGGGATGTAAGTTCCACTGCGATTTTCATCAAACTTTGCATTAAGCAAATATATAAGAAAGATTGTCTAGGATCATCATTCATGAAGGATGGGTGAAAGAATATCTTGTCTGAATTTAATGAAAAAACAGGAAAGTCGTATGATAAGAAACAACTAAAAACTCGGTTAGATAGCTTGAAGAAAGAATGGAAAGCGTGGGACAAGTTGTTCTCAAAAGAGACTGGTATATCTTTTAACTCTACAAGGAATGTGGTGATTACAGAATATGAGTGGTGGGAGACAAAAATAAAGGTAAAAGATTGTTGTTGTTATAATTATTATTTGTATAATAATAATAATTATATCCAAATTTGTTGTTATTATTATTATTATGATTATGATTATTATTATTGTTGTTGTTGTTGTTATTTGTATTATTTTATTACTATTATATACAAAATTTTTGTTGTTATTATTATGATTATTGTTGTTGTTGTTATTTATATTATTATATACAAAATTGTTGTTGTTATTGTTATTATGAGTATTGTTGCTGCTGTTGTTGTTATTAAAGATAAGGCGTTCATTTTGATAATTTGTATATATGCAGGAGAATGCAAACATCGCAAAGTATAGACACAAAGGCTTCATACTTGCCAAAGAATTGGACATATTATATAAGAATGTTATGGCATTGGGTGCCAACATGTTCACACCGTCTTCTACACAGCGGATGTCACTAGGTGATGATGACGATGACGTCTATTGACCGACGATAGACCTAGAAGAAGGATCAGGAGATTGTGAGGACGGTCTTGTAGATCCTACTACTGGAGGTAGTGTGAGAGTGACAGCTGATTTGGAAGGAATCACCTTGACAACAAATACCCCACCAACCGCACCTTCTACTTTGGAAAATAATGGGAAGAGAAAGAGGGTTTCAAGTTCAGAGAAAGTAAAAAAGAAAAAAACGCAAACCTCGAGGGTAATAACAGATGTAGTTAGTAAGATAGCTGCGGCTTCTCAAGATAGAGCAGATGCCTTAAAAAAGATCTCCACGCATGATGCACAAGTTAGTGACGTCATAGCTGAATTACTGACCATTCCTGAAGTTGTTGAGGATGATGACTTTTCTTTATGATGTTGTAACATGATGATGCATCAGATTGACTGCGACATGTTTCTTGGAATGAAAGAAAATAAACCTACTTTGCTAAAGTGGTTTCGGCACCATGCTTAAAATAGCTCACATCTTCAGATTGCCCCAAATGACTTACCTCCATTTTATGTCACCTTTGGAAACTTGGTTATGTGTAATTATGACGATATGCCTGACCTTATGTATGTTATGGTAGTACTTACTTTTGTTAGACGACGCATTATTATTATTATGCCACTTGTGAATGTTACCAACTTTTGCTATATGATGTCAATTTACTTGCACATTTTATAATTGCATTTGATTTCATACAATCTTGGCAATCACATAGATTACATCGTCTATGGCAAGTTCGAGTGGTGACAATATTTTTGAGGGAACGGAGGAAGTAGGATCATCTCATGCAGATAAAAGGTCCTAACTCATATCCCTTTTAGATGAAGAGATGGTAGAGTATGAACAAGTGGGTGTCTTGATGACTCAATATCTTGTGCCTTATGTTTGCAAAGAGCCACGCAAAACTAGTAAACAAACAGGTGCAAAGTGGGTACAAGACTTGTGCATGAGGTATTGGAAGGTCATGATAGAGTTTGTCCTAAAAATTTCAGAGTGGAAAAACAAGTCTTCTTTCTCTTATGCTCTAAATTGGTAGAACATGGGTTACGAAAAACTAGGAATATTGGAATTGAACAAATTGTTGCCATGTTCTTATATACAGTTGGACATGCATAAGGAAATAGAATCCTACAGGAATGATCTCAACATTCAGGAGAAACTGTCAGTAAGATCTTCCACTTGGCTTTACATGCTTGTGTGAATCTATTGACAAAAATTATCAAATTGCTTGATCCCGAGTTCAGTTATTGTCACCCAAAAATTTGCAACTATTGGCGATATTACCCATATTTCAAAGGTGCAATATGAGTAATTAATGGAACTCACATCAGGTGTGTGGTCAGTCAGTCTGAGCAAGAAAAATATATCGTGAGAAAGGGATATCCGACACAGAATATCATGGCCATATGTGATTGGGATATGTGCTTTGCTTTTATGTTGGCAGGGTGGGAGGGAATTGCACATGATGCTTATGTTCCAAACTGCTATCTCAACTCCATTTGTAAATTTCTCTCATCCACCTCAAGGTATCTATTCATCACTTGTACCTACATTATGTGGTTGTTTTTTTCCTCACATTTGCTATAATTTTATAGTGTAAAAAAATTGCATGTATTTATCAAGGAAATATTATTTGGTCGATACTGGCTATCTAACACCAGTTGGATATCTTGGTCCCTATAAACGTGAGCGTTATCACATTTTAGACTTCAGGCAGCAATAGGGATTTGTAAATCCTAACGAGATGTTCAATTATTGTCATTCAAGTTGAGAACCACTATAGAAAGAACGTTTGAAGTCTGGAATAGGTTTCAACTCTTGAGAAAATGAAGTCATATAGCTTTGAAACACAAGTCCACATAGTTTGTGCAACAATGATTATATATAATCTTATCTGGAGAAATCCCCAAACATATGTGAATTTTCAAGAAGCTGAACGAGGAAATATATGTGGTGAAGATAATAATGATCCAATTGATGTAACATCCACATCAGCTATCTATAGATTATCTTCAACACAAATGAATCATGTTCATGACACGATCAGAGACCAACTTGTTAGGGGTAGATGATCCATTTCATGTATGCATTATAATTTAAATACAAATTTATCCATTTTTAATTAAGTACTTTATTGAATTTTTATTTTTTTAATAATAATTGAAACTTTTTTTATTTTATCAAATTTTATTTATATTTTTTCACTTCAATTATCACAATATATAAATAACATATATATATATGTAGTAGTCAATAAGATTCATACCCTTTCAGTCATTTTACATCTAAACGGGCTTTTCAAATATTAATCCAAACAGGTTTAGGGTTTAAAAAAAGTCACTTCTGTCACCACCAATTCAAATACAAATTACATTTACAATCTGATTTTTATCCTATATGACTTTTTCAAAAGTCAGATTACAAAAAAAGCTACTTCTTCCCCCACTAATCCAAATAAGCACTTAGAAGGTGTAGGGTTTTTGGGCTCTCTAATTGGAAGGTTCACCTTGAAGGACCTATCTTCTGTGGTTACCACTGTCACTTTTCTTACATTGTCGCACTTCACTGAAACCTTTATCTCCGTATAACCATTACGAAACCAAGAAACATGATTGTTAGAAAGCAAGAAAAAACAAAGATAACGAAACTTTTGTTATTAATCAACAAAAAGAGACAATAAATTAAACCCTATTAAGGGTCACCAACAAACTCCGAAACCTTCTTCTTTGGTGAGATTTAGCCATCTTTCGCATATACTAAACTACCTTTATATAGAGTCTCAACATGATTAACTAACTGTGATCTTAACCAATTAACATCAGTTTAATATCTCCTACAATAATTCATATATGAATGTTTAGTTTTGATTGGAATTTCAAAAGTTTTCAAGGCTCCAGCACTATTACAAAATATAGATTCTGCTATCCTAAAGGATATTACTTTTTAAAATAGGAACGTCTAAAACATAGGCAGTGACATTTTTCTAATTTTGTGTGGAAACTAGGTAGTTTTAGATGTCCCAAATTCTAAAGTTTAAAAAAAAATTAATTTTTTTTTACTTTAGACGTCCCAAATTTCATTTGGGACGTCTAAAATAATTTAAAATTTTTTTTACGAGCTGTATTAAATATAAGGGACGCTCATGCCTTATATTAAATAAAGGAACGCTTTCCTTCCTCTCTCTCTCTCTCTCCCCCCTCCCCCTCCCACAGCATTTTCCAATTTCTTTGAGAGGAGTTGTAGAGAGAGATCCACATTCTATAGATTCAAATGGCTTTTTCCTTTGGTGTTTTCGCCATCGTCCCCCTCTCATCATGCCCTTTGGTGCCCCTATTTGCGACAGTAACTCTCTCTTTATCACTTCTCAAATCTTATATGCTTGTCTGTTTATTATTATTATTATTATATAAGTTCCTTTCTTTTTTCACAATCAGATCTTGTACAGTGCATCTGGGTAAAAAATGGATTTTTGAATTCTAAAGTTTGACTAAAAGAAGTTTGAACAAAGTTAGCAAAGTGGTGGAAGTGTGGTGATACCAAAAAAGGAAATTCCGGAGCCAAAAAGAGAATGGAGAAAGCTAGCATTTATGTTCAACAAAACTATTGCAGAGGATTCTCGTCTAGAACTTGTGTTTACTTTCGTAATTGATAACTCAGCATTTACAGGAAATTTGAAATTCAAATGACTTTAGACGTCCCAAATATCAATTTGGGATGTTTAAAGTCCTACACAGAGGGACTTTAGACGTCCCAATTCTTAATTTGGGACGTCTAAAGTTCTCCCTTTAGACGTCCCATTTTTTAGAACGCCTTTTCTTAAAACATACTACGCCCCTCACATAGACATCCCCCAGTTTTTGGACGTTAAAAGTGCCAAAATAGGGACATTAAAACCCCTTTTTGTAGTAGTGCAGGTACAAAAAAAAAGATCAAATATACTATGGGCAAATCGAATTATTCTGATAAAATCTCTACCCAAACAAACAACAATAACAACAACAAAGCCTTAATCCCACTAAGTGGGATCGGCTACATGGATCGCACGACGCCATTGTGCTCTATCGGAAACCATATCTTTAGGTATATTATTAATCAAAAGGTCTTTCTCTATGACCTCATTAAACGTTCACTTCAGCCTTCCGTGACCTCATTTTATAGGACTCCATACGGCTTGATCAACCCTCCTCACTGGTGCATTCAACAATGGGCTTTGTTGAACATATTACATATCCAAACCACCTCAAACGACTTTTTACCATTTTTCCTTCAATAAAGGCCACTCCAACTCGTTCACCTATATGATTATTATAAATCTTATCTATTCTTGTATACCCACACATCCATCTCAACATCCTCATCTCGGCCACCCCCATTTTATGCTCATGTAATCCCTTTAAAGCCCAACGCTCACTACCATATAGCATTGCTGGTCTTATAGCAGTGCGGTAGAACTTCCCTTTTACTTTATTAGGTATTTTCCGATCACAAATAACTCAAGTAGCTTTTCTTCATTTATACCATTCAGCTTGAATTCTGTGATTGACATCTCCATCAATTTCACCATCTTGTTGTATAATTGATCCCAAATACCGAAATTTTGTCACTTGTGGAATGACTTGCCCCCCTAATTTAACTTCCACTTTATTTTGGCCTTGTCTCTTATCATACTTACAATACATATATTCAGTTTTACTCCTACTCAGACGAAAACCCTTCACTTCCAAAATCCGTCTCCATATCTCAAATTTAGAATTAATTTCCTCCCTGGATTCAGCCAACAGAACTATATCATCCGTAAAAAGCATGCATTTAGGGATCTCCCCTCTTATAGGCTCAGTTAGAACATCTACCTAAACAAAATTCTGATAAAAATGAAAAGGTCAAATGAAAGTTTTGACTGTTCGTATTATGTTCTCTAGCACACATGACACAAGATTTTTAGTAAAAGCCAGAAATATTTGTTGTGATTGATGAATTGAAGGTCCATTTTTATTGGTATAATATTAACATACCCCAACATGAAAGTCTTGTGAAAACTATAAACTGAGTAACTCATTTTTATTTCACATGGGTTAACCTCAATAAAACTAAAAGAAATCCTACTTCTGCGCATACCAATTAGGAAAAACTATATGGTTGGTTAAAGTAGTTAAAAAATTGAATAATATAATTTATTGATTTCTAGTACCATATCTATCAAATTGTCCAAATATGTTGAATGATTTAACTAATTAACTCGTTCCGTTTTTAACATAGAAATTTAAATCTCACCTCATATATAGTAAATATATGCCAATATATAGGAGACACACATGCAACAATATGAGCTGATAAAGATATTGAGAGTGAGGAAGAAATGACCAGAGAGATATTGGTTGGGAATAGTACAGTCAAAGCATGAGACTTTGGAGTTGAGTACTTGGTATGCAGAAGCTGGAGCTAATGCAATGAGAAGAAGTGTAATCAGAGAACGATGAAACGCCATGAATGAACACAGAGAGATGATGGAAAAAGAAGAAGAAGATACGGATCCGGCTCCCATCCGTTGCCCATCCTTTTCTCAATCTGGGCCGTTGACATAAGATCTCAACGGCCCATATTTTTTCTTTATTATAAAAATAATATTATTATAATAAAAATAAAAATATTATTTTTATAATATATTAAATCTGGACCGTTGAAATCTTATTTCAACGGCCCAGATTGAGAAAAGGATGGGCAACGGATGGGGAGGCAGTGGATGGGAGCCGGATCCAGAAGATACTGTATATATGATGATTTGAAGAGAGGAGGAGACAAGAAGGCAGGTTGTAAATAGATGCATGATGAGAGATATGTGCGAGAACTGTTCCACATTAGCGATTGGTTCTACTTGTTGGGTTCATACTTCACTTCCCTCTTCTGCTAATTCACCTCCCCCCTTTTAATTTATTTTTCTCCATGTAAATTATTCATTAAATAACATAATATTCACTCACTCTTTCCCCCTTGCTTGTATGTTATTCTATTTCTCTTGTTAAAACCTAATTAACAAATTTGAGTATATTAATTAATAATATTAGTTGAGTTAGTTGATAAGATATGTTTTTTTTCTAAAACACATCCTAATCATTTTTCTTAATTCTCTCCCTCCATCTCCTATTTGATTATTGTTGAAAAAAATATCAATCGGGATTTTTAAAAAATTGATAAATAGTGATATAAGTTTTACATTTTGAATCGACAATAATTCTCTAATTAGGTCTTACATTAAGAACTATATGAGTGCTTTTTAATCTGTGTTAGCTAGAGACTCAGATTTGTCAGTGTTGCAAAGGAAAAAAAAGCACCAACAAAATTTGAGTTTATTAATTGGAAAGAGTTATTGGATACTTGTGTTTATAAACAAAAAGGGAACAAAAAAGAAAGCTGAATCGAGAAAAATAAATTAGCACATTCGGATTTTGATTTAAATAGTAAATCATGAATTCTTCTTGTTTGCTCATCTGTAAGGGGCCAGGCCAGCATATAAAAACTCGGTATTATCATGGATATGTTCAAAACTGAAAAAGTGAAGAAATGAAATAACCCTGTAAACTTGTTGGCTTTTAGCCTAAGGGTCTGTTTAGGTTAGTGTTAGAGAAGTACGTTCATATAAGTTGAGGCAAAACTCCTCTTACATATTTATCCTGTACGTCGTAAATTATGTTAGAACAGCAGCTTCTACCGCTAACTCAAACAGATATTAAATCTATGTATCCACCCTGTCCCATAAGCCTTTGAAACATTCCTCTTTGATTATCGATCACCTCAAACTCTTCCAATTACCTCTTTCTTTTTCGTTTATTGTTTTTTTTAAGCATCATCAATCATCAATTCGAATTGATCACCACTTGTTTGGTTAAATTTAAACCTTGGGCCACTAATGATTGGGTTGAGAGCAAACAAAACTCTATTCTCCTTTAAGTTAAGGGGTGGACATTTAGTTTTACGGTTCAGTTTCCGGTGAAAATAAAAATAATCGAATACTGAATAGAGTTAATTTTAAGCAACGAATCGAAACTGATTAATCAAATTAATTGAACCAGATTAATCAAAATATTTCAATTCAGTTAATAACCAAATTATCTTAATTTTTTTATTTATTATATACAAAACAAAAGATATGTGAATAAAAAATTACTTTGCATCTTCAATATTAGATTTAGGGAAAAAATATATAACATAAATTAAATAGATTTAAAATATCTACAGATTATATCTGATATAATTCAAAATATATACCTATTTAATCATAAAAATATGCATTTATCAAATAGTCTCTATTAAATATAAATATATTATATGTATTTTGATTTTTTTGGTTTTAACCAGATTAATTTTTTAATAACCAAGCCAGAATTAAAAACTGAAATATTCAAAAAATAAAAACCAAATATTTAATCAAAAACCAAATTAACCAAACTGAAAAATCAAATTGGATTTCGTTCAGTTCGGTTTTTAGTTGTAATTTGCTCACTCCTATTTCAAGTATACCATAATAAATTGAATAATAATATTTTCACTTGTATTATAAAAGACATCTCATTGTTTAATTTTTTTGCCATTTATAATTTTGTTCCCCTTGCAAAGATGACATAAATCTGACTAAAATGATTTAGGATTAACTTATTTTAAGTAATTTTATATTATACAAGCTAAATAAGAGTTTATTTTTTTTTCTTTAAACGCGCAATTAAGCAGATATACTTTTATCTTTGCTTATGAGTTGGGTCCGGACAACAATATCAATATCGTATAACTGAGCCTTGAGTCAGTAAGAAAAACTTGAAAATGGTTAGAGACTTCAACAATCCAGGAACATGACATCATCCCTTCATCCGATTGGCCGGCCATGAGCATGACATGAGGCTATAATATTTTTTTCCCACAGGTTAGAGAAATGATGAGACAAGATTTGACCCATTAAAAGTTTTGACCTAGTGAATTCTATACTCACTAAAGTCAAGAAACAAAGAGCATGATGTGCTTGAAAGGGATTGGTGTATTACAATTTAATCACTGATTACTTTTATATGTCAAAGTTAATGTGAGCTGGGTTTTTGAAACTCACTAAGATTAAGATAATCATGAATAAATATAAACAAAAATTGTGTTTGATTAAAAAATGTATAATTTATTTCAACCTCAATCTATCAAAATATCAATTAATCGTGGTATTTATGTTTGAAAAATCATAAAATCATAATTTTAGAAGTCCTTTTTCGTAAGGTGAAATAAAACTCCTCTCATATATGTACTTCATAAATTATAAATTTATTTTTCTAAAGCTAATCCTAGCATACACTTATACACCAGATAACTCTTAAGAGCAAAATCTTTATATCCTTTTTTTATCAAATTTTGTATCAAAATTTGGTAAAAAGTATAATTTTTATATCAATAATACAGATATATAATTTTAAAAATTGTATGACTTGTTATAAATTTTATATTTTATATTGATGTCTGCATGTTAATTATTTTTATTGAGAAAAAAATAAGTAATTTTTTTATTTAATCGTGGGTTTCCCCTTTTGAGGCTTAAAGAGTAAAGTGTTTTCACCTTTCCTAATAAATACATTATTCAGGATTCAAACTTATATTCTTCGTCTTATAAAGGTGAACTTTTTATCATTTCAACCGACGACTTATTGATAAAAAAAAAGTAATTAAAATCCGACAAAAAGGTTCCAAGTGGAAGCCCATTGTTGAGGGGGTCATAGAATACCCAAATATATTGTATAAGGAATGTACAGGGGACTTGGTCTTTGAATCTAGATTTGGGCCACACAAATCAATGTCAAAACATGTGCCTGCTCCCGCCGTACCAGAACATGATCTTTTTATGTAAAGATTCTTTTGACATTTGACATCTCTGTATTTAATGTCCCCTTCATGTTTAATTTGCCTTCCCTAATAAGATAATGATGTAAATAATTTTCTGATGATCTAGAAAGTACATGTAATTAAATTTATATTAATTCACCATAATATTCAACAAAAGTTTCCTACACGTGCTTTGTGATGAACTGAAGACATATGTGTAATGTATCCATCCATTTTTGTCCCCAGTTTAAGGACCGAATCAATTTACGCACATAGGAAACGTTTTTTGTATGCCATAGCATGCTGATGAAATATACAGATTGATACTATAATTATATAATTAGTTAATTACACAAGTAATAAAAATATATTCTTCACAGGAAGAAATGCTTCGGCACATATCAATTCGGAGGACCTCTATTTTTTCTCTCTTGAGTCCTAAATAAACATTTTCAATTTTCACACCAAGAAATTGAATTTTACATAAAGAAAATCATGTATTTATCTACAGAAAAAAAAAAATTAGCATGTTTTTTAATGCTAATATGCACTGGGCATAGGCATAATGGTAAATGACACAATACCGTTCAATACTAATTTAACATGATTTTTTTTTATCTATAATCCGGTTGCCCAAATTTAGACTCAAAATAATCAAGAATAGAAAATGTTGATTTATAGTCCCTCAACGGATTAGAGATAAAGGAGTCATGCTAAAAAGGTTTGCCCGATTGAAATTCATAGAATATGTTGAAATCATAACAGGGGATGGCAGTGCCGTGAAGGAATGAGAATCTAATTAAAGTAAAACGAACAAGTGAATTTCACATTATATTTTAACTCAACTTTAATTTATGAATTCATATGTCCTACGACTTATATGCCATTTATTAAATTCAATTATGTCTTGTGCGAAACTTCTTATATCAATTTATGTTTAGGATTTGAGATGGAGGTAGGGGTAAATACTTTTTTTTTTGGATTTGAAGGAATACTCTTTTGATCATATTTAGGAAGGACTTTCAAACCTGTTTCACTATAATTAATAAAAAAACCTTAAACCTCGTTGATTCTGTTTAAAATTGATAACTTTACCTCTTTTTTATTTTGGGTGAAGTGACAAAAATACTCATAAACTTTTCTAAAAAATGCATCAATCACTGTAAATTTTTTTTAAATGCAAAAGTAATCATGAACTTTCAAAAGGGGGCAAAAGTGACACTTCAATTAAAACTAACTAACGGCCGTTAACTTCAGTACAAAAGTACCAAAATACCCCTATCTAAAAATATGTTATGGTGGTGGACCTACTTTTGAAAAAAAGTTTATGGGTATTTTTACACTTTTGAAAAAAGTTTATAAATATTTTTGCCCTTAACCTTTTTTTTAGATAGGAGTATTTTGATAATTTTGCACTGAAGTTAACGCCCGTTAGTTAGTTGTAACGGAAGTTTCATTTTTATCTCCTTTTAAAAGGTCATGATTACTTTTACACCCAAAAAAAATTTATATTGGAAGATGCACTTTTAAAAAAAATTTATAGATATTTTTACCTTTTAACTCTTTAATTTTTATTAGAGATCTGTCTTAAGGTACAAGTATTGATCCTAATAGGCGAAACGGGGAAGGAAAGATTCAACGGGGCAGCAAAATGGTGTGGCCAATCATGAGGTGCCTTTCAATGCTCACCAAACTTGGGTCTCTGCCGCACTCACTCCGGTTCCCTTCCTTCGTCTTTCCGCGTACGACTTACTATGTTGAATCTTAAATATAAAATTTCGTTAATATTTTTTTAAAATTAAAGATATTAAACAAATTATTCTATATAAAGAATTTATATCTATTATTTTTTCTCTAAATTAATTAATTTAATTTATAAACTGATTATTTAATTAAATGATACATAACATATATTATTATTAAGTAATATATTTAATCTTTTTATCCTCTCCAAAAAAATAATTGAGTTCTATATTTAGAATTGTGTGGAGTGAGTATTTTTTATTTCGGCTTATCCGAGGGACCCACCTCAGTCCCACCATTTTTTTTAACGCATTCTTCTTCCTTCCTTATGAGTTATGACTTATGACCCAGTAAATTCTAAAATATAGGCCATATTCATCCCTTCCATTTATATATTTAAATGATAATTAGCTCTATTCATTTAAGAAAGCATATTATTTCATTGATAAATCTTATATTCAACACTTGAAAAAGATCATTGTGTGTGTGTGTGTGTCCCAAAAAAAAACAGAAAAAATGGTCCCCCGGTTAATTTGTCGATTCTCATTCCATGCATAATGTTTTCTATAATTAAGATTTGTGTTTCATACATTATACAAACAGATAGAAAACGTGCGTTTTTTTTTTGCCCTCTTTAAATTAAATACATCTCTCAGTTCACACTAGGCAAAAGGGATTTTGATTGCGATTTTTTTGATGTGGGACAAAATTCGATTGTGATATTTAAGAGGCTTTTAGCTTTGGTTTTGGTGAGGACTAAATTGCAATTGACTTCCAGTATAGGACGTTCGTTTTGAAGCAATTCCTGAGTCCTGTCTCCACTGTTCGTTTTTTTTTTTCCATGAAGCGAAGGCCGATTAACATCCTTAAATCTCCGTAAGCATTAATTTTAGGAGAATAACTATGAGGTTTTAAGAAAGTAATTTAATTACTAAGAAGTAGTACCAATGATAATTGATGAGCATGCAATCACAATTTCCGGTGTAAGAAATAAACACAGCTCACATATCATTGGATTTTCCTAATAATTACGTTAATTCTTTGGAACCTCATAATAATTTTCCCTTTAATTTTAAGCTGATAACTGGATGCCACGTGAGTTAATGTGTCTTTCATGTCTACCAATCTAAAGGTTCTAAAAATATGACGATGATAAGGGTTCAAAATGTATATAAATACTCCTTTTATTAGTTTTATTTATAAGTCACTTTTAATATATTTCAATCAAAGTAAGAAAAACCTCAAATCTTATCAATTACGTCTTAAATTTTACTAATACCTTTCCTTCCAACTTCAGCTTTATAATTAATTAATATGCATCCTACTTTAAGAATACAAAGTCTACACAATAATAAATAAATGGTAAAATTATGTACTCATGTGAAAATTCTAATATTGTGACTAATAATATATACAGGACTAAAAAAAATAATTCTATCTGCACTTTAATTTATAAATGGGACAAGAAGAGTAATAACAAAATTTAAATTCAAACTACGTCTATTTTGATTCTTACTACAAGGTATATAAGGTCACTAAGCTTTTATTTTATAAGTTCCGTTTTGTTAATGGTTAATAAGAAGTTGCCCTAACAATATAGGATTAACTACTATATATGTTTGGACGAGGTCTCAAGTTCATATCCTACATATGTTGACAGACACATGAATATTTGTAAGTGCACCTGTGTTTTCGAAGATTGTCACGCCCTTATTTTATTTCACCTTTACAAGAGTATTTGGGAAAACAATATGCGGTTCGGTGAGCAACACATGAATAACATAAATATACTGATAATATATGTATGATTATAAAAATTCTCCATAGGGATCCGTACATAATAATTACAGACCTTGTAGCCGCACAGGACTTCAGGGTATTTAAACCTGTCCTAGTGAAATGGAGACATCTTTCCGTTTTTGTTCCACCACTACATTCCTCCCGTATAGTTCTTTTCTCTGCCTTCAGTACACCTCTTGTTTTCACCTATCTAATTTGTTGGTAGGAGAGAGTGAGATTTATGAGAATCTCAGTAGGAAATAGATACCGATATGCATGTAGGATAAGTGCTTAATGTATGACATGCTTGCAATACATAAATTCATGAAATGGCGTCAAAAATGGATTGAAGAGGAAGAGGATAAAGTTTTATGAATGTGTTTGCTTATGTCATTAAGTTATTGCTCATGTCATAATTTCCATTTTTGGATTTTTTTTACAGATTTTTGCCCAATTTTTGAAAAATCATAACTAATTCTAGAAAAATCAAATTGAAATGATTTTGAAGGTTATGGAACCCTTATTGAGTTCACTTTTAAGGAAAAATATAGAATTTTGTCAATTGGAAGCACATTATTCCTATATTTAATTTCTTTGAATACTGTCCCAGAAAATAATCAATTTCGCTGGGTAAACTTTAAAAATTCATAAATTTTTGTATATATATTTAATTGAGTCATATGACTTATCAAATTAAAGTTTAGGATATCTAATTTAATCTTGTAAAATCGCATAATTTTTGCTCATTACTTAATCAATTTCGCTGGGTAAACTTTAAAAATTCATAAATGTTTGTATATATATTTAATTGAGTCATATGACTTATCAAATTAAAGTTTAGGATATCTAATTTAATCTTGTAAAATCACATAATTTTTGCTCATTACTTAGTCATACAAAATCACATGACAAGCTTATTGTCTCATAGACGATTTCACCAAAAACATCGTTTACCTTTAATTTCTAATATCCTATGACCAAAATTAACATTAGTATTGACCAAATATTATTTTCTTGTATTCCTTTACTTTGGAACTCAATATTGGGCTTTCTAGAAAATCCAAGAGTTAATTCCATTTTTGTATATAAATTTCCTATACTCTTTAATTTACTATTTTATTCCCCTTAAACCCAAGAGTTATTTTTGCCCCAATTTTAAGATTTCATAAGTCAAAATAAAAATAATTCACTTATCTAATCGCTAATCCAAACACACCCAGTACATATAACCGATCTCTTAATTTAAACCACAACTCCAGAATACATGGCAGCGGATAAAACATGTAGGGGTACATCAAATAATGAAGCCGACAACTTCATTATACATGGAAAAATACAACGTAAAATCGCAAACGATTACATAACCAGAATCACACACACACACACACATATATATATAATCATGACATAAGAGGTAATATAATTAAGGAATTCCAATGATGGGGAAGCAAGGGATGTAGTAGCTAGAAGGTGCGAGGCCCCACTCTGGAGGAAGAGGAATCGAACGTTTCTGATGCACCAAACTCCTTTGCAGCCTTTCTTAGGGCAAGAGGCTTTGCGATTGTATATGTGTTGGGCTCTGTGCCCTTCACAATTAGGGACACTTTGTCTTTCTCTGAAGCATAAAGCTGATTTGGTCCTCCAAGCAGTTTTGCTACAGTTTATGTTATTTGAAGGTGTAGGGTTTTGGGGGTCTCTAATTGGAAGGTTCACCTTGAAGGAGCCATCGTCTTCTGCGGTTGCCACTGTCACTTTTCTTACATTCTCGCACTTCACTGAAACCTTTATCTCTGTATAACCATTACGAAACCAAGAAATTAAACATGATTGTTAGAAAGCAAGAAAAAACAAAGATAACGAAAACTTCTGGTATTATTCAACCTTCTTTCGCACTTAATCCATATACAAAACTATCTTTATATAGAGACTTGAGATGATTAACAAGATTAAGGTAAGATTTTGATCAAATCAACATCATCAGTTTGATATCTCCAACAATAACTCATCTAAATGTTTAGTTTTGATTGGAATTTCAATTCAAAAGTTTTTAAGGCTCCAAGTACAGAAAAAAGATTAAATATACTATGGGAAGATCAAATCATTCTGATAAAATCTATTCCAAAAAAATATTCTGATAAAAATAAAATTGTTTTGTTATCCGTAATATGATATTATGATCGCTAGTGCGCATATCACGCAAGATTATTAGTAAAAGCCAGAAACACTTTGTAATTAATTAATTAATAAAAAATACCTTTTTATTAGTATAATGTTAGCATACCTCCACCTGAAACTCTTGTGAAAAATATAAACTAAGTAACTCATTTTCATGTTACATGGGTTAAACTCATGAAAATTATAAGAAATTCTAACTCTATATATCTACGTACAACAATTGAAAAAAAAAAATACATGTTGAGTTAAAGTAAATAAAAATTAAAACTGAATTATATAATTTATTAATTTCAATAACAGATAATTTCAATAACGTATCTGTTAATTAAATTGTTCAGACATATTGAACGATTTAACTAATTAACTGATTCCGTTTTTAACATACAATATATATATATATATATATATATAGGAGACACACATGCAACAATATGAGCGGATTAAGATTGAGAGTGGGGAAGAAATGACCAGAGAGATATTGGTTCGGAACGGTACACAGTCAAAGCAGGAGACTTTTGCGTTGTGATCTTGTGATGCAGAAGCTTGAGCTAATGCAAAGAGAATAAGTGTGATCAGAGAACGATGAAACGCCATGAATGATGAACACAGAGAGATGATGCAAACAGAAGAAGAAGATATATACTGTATATGATGATTTGAAGAGAGAAGGAGACAAGAAGGCAGGATATAAATAGAAGCATGATGAGAGAGATAATGTGAAAACTAACCAGCACATAATAAATGGAGGAGTCCAAAGAGCCCACATTAGGGTTGCTATCTACTTGTTGCGTTATACTTCACTTCCCTCTTCTGCTAATTCACCCCCCCTTTTAATTTAATTTCCTCAATGTCATAACATAATATTCACTCACTCTTTCCCCCTTGCTTGTATATATTTTCTATTTCTCTTGTTAAGATCTAATTAACTAATTTGAGTATCTTAATAATGTTAGTTAAGTTAGTTGATAAGATTTATTTTTTTTCTAAAACACACCCTAATTATCTTTCTTAATTCTCTCCCTCAATAAAAAATTGATAAATACGTGATATAAGTCTTACATTTTGAACCAACTCTAATTCTCTAATTAGGTCTTACATAAAGGACTGTATGAGTGTTTTTCATCGGTGTTAGCTAGAGACTCAGATTTGTGTATGTTGCAAAGGAAATAAAAGCACCAAAACAAGAATTGAGTTTACTGGAAATGACTAATCTTTCACAATAATGTGAATCAAAGTTGGAATATTCGCTAGGAGAGATATCTAGCTATATTTAGTGTCTAACAATACTTTCATCATAATTGCATCTAGCTAGTAGTTGGATGATTTAATTGTGTTTATAAACAAAAAAGGAACAAAGAAAAAAGCTGAATCGAGAAAAATAAATTAGCACACTCGCATGTTGATTTAAATAGTAAATCATGAGTTCTTCTTTTCGGCTTATCTATAAGGGGCCAGGCCAGCATATGAAAGCTTTGTATGATCATGTATGTGTTCAAAACTGAAACTCTTCTCTGTGAAGAAACGAAATAACTCTGCAGAAGCCTTTGAAACATTCCTCTTCGATCACCTCGAACTTCTTCAACTTCATTCCTCGGATTGCCTCTTTCTTTTTCCTTTATCGTTCTTTTTGGGCGCACCATATATCAATCATCAATTATAATTCACCACTTGTTTGGTTAAAATATGTGACGACGTTAGCAATTTATGTTACAAAATTCACCATTAATTAATTAATAATCCAAAAGAGGCAGTATATGTCCAAAGAATATATAATGAACCGACTTACTTTTTTAAAAAATTAAGCAGGAGAAATATTATTATCTACATAAAATACGTACCATTCTGGTCCAATTTATAATTCCTTTTTGATAAAAAATTTTGATCCTATTTATAAGTCCATTTTTAGGGTAGTAAATGCATTTTGTACTTTTTTACCCCTATTAATTGCAATAAATAAAAAGAATTTATTCATGTTGATTTTTGGAACCAATCATAGAATGACGAAATTAGAAATTTAGTCCATAATTAATGAATTAACCAACTCTTTTTAATATATGAGAATTAATTAAAAAAAATTTATAAATAGAAACAATAGTAAAAAGGAGAAATTGAACATCACAAGCCAAACTGAAAAAGTCAAATCAGGCAATGGGCATGACCTGGGGCTATGAAATTGAAAATGGTTTCTTCAAGACTTCAACAATCTAGGAACATGACATCATCCATTCATCCGTTTGGCCATGGGCATGACAACGGGCTTTGATATATATATATATATATATATATATTTCAATTGGTTGGAGAAATGAGACAAGACTTGACCCATTAAAAGTTTTTGCCCTAGTGAATTTTATACTCATTAAATTCAAGAAAAAAAGAGCATGATGTGCTTGAAAGGGATTGATGTATTACAATTTAATCACTGATTATTTTTATATGTTAAAGTTAATGTGAGTTGAGGTTTCGAAACTCACTAAGATTAAGATAATCATGGATTAATATAAATAAAAATTTCGTGTATGTTTGGCATCACTTTTGAAATGTTAATAAGTGTTTATGCACGTAAGTCGAGACAACACTCTTCTTACATATTTATCTTGTTTACCGTGAATCATAATTGAAAAGCTAATTTTAAAGACTCAAACCGCTGTTCTAAACGAGTACTTATATCTAATTAAAAAATTTATAAATTATTTCAATCTCAACCCATAAAAATGATCAATTAATCGTGGCATTCATATTTAATACCAGATAACTCTTAAGAGCAAATTTTATATATAATTTGTTATCAAATTTTGTATCAAAATTTGGAAAAATTATAATTTTTATAGCAATAATACAGATTTATAATTTTAAAAATAATATGACTTGTTGTAAATTTTATATTTTATAGTGATGTTTACATGTTAATTATTTTTTTTGAGAAAAAAAGAAGTAATTAAAATATGACAAAAAGATTCCCAGTGGGAGGCCATTGTTGAGGGGGTCATAGATTACCCAAATATATTTTGTAAGTAATGGATAGGGGACTTGGTCTTTGAATCTAAATTTGGGCCACCCAAATCAATGTCAAAACATGTGCTTGATCCCACCGTACCAGAACATGATCTTTTTATGGAAAGATCCTTTTGACATTTGACATCTCTGTGTTTAATGTCCCCTTGATGTTTAATTTATATGACAGAGTTGATTTTTTTAAAAAAATTAAGGAAATTAATTAAATTATTTTAGAATGTTTATATTTTTAATATCTTTAAATTATTTATTAATTTATTAGTTAAATTAATTAATTTGGAGAATAAAATAAAAATAAAAATATTCTAAAATAATTTAATTGGCTTCCTTAATTTCTTTAAAAAAGTTAATTTTATTTTATAATTAGGACCATAGAAAGTAATAATTAAATAGTACATGGAGTTAATTTTATATTAATTCACCATAATATTCAACAAAAGTCTCCTACGTGTGCTTTGTAATGGACTGAAGACTTATGCGTGATGTGTCCATCCATTTTTGTCCCCAGTTCAAGGACCGAATCAACTTACACACATAGGAAACGTTTTTTTTTTATTCCATAGCATGCTGATGAAATATACAGCTTGACACTCTAATTATATAATTATTCAAGTAATAATAAAAAATAGCAATAATAATATATTCTTCCCAGGAAGAAAGGCTTCGGTACACATCAATTGGGAGGACCTCTATTAATTTTTACACCAAGAAATTGAATTTTACATCAAGGAAATCATATATTTATCTACAGAGAAAAAGTTGGCATGTCTTTTAATACTAATATGCACTGGTTGCTAAATTTAGAGTTAGAGGAAACATGTTAAAAAAGTTTGCCCAAATAAATTTATAAAATATGTTGAAATCATAACAGGGGAGGGTAGTACCGTGGAAGGAATGAGAATCCAATTAAAGTAAAACGAACAAGACAACATATATAAGTGAATTTCACATTATATTTTAACTCAAAACTTTAATTTATGAATTCATATGTCTCATGACTTATATGCCATTTATTAAATTCAATTATGTCTCGTGTGAAACTTCTTATATCAACTTATGTTTAAGATTTGGGATGGAGGTAGGGGTAAAATATTCTTTTTTTTTTTTTGGATTTGAAGGAATACTCTTCTAGTCATATTAAACGACAAAGTTATTAAAACTGGGTTGTCCTTTAAATTGATCGAGATAGTAGGTTAAGGGTTGGTAAGTAAGATCAGAGTCAAATCGGAGTTAATCTGAAACTAGACAAACGAGAAAGTGGAGATTTTAGGGTTACCAGATATCAATATGAAATTTTGAACCAAAAAAAATAATCAAATTAAATCTTTTCAAAATAACAAAATATTGACCGGGGTGGGGTGGGGCCGATTAGGTGGCATGTTTGCCGGAAATAACCCTAATTTAGGAAGCACTTTCAAGATTTTTCACTAGAATTAGAAAAGATTTTAAACCTCATTAATTTTATTTTGAGTTTAATAAATTTACCTCTTTCTATTAGGGATATTTCTTAAGGTACAAGGATAGATACCATCAATGGAACAGTGAAATGGTGTGGCCTATCACGAGGTGTCTTTCCATGCTTACCAAACTTCGGTCTTCGCCACTCTCACAGTCTCACTTTCAAATACTAAATTTAAGATTTAATTGATATTTTTTTTTAAGAAATTAAGGAAGTTAAACAAATTATCTTAAGATATTTATATCTACCATTTTTTTAAAATTAATTAATTAGATTTATAAACTAATATATTTAATTTAATAATACCCAACATATACTGTTATTAAATAATACATCATCGTTGGGAGTATTTTTTATTTGGGCTTATCTGAGGGACTCACCTCGGTCCTACCATTTTTTGGAACGCATTCTTCTTCCTTATGGCTTACTATGACCCAGTAAATTCTAAAATATAGGCCATATTCATCCCTTCCATTTATATATTTAAATGATAATGAACTCTATTCATTCAAGAATGTATATTACTTCATTGATAAATCTTATATTTTTTGATCAAACTGATAAATCTTATATTCAACATCTGAAAAAGATCATTATGTATTTATATCTGTATATCCCCCAAAAAAAAAACAGAAAAAATGGTCCCCCAGTTAATTTATCAATTCTCATTCCATTGCATAATGTCTTCTATAGTTAGTATTTGTGATTGGCCTGTTTGGATTAGCGGTGCAAAATTGACTTTTTTTTAATTTGTCTTTTATAAAAGTAAAATAAGATAAAAGTCAGATTGTAAATGTGATTTATGTTTGAATTGATGGTGGTAGAAGTGACATTTTTTTTTGGAAATGTCAGAATTTTGAGATTCTTCTCAAAAGCTACTTTTGGAAAAAAACCTAGTTGCCAAAACGCCAACTCAAACACCCCAATTTTTAAAAAACCAGAAGCCACCATGATTTTTTTTAACAAAAAACTCGTTTAAGATGGCAAAACGTCATCTCGAACAGGCACTCATACATTATACATACAGATATAAAACAGGCTTTTTTTGGTCCTCTTCAAATTAAGTAAGGCTCTGTTTCGAAAGGCGGTGGGGGCAAAAACCAGTTGAGTGGAAATGCTGACAAAAGCCCAGTTGACACATATTTCATCGGTTTGGGTTGGCGATTGATTGCACTGGGCTTATAAAAAAAAAAAAAAAGCAGCTTCTCGGATAAGCTGATTGCAGGTGCTTCTCGGGTGGGTGAAGAAGCAGCTTCTGATGAGGCGTGAGGCGGCTAGAGGATGAGAACTACACCCGTATGTCCTGTACTCCATTATTTCTTGGGAGCTTCCAACTATGAATGCCATTGCCATTTACTCTCTGAATCATTGTATCTATGATCCCTGTCTGGCTACTTTCAACTTTCAACCCCCAACCCATGCGAGGTCACTCACCCATACTCGCGCCTGATTAATGTGGTGTTTTCTCCTGTCCTTTTTACTAGCTTCTACTAAAAGGTGTTTTTAGGTTTTGTGAGTAGTTTTAACAGTTGTAATGAGCATTAAAATATGTTTTTTCCCATACACTACCATACTCCTCTTGTCTTTTTTACAGGATAAAACGCATTTTTTGTCTTATTTATAAGACACTTTATTAATTTTTTTTATATAAATGTATAATTTTACCCTTCATTTATTTTTAGATGATCCATTAATGATTCGCTTAATATATGCATTCTACTTTAAATACAACTTTATCAATCTTATAATTAAGTACTTTAGTGTATTTTCCTTTTTTAAAATAATAATTGAAATTTTTGTATTTTATCAAATTTTAATTTTAATTTTTCACTTCAATTATCACAATATATAAAATATATATATATATATATATGTAGTATTCAATAAGATTCATGCCTTTTTCAGTCATTTTTTATCTAAATGGGCTTTTCAAACACTAATCCAAACAGGTTTAAGATTAGAAAAAAAGTGACTTCTGTTACTGTTAATCCAAACACAAATCACATTTACAATCTAACTTTTATCTTACATGACTTTTGCAAAAGTCAGATTATAAAGAAAGTTGTTTCTCCATTACCAATCCAAATGGGCACTAAATCTCTCAGTTCACACTGGGCAAAAAGGATTTTGATTGTGATATTTTTGTTGTGGGACAAAATTTGATTTGATATTAAGAGGCCTTTAGCTTTGGTTTTGGTGAGGACTAAATTGCAATTGACTTCCAGTCTGGGAGGTTCGTTTTTAAGCCATTCCTGAGTCCTGTCTCCACTGGTCCATTTTTTTTTTTTCATGAACGGAAGGCTGATTAACATCCTTAAATCTCCGTAGGCATTAATTTTAGAAGAATAATCATGAGGTCTCAATGAAGGAATTTACTTACCGAGAAGTACCAACAACAATTGATGATCATATAATAACAATTTTCAGTATAAGAAATAACAACACTCCTCACATAGTCACATATCATTGAATTTTCTTGATAACTAAGTCAATTCTTTGGGATCTCAGTAACTTTCTCTTTAATTTTAGGCTGATATATAATTGGATACCACATGGGCTAATGTGTCTTTCATGGTAACCAATCTAAAGGTTCTTTAAATATGACGATGACAAGGGTTCAAAACGTAAATAAATGCTCTTTTTCTAAGTTTTATTTATAAGCCACTTTCAAAATAACCCTATCTTTACTTTAATTTATATATGTGTCAAGAAGAGCAATAACAAAATTTAAATTCAAACTACGTGTATTTTGATTCTTACCACAAGGTATATGTGGTCACTAAGCTTTCATCTTATGTTATAGGTAAGTTCCCTTTTTTTGTTAATGGTTAATAAGAAGTTGTCCTAACGATGTAGGGTTACCCAATATGTTTGGATGAAATCTCAGATTCAAATCTCACGTATGTTCACACAATAACATATATTTATAGGCGCATCGGCCCCTGTGAATCAATTTAGTATATCATGTGAATCCACAAATAATATGAGATCCAGGTGAAGCATTAATTATTGTGAGGTTAGGGGCTAGTGAACCCAAACATCAACATGGAAAATGGATTATTTGCATTCATATACAAGTAAAACAAGAAACTGAGTCCTAATTAGAGTTATGTAATGTCATCATTTTCTATCCCCCCCCCCCCAAAATAATGCTCCATTATATGGGACAATTAATTTAATTTGTGAAATTGATTGGTTCAAACTTCATCAAAACGGGAGAGAGGAGAACTAATCATTCTTAAACTTTTGTGCAATGTATGAAAAAAGTCTGCCCAGCTAGTTCTTGTACGAAGAAGAAGAGCAGAAAGGATAAGCAATTAAATCCTACTTTTCTACTCCTCAGAAATTTAAACAGAATAAGTAAGTTAGTTAAATTAATTAATATGACATATTTTTTTAGAACACCATAATTATTTTTCTTAATTTCTCTACTATTCCCTACTTAATTATTGTTGAAGGAATTATATCAATAAAGATAATTTGAGAAAAAGTTGATAAATATGTTAAATAAATTCTACATTTAAGACTAATATTTTCATTAAATCTTACATTAAGTATAGGGGAGTAGTACTCAATTTGATGAGCTCCATGGTGATGAAATTAGCATACAATACTATGACCACAGCTGGCGACGTTGATTAAGTCAGAACACACACACATTGGCCAATAACATTAAAGTCAGGTTTTTTTAAAAGAAAGCTACTCAAAACATGGGACATTGAATAATTTCAAGAAATTTCACTATGTTTTATTTTTTTTGAAAATTGGTTTTTTTAAAATTTTTTTTTAGAATTTCATATTAATAACCCTGAAATCTTTAATTTTTCACCGGTTTAACTCTGGATTAGCTCTGGTTTATCCACTAACTCTTAACTTAATACCCCAACTGATTTAAAAGTCGGTCCGGGTTTAATAACCTTATCAGAAAATACACATTAAAATAAATTTTTTTTAAAAGAAAACTACTCAAAATATGGAAGAATGAATAATTTCAAAAAATTTCACGAGAGAGTAGTTAGCTAGGGACGGCCAATATGTTTTGGCAGAGACAACACCTATTGGTTATAATTAATGTTACCCGCCGTCCTTTCTTGTCCCACATATTTAGTTTTGAGTAACTACCTATTAATGACCTGGTCCTAGGTCTCTCCACACACACGCTACACACACATTATTCATAGGACCCATCATTGTACTGCACTTCACTAATCTCTCGTTGCCGGAGGTTAAGATCTACCTGCGTATATATATAAGCCTGATACAGTACTAGTGACACCATCAATATATAGTATAGCTAACCGATCTTTTAATTTAAACCACAACTCCAGAACATATGTTGCAGAACATACAAGGCCGGGTACATCAAATAATGAAGCCGACAACTTCATTATATATATGGAACACTACAACTTAAATCCGCAAACGAGTACATATAAGTATAAACCATAAACACATATAATCACGACACATTTATATATATATATTGATGAGGTAATATATATAATTAAGGAATTCCAATGATGGGGAGGAAAGGGATGTAGTAGCTAGAAGGTGCTAGGCCCCACTCTGGAGGAAGAGGAATATCGAACGTTTCTGATGCACCAAACTCTTTCGCAGCCTCACAAACTGTGTTCTTAGGGCAAGATGTGAGGAAGCCAAGAGGCTTTGAGATTGTATATGTGTTGGGCTCTGTGCCCTTCACAATTAGGGACACGCTGTCTTTCTCTGAAGCGTAAAGCTGATTTGGTCCTCCAAGAAGTTTCGCTACACAGTTTACGTTAGAAGGTGTAGGGTTTTTGGGGTCTCTAATTGGAAGGTTCGTCTTGAAGGACCCATCTTCTTCTGTGGTGGCCACTGTCACTTTTCTCACATTCTCGCACTTCACTGAAACCTTTATCTCTGTATAACCATTACGAAACCAAGAAACATGATCGTTAGAAAGCAAGAAAAAACAAAGATAACGAAACTTTTGTTATTAATAAACAAAAAGAAGACCATAAATTAAACCCTATTAAGGGTCACCAATAAACTCCGAAACCTTCTTCTTTGGTGAGATTAGCCATCTTTCGCATATACTAAACTATCTTTATATAGAGTCTCAACATGATTAACTAACTGTGATTTAAACCAATTACCATCAGTTTAATGTCTCCTACAATAACTCATATATATATGAATGTTTAGTTTTGATTGGAATTTCAAAAGTTCTCAAGGCTCCAGGTACAGAAAAAAGATCAAATATACTATGGGCAGATAGAATTATTCTGATAAAATCTCTGCCCAAACAAAATTTTGATAAAAATGAAAAGGTAAAATGAAAGTTTTGATTGTTAATTAATTAATATTATGATAGCGCTAGCACGCATGACAAAATATTTTTATTAAAAGCGGAAATATTTGTTGTAATTGATTAATTAAAAGTCCATTTTTATTGGTATAATATTAACATACCCCAACATGAAGGTTTTGTGAAAAATATAAACTGAGTAACTCATTTTTAGTTTACATGGTTTAAACTCATGAAAACTATAAGAAATCCTACTTCTGCGCATACCAATTGGGAAAAAAAACATATGGTTGGTTAAAGTAGTTACAAAATTGATTGATATAATTTATTGATTTCAATACCATATCTATCAAATTGTCCATACATATTAAATTATTTAACTAATTAACTCATTCCGTTTTTAACATACAAATTTAAATCTCACCTAATATATAGTACATACAATATATAGGAGACACACATGCAACAGTATGAACTGATAAAGATGTTGAGAGTGAGGAAGAAATGACCAGAGATATATTGGTTGGGAATGGTACAGTCAAAGCATGAGACTTTGGCGTTGAGTACTTGGGATGCAGAAGCTTGAGCTAATGCAAAGAGAAGAAGTGTAATTAGAGAACGATGAAACGCCATGAATGAACACAGAGATCGAAATGATGCAAAAAGAAAGAAGAAGATACTGTATGTGATGATTAATTTGAAGAGAGAAGGAGACAAGAAGGCAGGTTATAAATAGAAGCATCATGAGATATGTGTGAGAATTGATTACAATCAACACATAATAAATGGAAGAGTCCAAAGAGCCCACATTAGTGGTTGCGATCTACTTGTTGCGGTTATACTTCACTTCCCTCTTCTGCTAATTCACCCCCCTTTTAATTTAATTGCCTCCATGTAATTAAATTATTCTTTAAATAACATAATATTCACTCACTCTTTCCCCCTTGCTTGTATATTTTTCTATTTCTCTTGTTAAAGACCTAATTAACAAATTTGAGTAGATTAATAATGTTAGTTAAGTTAGTTGATAAAATATGTTTCCTCCCCCTAAGATACATCCTAAGATACACCCTAATCATCTTCCTTAATTCCCTCCCTCCATCTCCTATTTGATTAGTGTTGAAAAGAATATCAATTGGGCTAATTTGAAAAAAAAATTTGATAAATACATGATATAAGTCTTACATTTTTAATCAACACTAATTCTCTAATTAGGTCTTATATTAAAGACCGTATGAGTGCTTTTTTGTCGGTGTTTTCTAGAGACTCAGATTTGTCTATGTTGCAAAGGAAAAAAAAGCACTAACAAAAATTGAGGTTATTGGAAAGGGTCACTAGTACAGAAAAGGGTTTTTAGACCGGAACATTTAGACTGGTTACATCGGATAAGGTCTTAAAAATATGACCGGTGGCATTTTTATAATTATGATGAAATATTAAGACCGGTTATAGTAAAAACCGGTCTTAAAAATAATTTTAAGACCGGTTACAAACCAACCGGTCTTAAAATATATACAATAAAAAAAAAATATGTAATATATTTTCTAGACCGATTTTAAAAATAACCGGTCTAGAAAATATTATCTGAATTAAAGACAATCATAAAAATAAAATGTTTATTATTTTTAAGATCGGTTGTAGATAAGAACCGGTCTTAAAAATTCAAAATTTTAGACTAGTTATTAATTAATAACCGGTCTTAAAAAGTTTCAATTTTTAAGATCGGTTATTAATTAATAACCGGTCTTAAATATATATTTTAAGACCGGTTTTAAAATAGAACCGGTCTTAAATAATACTTTTAAGACCGGTTTTAATTGACAACCGGTCTTAAAACTGACTTGGATTTCAAAACCCGCCTAAATTTAGCTCTAAAATTTCATTTCAAGACTCAAGCACATCAGCGAAACTCCTGCATCTGTTCGCGGCAGCTCCTCCTTTCCCCTTCTCTTCTCCGTCCTTAACTTCGCCGCGGTCAACGGAGATTTACTGTTGAATTCATTGTCGGAAGGCTATTGTCGTTTGTTCCCTCCGATTGGTTTCGTTCTCAACCTCGTTTTTATTGTCAGGTTTGTGTTTCCATTTCGTTTTTGGGTTTTTCATTGAAATTGTGAGATTACTTATCTTCCATTTTCTTTGTTCGATTCCTGCAGCAAATGGCCAAGGATTGTTCAAATCCAGAGGAATAAGAGGATCCTCAAGCAAAGGTTTAAGGTACGGTTGAATTATTCTGAAATTGTGGACGTGGGTTTATTTTGGTGGTTTTCCATTTGCATTACAGACTATAGTTTAAGCTTGTTACTTCTAGTGGACCTGGGTTAATTATTCCATTTGAAAGTGATGATTTTGAGAGTCGTAGTGATGATTTTGATCCTAGTACGTTGAAGACTATAGTTTAAGCTTGTTGCTTCTAGTGGTGTAGCTTCTATTATATTGTTTTGTTTGGTTTAAGCTTGTTGCTTCTGTTATATTGATTTTATAGCTTTTGGTTTCCTTCTTTTGATTCGGCCCCACGATTTGACTTTAAAATATTTACCTTGTGCATTGCAATTATTTGCTCATGTTTGCATAACTTGGAAATTGCTTTTGAACGATGCCTTTGTAGATAGTGCCGTGTTATAACAATAAGCACCGTGTAGCAAAATTGCCTTAAATAGTGTTCTTAAAGTGTTTTTAGACAATGAGTCGTCCTAGTGAGGGTACTCCCGATCCAACTAATCCAAATCAAAGCGAGCCTAGCAATGCTCCGAGTCAGGAACACAATGAGCCACGTAATCGGCCTAGACGAAGGGGTAGGAGAGCCACCCGATTGAGAGACATTCCTCTCAATCGGAATACCGGGGGAAAGAATCCGATTGAGTTTGATAGATATTGGAAACCAATCGGGCCTAATGCCCAACGGTATAGGAATTTTGTCGGCCTCCTAGCACGCAACAAGCCTAGCATCTTGATAGAGCAGTGGAGAAATGTCGATAGAGGTGTGAAGCGACATATTTAGGAAACTATCCAGCTCACTTACGACATTCCTGAGAGTGAAGTCTTGTATGACAAGACAATGACGTATTGTGATGAACGCTGGAGGAAGTTTAAGACAAATCTAGCCAACAATTAAGTGCATATCGAGGTGGAAGAAGGTCAGCTTCTTCCTAATCCGTGCGATCAGTATTCTTTTATTGACGAACAGACTTGGCAAGAATTTGGACGGCTTCGGACTACTCCAGAAGCATTGGTGAGTTGTTGACTTATTTTGCAATTGATTTGCTTATGAATTATGAATTGTCTTTATTGATTTACAATGACTTAATTTTGATTTCTTATTCGCAGGAAAAAAGGAAAAAGTCCCAAGAGAGTGGTAGAAAGAATGATTGCCCCCATAAAATGTCTCGTGGGGGGTATGCGAAGGCCGAAAAAGACTTGTTGGCAGCCAAACGGAAGAGATTGGAAGAAGCAGCTCAATCCGATCCTTCTGCTCTTCTTTCTCCACCATCTCCGATACGTCGAGAAGAGAAGTGGTTGTTCGCTAGCCAAAAGAGGAGTGGGTCTTATACAAGTGAACAATCTCGTGTAGTCGGTGAGAAAATTGTAAGTATTGTTGTTGACTTGTTATTATTAATTATTTATTAAACAAATTTCATTACTAACATTTGTCATCTGTCTTATAGGAGGAGCTTCAAAAAAAATAAGCCAAGGGATCGTTTAGGTCGGATGGGAGGAATGACATTCTGACAGTAGCTACAGGAAAACTTGAGCATCCCGGCCATGTCAGGGGGATTGGAGGAGGGGTAGGCATAAGGGATTATTTTGGAACACCCTCACGCCGTTCCTCAAGTGGTATGTGGTATGGTGATTAAGGAGGAGATGGAGTGTATATTGGTTACTGTGAGGGCGGAAGCTAGGGCCGAGGCAGAAGCATCATTTAATGCACGATTTGAAGAAATGTTCGGTAAGATGAAGGAGGAATGGATGATCATGACGAGCACAAGACAAGTAAATACCAGTGCTCCCTAGGCTCATTCCCTAAACCCTAAACCCTAAACAGAGCACTAAAGGGAGTTGCATTGGTCAGTCATCAAAGGGTCCTGGTGGCCAAATTGGTGAGCCTTGTGACTTGTTTGTGGAGGATCCTCTGAGATGATTGGTTGCACGGGGGAGCGTGCATAACTTGGGATCAACTGTGCACCACTAAGAAATAAGGATGATCAAGTCAAAGTGGCAGTTGAAGAGGTGATCATTGCAGATGCACCTCTCCCTATCCCTGTTGATGACTTCAAGGTTGTGGGCGATGTCACCAACTCTTTCATCTTGTGGCCAAAGAACCTTGTTTCTGATCGAGCTGAGGAATCCCTGCCGCCTCCGCCATCGCCTCCACCTCCACCTCCGCCTCCCTCCACTCAAGATGTTTCACGGCCTCCATTGAATGTTATGCAGCAAGTAATTCTGATGGCATATGATACGTCCTTTGCAATAAGAAATTAGGCTACTGAGTCAGCTGTTGGCAAGTCAGGGGCACACTGCTATCTTGAAAGGGATGATTTAATGTCCCTGGTAGCTCCACTACAACAGCTTACGATTTCGATTGTCCAGCTCTTTTTGATGTAAGTATCTTCTCAAAGTGGAAGTTAATATTTTATAAATTATGCCGTAAAACTTTGATTTAATGTCCTTGCTTGAATTATTGTAGGTTGATGCATCGCAGGTTGGTTGACTCTAGAAAAACCGATAAATTTGGACTCCTATGCCCAGTTCAACTCTACGACAAAGGGACCACTTCTTCTATCAGACACACATACTTATCGCACAGGCTTAGTGAAACCGCAATTAAGTGTTTCTTGGCTCTATATTTGCATGGGTAAGACAAATTTATATTTCATACTATACATAATATTTTATATTTGCTTAAAAGTTTTGCCTTTCTTCAGTGATAATTGGAAATTGGCTATTTTGTACAAGAGGAGTTATTCTGTCATCCTCTTATGCTCCCTCCACCTCAGCAAGCCAACTAGTGAATTGAAGAAAAGCTTGAACTCATAAGTTTTCTTGCATTATTAATTACCTTTCGTGTGCAAAATTTATGGAATTTGTGTAAAATATGTAATCTTTGTGATTTTGATGATATAGGGCTATGCGGATATATATTCCAACACACTGCTTGTGGTAGGTCTATGTGTGAGGTAAAAGACCCTACATGGATCTTGCCAAAGGTTAGTTACATATTGGTTTCTTTTAAGAATGTATTCAATAATAAGTCATGCTTTAATTTTATACTTGTTTTAACGATATCATATTATTTTTTAGACCCGTAGGCAACCACCGGGGTCCAACTTGTGTGGGATGTATATTCTGAGGCACATGTATAATATTATTACCCTAGGCACGACAGAACTTACTGAAGAGGTAAATGTATATATATATTTCAAAAAATTTGTACTATTATTTTTTTAAAGTGAATTTAATGTTTTGCCTAGCTTTGGTGTTTCAGATGTTTAAACTTGCTGACCCTTTTCCAGAAGAAGATATTGAGCACATTCGCAAATGTTGTACTGAATTCATTTATGAACTTTTACAATAGTGAATTCTTGTAAAACTGAGGAATTGTTTTGTGTATATTGATGAATTGACATGGTGGTTAATTGGGTGCAAATATTGTTGGTTGCATGATTTGACATGTTTGTTGGTTTTAAGATGATTTTTGTATATTTTGATGAATTCACTAGCTTATTGGTTGTATGATATATATATATATGACATGGTTGAATTCATTTATGCCTACTGTATATTGTAAGTGGAACTGGTAAGTGGAAGGTTAAAGCAAAATGAAATGGTAAGTGAAAAGTTAAAGCAAAAGGACATTGTAAGTGGCAGCAAACTGAACACCATATGACACTTAACAAGTATGGCATTGCAGGTAGCAATTCAAGGATGCGTTCTAGTAAAAACCTAATCACACACATTTAAAAAAAAACAAAATATAACACTTTTAAGACCGGTTATAAAAATAACCGGTCTTAAAAGTAATTTTAAGACCGGAACCGGTCTTAAAATTACTTTTAAGACCAGTTATTTTTAACAACCGGTTTTAAAAATTTCTCTAAAACCCCTTCCCTCAGAGGTTTTTTAAGACCGGTGCTCATGACAACCGGTCTTAAAATTGTTACTTTTAGACCGGTTATTAATATAACCGGTCTTAAAAATGACATACTTTTAAAACCGGTTGTATCAAGATCGGATCTAAAATTAGTCTAAAAAGTCGATTTTAACCGGTCTAAAAACCCTTTTCTGTACTAGTGGGTTAATTCTTCAAAGCATGATGAATCAAAGTTGGTATACTGGTTAGGAAATATATCTATATTCAATGTCCAACAATACTTGGAGCATGACTGCATCTAGCTAGTAGTTGGATACTTGTGTTTATAAACAAAAAGGAAACAAAAAAGAAAGCTGAATCGAGAAAAGTAAATTAGCACACTCGTATGTTGATTTAAATAGTAAATCATGAATTCTTCTTTTTTGCTCATCTATAAGGGGCCAGGCCAGCATATAAAAACTTAGTATTATCATGTATATGTTCAAAACCGAAACTCTTCCCAGTGAAGAAATGAAATAACCACTACTACAAAAAAGTAAAGCTGTGGCGCTTATAATTGCATTAACTGTGGCGTTAGAGAAGTGCCACATATCTAGATGCCACTAAAAAAAGCTGTGGCGCTTGGAAGCGCCACAATATTTTAAAATTTTTTTTTTTAAAAAAGACCCTATTGTGGCGCTTGCTCGAGCAAGCGCCACAGTAGGGGCCCTATTGTGGCGCTTGCTTGAGCAAGCGCCACAATAGGGTCTTTTTTTTTTTTTTTCTCTTCTTCTTCTTCTTCTTCTTTTTCCTGTGGCTCTTTTTTATGCTTCCTGATTGTGAAATTTTATATAAAATGAGTGGATTTCGTGTTTATCATCTCCACAAATTGTCAATCTTTCTATTTTATATTTCAACCTATTATATATATATATATATATATATAATTTTCATATTTAAAATTCAAGTTCCCCAACAATAATGTTCTTACATTAATACTCTCCAAAGCTAACATAAAAAATATCACAATACAAGAACTTGATATGTGAACACAGTACATCAACAACTAATTAAGTAAATTAAAAGATTACTAAAAAACGCAAGCTTGTCGGCAAAAAAATTTAAACAAAGCAAAAAGGCAAACGAAACAAGCTAGGTTTTCATTCTTTCCTATTAAATTAGGAACATAAAGGCAAACGTTATATTACGGTTTATCTTGACTAAAAAAAAAAAATTTAAACAAAGCAAGCTAGAATGAAATAGTCTTCTTCTTACAAATCTATTAATTGACCAGCGCAGGGAGTGGGAGACCACGTTGGTGATGCTAGCTTGAGTGACGAGTGAGCGTGTGGGTGTGTTTTTTAGTGTGAAGATGATAGGAAATGGAGGGAGGGGGTCGACGGATCCACTAAGAAGATGAGAAAGGGAAAGTAGTTTAATGGAGGAGAGAGTAGTTAAATAATTAAAGTGGAGTAGTAGTCAAAAAGAGAAGGAATGGGGGGCGGACACAAAACCACTACGCGGGAAATGAAATAATTGTGGTCAAAAAGAGAAGTTGAATTTTTTTTTTTTTTTTTTTTTTAAATGTGGGCAATTGTGGCGCCTAAATAATTAGGCGCCACAATTGCCTCTCTTCAGCTGTGGCGCCTAAGCATTAGGCGCCACAGCTGAACATTACATTAGCATGTGTGGCGCCTATTTAATTAGGCGCCACACATGCCCACATTAAAAAAAAAAAAAAAAAATTTCAATGCTGCAGCTGTGGCGCTTGGTGGGTTAGGCGCCACAGCTGCTTTTATGGCTCCAAGTGTGGCGCCTGCGTAGGCAGGCGCCACACTAGGCCTCCTCAATTGTGGCACTTAATCTATTAGGTGCCACAGCTGGTACCGAAAATTTAAAAAAAAAAATTATAGAGGTAAAAAAAAAAAAAGAGAGAAGCTGTGGCACTTGTTTAAAGAAGTGCCACAAAATGTGCGCCACCTTTTATCCTTTTTGTAGTAGTGAACTCTGCAAAACTTGTTGGCTTTTAGCCTAAATCTATGTATCCACCCTGTCCCATAAGACTTTGAAACATTCCTGTTCGATTATCGATCACCTCCTCTTCTTTTTCGTTTATTATTCTTTTTAAGCATAATCAATCATCAATTCGAATTGATCACCACTTGTTTGGTTAAAATATATGACAACGGAAGCCATTTATGTTACAAAATTAACTGACTATTAATTAATTAATAATCCAAAAAAAAGACAGGACATGTCAAAGAAGATATAATGCACCAACTTACTTTTTTAAAAAATAATTAAGTAGGAGAAATATTATTGTCTACATAATATACGTAATGGTAGAAGGAGAAACTGAACATCACAGACCAAAGTAAAAAGCCAAATCAGGCCATAACTCAGAGTCTCAGAGCATTAAAGAACCGAAAGATGTTGTTGTACTCAGAGCATTAAAGAACCGTAAGTCAAATCTGGCCATATATTATGAGTGCTTTCATCTGATTGTTCAATTTATGTATGCCATACATTTGTCCAAAAAAAAAAATGCATGCCATACCATTCACGTTATGTAAACTTTTACAGAAAATCGAAAAAATCTGGCCCTCGTATATCTGGGAGTATTTACATAAAAAGAAACTCGTTTCATATTTCTTGTTACTTGTTATTCCCGTACTTACGCTGTCAATTCTCATTCAAATTAAACGTTACGTGAAAAATGAAAATGAGTCTTAGAGTGATTTTTATTAGAGGTTTTATATAATACTCTGCAAAGATTAGTTCCGCGAATAAATCTATATGACCAAAGAAATCTTATTAATGGAAGCAAATAATAATAAAGGCATACTTGTCAATGACTTATTACGCCAATAACAAGCGTTTTTATATATGTTTGAGATCCTAAAAGTGTTTATGTATATAAATCGAGGTAAAACTTCAGTCATATGTTTACCTTATATACTATAAATCACGATTGAAAGCCTACTTTTGAATGCTCCAAATTACTATTCGAAATGACCACTTTGTCTTGTGTTGTAGAGGTTGAGAACTTGTGCCTGACATGACTGTGTAGTACTCCCTCCGATCCTAAATATAAGATAAAGTTGATTTTTTTAAAGAAATTAATTAAGCTAATTAAATTACTCTAGAGTATTTATATTTTTATTTTTTTCCAAACTAATTTGTTTGACTAATAAACTAATATATAATCTAAAGATACAAAACATATGATATGATTAAGTAACTTATTTAGCTTCCTTAATCTCTCCAAAAAAGTCAACTTTATCTTATAATTAGGACCGGAATAGGAGTAATAATAATAATAAGAGTAAAATATTCTAACCTTCCTTACGTTTTGCCTTAATTACACAAACCCTCTATTTTAAAAACATACACTTAAGTCCAAATCGTTAATTCCATTAAGGGTTTTTATTTTTTAATTAAAATTTATATTAAATTTTTTTTATTTACTAATTTATCCTTCATCATTAGTAATAAATTTTCTTTACTAATTTATTCTTCATTGTTACTAATTTCCCAATTCACGTCATATACTTTATCAAATTTACATTATTAATAACATATTGTGAATAAAACATATTTCTTTATTTTCTTTTTGCCTTTCATTTGAAAGGCATACTTTTAGCATTTAAAAGAATACTAAATAAATAAGTTTCAATATGATAAAAATTTAAAATTTTATAATATAATAAAAATTAAAAAAAATTATAATATATTGGAAATTTTGAACATACATGTATTTGAATTATTTTTTTGTATAAAAATTTATTTTTAGACAAATATAAATTTTTATTCATTTGTTGAAAAAGGGTTATTTTGATCAAAGTAAATATTTAATAGTCAAATTTAACGATAAACTAATGGTTGGGTGGATGAAAATGGAATATCAAATATGTAAGGGAGGTTTCTGTAACTTGCATTTTAAGTTCAAGGGAGGTTTATATATATTTTCAAGATAGAGGGAATGTTTGTGTAATTTAGGTAAAACAGAGGGGTAGTCAATGTATTTTACTCTAATAATAATAATAATAAAAGCATTTTATGTACATTCAATGAAGCCAACAAAAGTATAAGCAAAAGAAAAGCCACACTTTACCTGGCAACATGGAAGTAGTTCCTTTCCCTTGCTTCTGGTTGAGTGCGTCTAGCTTTAGCAATCAAAATAATCACATGTTGTTCGATTTGTATTCCACGTTTCCTAACCTTTTTCTTTCCTTCAGTTTTTTCCTATAATAAAACATGTGATATTTTTTTATATTATTTACTCTATAATAAACAATTGTTTACTTAACCTTACATACTTAAGATGTTTGTTTACAATCAGATCAAAACATACATGTGGGATTTTCATATATTATTTATTCTATAACAAATTTTTGTTACAAATATATATTATTATCACTTTTAAATCCGTTTGGTCATAAAAATATATTAAGCACATAAAATTAAACTATCTAACTCTTCTCCATATAGAAACTCGGATATATATATATATATATATATATATACATATATAAAAAATTGCAACGTTGAGAAAGAGGCAGGCTAGATAGAAATTAGCCGCCATAGTATTAAAGAAGGCAACCTTTTTTGGTTGGGATCTCATGATATTCTGATTATGTATTTTTCGCTGAAGGCCATAGCAACCCCAAAAATTTCTTTATGCCAAGCATGATATGTGTTTGGTAATTGGTAGTATCAATAATTTCTTTGACCTTTAACAGCCGGCGAGTTAGTATTATAAAATGTTATATTTCAGTCCATATATAAAACTTTTTTATATTATTATCCAGTATCTGATTATGGTTTCGTGACTGCCTTTCCCACCTATAGGTGTCTCCTTTGGGACTTGAACTCGAGACCCAAAAGGATCTAACAGAATCTTACACCGCTAGACCAACTATGTGTTAATCATATGTAAATTTATTTTGCTTGCTTTCTTCTTTATTCTTTGCTTAAACTCATGTGTTTGGTAGTTAGTACTATTGACCAAAATCACACAACGAGGAAAAATATAAGCAATTATAGGGCAAAAGATCAACGGAGCCCATAAGATTAATACAACCTTACTGTACACTGTTTCCAGTATTAATAAAAGAGAAGCTAGTCATTGGAATTAATTATTATATATTGTACCCACATTTACCATGAATAAATCTAACAGCGTACGTAGTTTACTAAAAGCAAATCTTACAGTAATTGAGATTTTGATAATAGTGTCCTACTAACATGAATTACTTTGTCCTTGATAAAACAGCTAGTCCCTACTATAAAAAAAAAACAGCTAGTCCCAAAACATTTCATTTCAAAGTTTAAGTTTTGAGTTTAATTATTGTCTCATTAAGTTGGGGAGCGCTCCAATTCGGTTGATCAATCTATGAACATGAAGCCACCGATAAATATATATCGTTTTTGTTCTCGGTAAAGCCGGTGAACTTGTCTCTCGTTTGTATGCGTCAGATATGGTCAAACTTTTTCTGGTTTTTCAAGGACCGCCCAAGTTATTTTTTAGAAAGAATTGTCAAAAAAGATCTTATTGACAACTTAATTACCAAATATGACCTACGAAGATATCTACACACGGAGGGAAGATTTTGTGCATATAGGGGAAGATTTTTGCACATGTATAGGGAAGAATATTGCACACAGGGAAAATCATCTGCACACAAGAGAAGATATTTTGCACACGTACGAAAAATCATCTGCACGCGAAGGTTTCATTTGACAAATAAGTTGTCGATGAGGGATTTTTTCACAATTTTCCCGATTTTTTATCGATGATATAGTTGAAGAATTATAATTGAAGCTTATATACTACCTTTGGTTTTAAATATAAGACTTTGTTGACTTTTTTTTGGAGATTAAGAAATCTAATTAAATTATTTTAAAATGTTTATATTTACTATTTTTTTAAACTAATTTGTCTAACTTAATTGTAAATTAATATATTATTTAATCATATACATCATATGATATGATTAAGTAACTTAGTTAGCTTTGTTAACCTCTCCGGACAAAATCAACTGTCTTAATATATATATATATATATATATTTATGGCATATGCTTCCGACATTATGGGCGATTGAGCGCCTTTATCTTGCTAAACGACAGTATAAAACAGCTGCAACAAAGAATTACCTTGTAATCTTCAAAAGTTGTAATCACCTGAATGGCTAACCAATCATTGCTTTCTGATCAAAATTTTCAACCTCTTCTATAAATACATTAGTTTAATCAAGTCTAAGTATCTCTCATCCTCAAACCTTATCATCCTTTTGTTATCTAAGCTTCAAGCTTTTCCGTCCTCATAATGGAAAAACATGACTTCCATTAGCCTTAAAGTACTCCTCTCTCTGGTGGTTGCCGGTTTCGCTATTCTGCAGCTAACAACGGCCGGTGATCCAGACATCCTCGTTGACTATATGGCCCCCGACAACGCCGCCGGGGACTTCTTCACTTTCACTGGCTTTCGCCCCCTTACACAACCACCACCACCGACATTTACGGTCACAAAGGCAAGCATGAAAGAGTTTCCTGCACTTTTGGGACAGAGTGTCTCTTATACAATTCCCTGCTGGCAGCATTAATCCGTCCCACACCCACACCCTCGATCCGCTGAGCTGTTCCTTGAGGCTCAAGGTACCCTACAAGTAGGGTTTGTGGATACCACCAACAAGCTCTTCACTTCCACACTTGAGACAGGAGACATGTTCATATTCCCAAAGGGACTTGTTCACTTCCAACACAATGCTGCTAATAATGAGACAGCTCTGGCTCTCTCTGGTTTTGGTAGTGCCAATGCAGGCATAGTCTCTATTCCTAATACTCTGTTTAACTCCACCATTGATGATAATGTCTTGGCTTTGGCCTTCAAGACTGATGTTGCCACCATTCAGGCTTTGAAGAAGGGCTTTTCTCCAAAGTAATAAGCTTGGGGAGTCACCCATTAATTTCACTTCAATAAGTGATTCTACAAAAGGGCTTGTTCCATCTTTTGGTTTGGTTGGTTCAGTGCGTAGGGTAAAAAATGCTTCAGCTGAAGGGTCTGTGTTTGCAGTAAAATCATCATGTGTTAACTCAGAAGAAATGTTTGGGGAAGGTTGAACATTTCTGACCTTTCTTTTTAAAAGGTTGGCGCATAGCTCCATTTCATGAAACGCAACATATTGTTGGGCATGCAAAACAAGTTACTTCACGTTTATGGTTGACATGGAAATTGTAAAATATATGCAACTTCTAGTTTAATTAATGCTGATGAAAGATTTATAAAAAGTCACATTTGTAATAAATTATACATAATACAACTTATCTTAAATTCTATACAAAGCACTAACCAAAATCTTCTTATTTTATCACTACTCTGTATATCTTACGAAATTATATATTATATTATTCCTAATTTCTAATTTCCTACCCTAAACCAAAGTTAAAAATAATAACACAATGAATGGAGTCTAATTTAAAATCTAAAATTTAAAATCAAATGTAAAAAACAATTAAAAATTTCTAATTCCTAATTTTTTAAAAAAGATATTAAAAATACTTTAAAATATTATTCCCTCCCGTCTTTAATCTAAGATATATTTGGGGAATTGGTCTTGATCCTAAATATAAGATATACTACTACAAAAAGATGATTCAACGACACCAATTCACAACTGTTTTGAAAAAACAGTAGTAGAAAATAACGCGGTGGCATGGCTATAAATATAGGAGAAGGATTCAACGACTGGTTTTGAAAACCAGTCGTTGTAAGTGGGATTCAATGACTGGTTTTGAAAACCAATCGTTGAATCTTTTAGATTCAATGACTGTTTTTCAAAACCAGTCGTTGTAAGTGGGATTCAACGACTGGTTTTGAAAACCAGTCGTTGAAACTCTGCCATATAATCCCCAAATCAAACCATTCTCGTATTTGTTCCGCTCACATTGTGTCGCGTCGATCCTATGAAGAGCTCACATTGTGTCGCGCCTCCTTGTCTGACCCGGACTTCCCCTTTGCCTCTTGCTCACACATTGCTCTCCGATGACTTCTCTGACCATTGTCCTTGCTCTCTACTCTTTGCTGTCCTCCATTAGTTTTTTGAGTGCAGCTAAAGGCGTGAACTCTTAGTTTTTTGAGTCGACTTCTTTGAGGAGATGACTAGGGATCTTCTCAACAATGATCTTTACAAGCAAAAGGTATTATTGTTCTCAATTTAATCTATGAATAAAACTGTATCTATTTGTGATTCTCTCCATATCCCTCGCCTTGTCTTACGCAATATTGTCACCTCTTCCTTTCAGGTATTCTCTGTTTTACCTTCTTATTCAAAGTGTGTTCTCCTGCCTCCTTTTATCTTTCACAATTATAGTGATATCCTTTTCTTTTCTTAGATGAATAAATTTACGCCTTGCTTATCAATCTTCCTGCTATATAATCTTTATTTGTTCCCAGAATGCTTGATATACAGATGGGGGATTCATGGAATTCCAGTTTGCTCTGCCTTATTTTGTTGAGAAAAGCTACTTTTTGGAGCCTCTTGCCACTTTAATTGTTTGGGTGAAAAATCCTGGTATTTTTTATTCATGTGTTATATCAGGTTTTTTATTCTCGTCATTTATCTACTTGATTGCTAATGAGAAAACACAATGCTATCAATCCAATGTTCCGAGTATCTTTGATCCAATATGGTCAAAATGCATTCTAGAGGAGAAAGTTGAGAAATAGAAGCTGACCTTTATGTAAATGAAACAAGATAAATTAAAACATTTGCTATTAACTGTGATTTCTTCCCAAATACTAGTAGTGTTATTCTTTTTTGTGCTTTTCTAATCTTACATAGTATTTTATTTTATTATTATAAACGTGTAATGTCACTTCTATCATATGGTCTTTTTCCGTGTTCACTTGAATGATATACCACCTTTGTCCATTTTAAGCTTTGTATCTGCTTCGAGCTTTTAGCAACTTTGTTTTATGTCCAAGAGAAGTGGAGACTTGAAAGATCAAATTTAACATTCTATATTGCTGAGCTTGATAAAACTTTCTTCCTAGATACATTGTTCTATGGCATCCTGTTTTACAAATGCAAAATACACTTGGGGATGGTTTCTTGTTAAACCAATGGGTAATCACTTATTTTTCTTAATGCATACCAGGAAGATATATTGCAGAGCTTGGGTATCATAGAGAAGAGCTCAAAAGTTGGAGACTCATTTGGTGAGATCAACAAGTATCTTGGAGCTGATGAAAGCTTAAAGATTGCAGTAGAGCAAGTAGGCACAGCTGGGAAACTTAGTCAGGAGATAGAACTTGTTAATAGAGAATGTGTTGTTGTTAATGATAATATGTTTAATGTATGAATTTGATTATTCCTCTACAATTAAAAAGAAATCTTTCTGGGAATTGGTGATTAATTGTGTGTATATATATAGTTGAATCTATTATGGGCCAATGGAACTCAATTTGATTTATATAATTAGTAGACAAAGACCTATAAAGATATAATCGATGAAAAGCAAACAACATTTTTTTTTTAAAAAAAAGAGGGATACAAGGACTATTTTTATAAAAACAGTCGTTGTATCCCATGATAAAAGTACCAGATGGCTACTCGGAAATGACATACAACGACTGGTTTTTCAAAAACAGTCGTTGTAACTCTCTTATAACGACCGTTTTAAAACGGTTGTCTATTTCAAAACTTTCCACGACACTCACATACACGTCCCCTTAAAAACGGTCGTCTAAAGGGCATAAAAACGGTCGTTGAAAATGCCTTCTGTAGTAGTGAATAGTTTTCATGTTTATCAATATTTTTCTAATTTACTTCTATTGATGCTCCCTCAACAATAATCAAAGAGGAGATGAAAAGGGGAATTAAGGTTGACTAGAATATTTTAAAAAATACATGTTATATTAATTAACTGAACTAACTTTCTTAATCTAATTAAATTAGATAAATATGTCTTATATTAAGGATCAAAGGGAGTAGTAAACTATTAAACTTTGATTTCCAAATAAATATTAAAAGAACCAGCTAATTAAAAAACTGTTTAAAATTGCACATTTTTAAATCAAATCAAATTTAAAACATTAAGATGATGGGACAGAAAATTGCAGAAAAAGACGATGGACCTTCAAAGCAAATTCAAAACCATTGAAATTTGCAAATTTTTTCAAATGAAATGAAATTAAATGTTAGATAATTACTTTAAAATAATAGAAAACTGTAGTTAAATATTATTTTCAAAACAAATTGAAAACAATAGGATCTTTAAATCAAATTTAAATAAGAGTAAAATTTAACAATTTTTTTTTTAAAAAATAAGTGTTAAAAACAAAAATTCAAAGTAGGGTGCCACAAAATGTTACTTATCTGATGCAAATAAGTAACGGCTAATGAAATTGCAGAAAAAGATTAAGATGATAGAACAGAAAATTGCAGAAAATTTTCAAATTTTTTCAAATGAAATTCAATGTTAAATAATTTAAGTAATTACTTTAAAATAATAGAAAACTGTTGTTGAATATTGTCATATTGATTTTCAAAACAATAGGATATTTAAATCAAATTTCAAGACAATTTAAATAAGAAATTTTAAATAATAGTAAACTATAACATAAATAAAAAAAAGTGTACCTTCAAATCAAATTTAGAAATGTTTAAAAAAATTCAAAGTAGGGCGCTACAAAATGTTAATTATCTGACTCAAAATGTTAACAATGAATGAAATTGCAAATAATTACTTCATTATTTTTTTTCCAATTGCAAATAATTACTTTAAAATAATAGAAAAACTGTTGTTAAACATTGATTTTCAAAACAAGTTCAAAACAATAGGATCTTTAAAACATATTTAAAACAATTTAAATAAGTACTTTTAATAATAGTAAGCTTATTAAAATTTAAAAAAAAGAAAGTGTACCTTCAAATCAAATTTAAAAAAAAAAATTCAAAGTTTAAAAATAATTATTTTATTTACATTAAAATAATAGAAAAACTGTTGTTAAACATTGATTTTCAAAACAAGTTCAAAACAATAGGATCTTTAAAAACATATTTAAAACAATTTAAATAAGTACTTTTAAATAATAGTAAGCTTATTAAAATTTTTTAAAAAAAAGAGTACCTTCAAATGAAATTGCAAATAGTTACTTCATTATTTTTCTCCAATTGCAAATAATTACTTTAAAATAATAGAAAAACTGTTAAACATTGATTTTCAAAACAATAGGATCTTTAAAAACATATTTAAAACAATTTAAATAATTTTAAATAATAGATAGCTTATTAAAATTTTAAAAAAAGTGTACCTTCAAATGAAATTGAAAATAAAATTCACAGTAGGGGGCCACAAAATGTTAATTATGATGCAAATAATTAACATCTAATGAAATTGCAAACAAAGATTAAGATTATGGAGCAGAAAATTGCAGAAAAAGATGATGGACATTCAAATAAAAATTCAAAACCATTGAAATTTAAAAATTTTTTAAATGAAATTAAATGTTAAGTAATTTAAATAATTACTTTAAAATAATATAAAATTGTCGTTAAATATTGATTTTCAAAACAATAGGATATATAAAACAAATTTCAAAAAAATTTAAATAATTACTTTTAAATAATATAAAAATATAACCAAAATTTAAAAAAGAAAAAAGAAAGTGTACCTTTAAATCAAATTGAAAAAAGTTTTAAAACAAAAATTCAAAGGAGGGCGCAACAAAATGTTAATTATCTAATGCAAATAATTAACATCTAATGAAATTGTAGAAAAAGATGATGGACCTTCAAATCAAAATTCAAAGCCATTTAAATTTGTAAATTTTTTCAAACCAAATTAAATATTAAAAAAATTTAAATATTACTTTAAAATAATAAAAAACTGTTAAATATTGATTTTCAAAACAAGTTCAAAACAATAGGATCTTCAAATCATTTTTTTTAAAAAAAATTAAATAAGTACTTTTAAAAATTAGTAAACTATAACCAAAATTTAGAAAAGTAAGAAATGTATCTTCAAATCAAATTAAATAAATATTTTCAAATAATATTAAACTATAACCAATTTTTTTTCCAAAAAAAAAAGAAAGTGTATCTTCAAATCAAATTTAAAAAATTTTAAAAACAAAAATCAAAGTAGGGTGCCACAAAATGCCATCTGATGCAAATAATTAGCATCTAAAGAAATAGATCCAACACAATTACCAACTTTGACCCATTAGAAGGCTGCATAAAATGCCACTTCCCTGACAGCACGAAATCGTAATACCAAGCATTAGATTATTCAAATAAACAATATCAGGAGTTATATTAAGAAAAGAACAGAAGTGAATTATCACCTCTCTAAGAACAGCAGCATCAAGTCATCAACTTGAATTGCTCGAGTAGAATCATCGTAAGAGCACTCGTATATTTCAGCGGCTGCTAAACAGAAAAATTGCAGCAGCGTGGTTATTATATTCAAACATCATCCTGAAACTAGTTGCAATCTGAGAATCATTCAGGTATCAGTCAAACCTGAATCAGACAATGGTAACATGGTACCAATGAGGCACACATATATAGTACTCAACACAATCTTCATAGGAACCCAACCTTCAGCTTGCACTTTGGTGAAGATGTTCACAAGGATCAGAGAAATATAAAATAAAAACATCAGTTCTACATGGTGGCAAAAGCAAGCTCTTTCCTGATGTTCTCTATAAAACTCAAGCAAGCTCTTTCATGATATATGTTCTCTAGGGAACTGGAGGGCTCTAGGGAACCCAACATTCATGCTTGAGTTTTAGCAAATATATCCTTCGAATAGTCATTGACGTATCATATAAACATGGCACATGTAAGCACATTTAGAAATAAGATAATACACTACGACAAAATCTAATATCTAAATGTCTTTTATATTATCTAATCATAACGTTAAGCAGACAAAATCAACTAATTCATGCTTGAGTTTCAGCAAATAGATCTTATAAATGCTTCACTAATATATATAAACATGACACATGTAAGCACAATTAGAAATTAGACAACATACAGACAAAACACATGTAAACACATCTAGAAATTATTAGACAACACACAGAAAAAAATCTAATTTCTAAATGTCTTTCATGTTATGTAATCATGAGGTTAACTAGACAATGTCAACTCATGCATGTTTAAGTTTCAGCAAATAGATCCTATGAATGCTTCACTGACATATCATAAAAATATGGCAATTGTAAGCACATTTAGAAATTAGACACCACACAAGAAAAAACCGAATATCTAAATGGCTTTCAAGTTATATAATCATGAGGCTAATTAGACAAAGTAAACTCATTCATGCTTGAGTTTCAGCATATAGATCCTATAATCGCTACATTGACCGATCACATAAATAGGGGCATGTACCCTAGAAATCAGACAATAGACAAAGATAGAATCATGAACTCAACTAAACAAAGTCAACCCATTCATGCTTGAGTTTCAGCAAATATATCCTACGAATGCTCATTGACTACGTATCATATAAACATGGCACATGTAAGCACATTTAAAAATTAGATAATACACTAAGACAAAATCTAATATCTAAATGTCTTTCGTATTATCTAATCATAAGGTTAACCAGACAAAATCAACTCATTCATGCTTGAGTTTCAGCAAATAGATCTTATAAATGCTCCCTAACATATATAAACATGACACATATATAATGTTAGCACATTTAGAAATTAGACAACATACAGACAAAACACATGTAAACACATCTAGAAATTAGACAACACACAGACAAAATCTAATTTCTAAATGTCTTTCATGTTATCTAATCATGAGGTTAACTAGACAAAGTCAACTCATGTATGTTTTTTTGAGGTTCAGTAAATAGATCCTATGAGTGCTTCACTGACATGTCATAAAAGTATGGCACATGTAAGCACATTTAGAAATTAGACAACACACAAGAAAAAATCTAATATCTAAATGGCTTTCACGTTATATAATCATGAGACTAATTAGACAAAGTAAACTCATTCATGCTTGAGTTTCAGCATATAGGTCCTATAATCGCTAAATTGACCGATCACATAAATAGGGGCATGTACCCTAGAAATCAGACAATAGACAAAGGTAGAATCATGAACTCAACTAAACAAAGTCAACCCATTCATGCTTGAGTTTCAGCAAATATATCCTATGAATGCTCATTGTAGTATCATATAAACATGGCCAATGTAAGAACATTTAGAAATTAGATAATACACTAAGACAAAATCTAATATTCCCTACGGTCCTAATTATAGGACATATTTACCTAACTTTGGAGAAATTAAGGATAATAGTTAAATTAGTTAATCTTATTTATTTTCCTAAAATGCCCTTTTTTAATACATACAAGAAATCATGTTCCGTTCATGTTGATCACTTGCCTTGATGTAAAGCAAGTGATCTTGCCTGTCATTAAAATGAAGTTATGTCGGTTTGGTTCAAGTGGAATTAAAGAAAAGTTACAATTTTTAAAAATAGAGATGATGACGTTGATAGTGTTAAATTGATTTTCTTACCCTTTATTCTTATAAAATAAAAGAAACAGTAGAATTGAGGTATATGTGACATTAATGAATTATAAGTATTACTTACTTTATAGAATACATAGGTGTATTATAAAATTATTATTGTGTTTCATTATTATTGAGAAAGTATCAATGGGAGTATTTTGGGAAGAATTTGATAAAAATTAAAACTTTGTCCTATAATTAGGATCAATATCAACTCCCAAATGTTGTCCTATAATTAGGACCGGAGGGAGTATCTAAATGTCTTTCGTATTACCTAACCATGAGGTCAACCAGACAAAGTCAACTCATTCATGCTTGAGTTTCAGCAAATAAATCCTATAAATGCTTCACTAACATATATAAACATGACACATGAAGCACATTTAGAAATTAGACAACACACAGACAAAATCTAATTTCTAAATGTTTATCATGCTATCTAATTATGAGGTTAACTAGATTAAGTCAATAGCAAATAGATCTTATTAATGCTTCATTGACATATCATATAAACATGGCACATGTAAGCACATTTAGAAATTAGACAAAAAAATCTAATTTCTAAATATCTTTCATGCTATAGAACCATGAGCACAAAGTCAACTCATTCATGGTTGAGTTTCAGCAAATAGATCCTATGAAGGCTTCATTGACCGATCATATAAACATAACACATATAAGCACATTTAGAAATTAGAGAATACGCGGACAAAATAATACCAGGCATATTATTCAAATGAACAATATCAGGGGTTACGTTAAGAAAAGAACATAAATTGAGTGCGGCAGTGAATTATCACCTCTTTAAGGAACATAGCAGAAAGGACTAGCTAGTGTAAAGGCTCCATTGCTTTGATAGTGTTAGTGAACGCGCCTGCCTCTCCAATGCTCGTGTAACAGCCTCATAGGTAATATTAAATAAATGAGCAGATGCACATTTTAATTATTTATCTACCCAATTTATACCATAAACATGTAACAAATAATACAGCTATTAGTAAAAACCAGAGACATGTTAGTAACAAAATCCTGAATTTTAGAACTTCATGCATTGGTATGAAAATCATCAGAATTTAGACATGAAATTCAACATCTTACACTCATGCTTGCATTATATATTGATTTTCAAATATCAGCAAACTATAAACTATTGATTTTCAAATCAAACCTTAAATAACATGGAGCTTCGAATCAAATTTAAAACAACTTCAAAATTGCAAATTTATATCAATTTAAATAAATAGTTTAAAATATTAGTAAACTATTAAATATCGATATTTCAAACTAATTTAAAACAACAACATAATAGTTCTACAAATCTAAACGAAAACAATTCAAAATTGAAAATATTTTCAAATAAAAAAATTAGTTATTTAAAATATCAAGAAACTATTCACTATTATTTTCAAATCAAACAAAATAAAAAAGAATAAGAAATTTAAAATATTAGTAAACTATAAACTATTGATTTTCAAATCAAACTTTAAATAACATGGATCTTCGAATCAAATGAAAAAAAAAATTCAAAATTGCAAATTTTTTTCAAATAAAACTAGATAAGTAATTTAATTTAAAACCTTAGTAAATAATTTAATATTGATTTTCAGATTAAATTGAAAAAAACTAGAGTCTTCAAATCAAACGAAGGTTTAAAACCATTTAAAATTACAAATTTTTCAAAATGGAAAAAAAATTAAAAAGTAATGATTTTCAGATTACATTGAAAAAAATGGAGTCTTCAAATCAAATAAGGTTTAAAACCAATTAAAATTAAAACATTTTCAAAATGGAATTACAAAAGTAAAAGGTAATTTTAAATTTTAAAGATTAGTTTAATCAATTTTAAAAATATTTGTAAACTGATGAATATTGCAAATTTAAAATTTCAGATGTTTCTAAAATCAAATAAAATAACATGGAGCTTCTAATCAAATGTAAAACGATCTCATAATTGCAAATTCATATCCATTTAAATAAATATTTTAAAATATTAGTAAACGGTTAAATATTAAATATTGATTTTTCAAACTAATTTAAAACAAAAACATAATAATAGATTTTCAAATCTAACTGAAAATAATTTTGAATTGAAATTTTGAATTTTTTTCAAATTAAATAAAATTAGTTATTTAAAATATTAACTAAAGATTCACTATTGATTTTCAAATCAAACCTTAAATTGACTTCAATTTAAAATTGCAATTTTTTTTCAATATCAAATAGAATAAGAAATTTAAAATTTAAAATATTATTAAACTATAAAATTTGATTTTCAAATCAAACCTTAAGTGACATGAATCTTCGAATCAAATGAGAAACAATTTCAAAATTGCAAATTTGTTTAAAATAAAACTAGATAAGTAATTCAAAACCTTAGTAAATAATTTAATATTGATTTTCAGATTAAACTGAAAGAAATAGAGTCTTCAAATCAAATGAGGTTTAAAACCATTTAAAATTACAATTTTTTCAAAATGGAATTAAAAAATTAAAAAGTAATTATTTTCAGATTAAACTGGAAAAAAAAATTAGTCTTCAAATCAAATAAAGTTTAAAACCAATTAAAATTAAAAAAATTTCAAACTGGAATTACAAAAGTAAAAAGTAATTTTAAATTTTAAATATTAGTTTAAAAAATTTTAAAAATATTTGCAAACTGATGAATATTGCAAATTTAAAATTGAAAATGTTTCTAAAATCAAATAAAATAACATGGAGCTTCGAATCAAATGTAAAACAATTTCATAATTGCAAATTCATATCCATGTAAAATGACAGAATCAACCAAATCAAGTTCAAATTAAAATAAGAACAAAAAGATATAATTGTTAACTATAAAATTTAATTTCAAACCAAATCTCAAATTATCAAATGTTGACAAATGAAATAAGAGTAAGAAAAATGAATTATTAACTAAATTGAAAAATAATTTAAAATCAAATTTTAAAAAATAAGATAATAGATTTTAAAATAAAAAATACCTAAATCAAATACACACACATTATGTCAAGTTGATGTAATCAATAAGATAATTGCAATCAACATCAATATTTTTTAAAAAAATTACACATGGTAATGTGTGATTAAAAAATTTGACATGATAGGTATAAAGAATTTGATGTAAGTATTGTCTTTTTTTTTCTTCAAAATAAGTATTGTTCTTTCAAATCCATTTGTTTTCAAATCAACCAAATCAAATCTCAATAACAAAATAAGTACGGTAAGAATCAAATGTTAACTAGTAAATTTATTTTCACTTTTCAAGTCCAAAGAAAAACAAAAGAAAATTTTCCATTAGACAAGGGATCTAAAAATTCCAGTAAAAAAATGTTAACTATTAAATTTATTTTCAATTTCCAAATTTAAAGGAAAACATTTATAGCTCGTTTGGTTCGATTACATGAGAGAGGATTACATGTAATCTTAATGTAATAGAGTGATTACAGCGTTTGGTTGCACTTATGTAATGTAAACAGGATTACATTTTGTAATCGTGATTACATCATTTGATGTAATCAGGATTACACTGCTATGACTGATGAATGAGGATGCAGATATCCTGTAATCAAGTGAAAATGACACTATTGCCATCATAATTTTTTAAATTGACTAAAGTGCCCCCCATAAATACTGTTAAATATTAAATAATTTTATTTATCATCAGTAAATATTAAAAAATAATTAATAATATAGAAACTTAAGAAATATTCCCCATTAAAAATTTAAAAATTATATTCCACCTTTAAAAAAATATTAAAACATATCATTAAATAATATTTCCATCATTAAATATTAAAAAAATTAACATGAACCCAACCCATACACTGAATAATATTTTCATCATTAAATATTAAAAAATTACCATGAATCCAATGTGTATATTGCACAGAATTAAAAAATTATCATGGACCCAATTTGTACATTATTATATATGTAGACAGGGGTAATTTTGTCCCTTGCTACATTATTCCGATGTATTTCTCATTTTCAATGTAATCCAACCAAACATTGTTATGTATATATATCATCTTTCTCTAATTACAAACCAAATAAATTATGTAATTATCATTACATTCCATTCCATTACATTACCTTCAATTCCGTGAACCAAATGAGCACTTAGATTTTTTAAAACATAAAAACATTTAGAAAACAAATCTAAAAATTTCATATTTTTGAATTAGAAAGAACTAGAAAAACGAAATAAAAAGTAACTAAATAAGTTTGAATTCAACTTTTTTTCCCCTAAGAATCAAACAAGTAGTTAAAATTATTTGTAGAAAATTAAAAATAAAATTTAATTAGAAATCATGTCAAAGAAGAAACAACGTTATATAAGTTTGATGTCAAAAAATTCATGTTCAGGTCAAATTAAAAATAGGAAAAAAAATATTTAAATACCATTTGAATTTCAAAATCTTAAATTGATTTTGTTGATAATAAGAATAATGAGATTGACAAAAAAATTATAGCAATTGACAACTCAAATTTTTAAGAAATAACTGATTTTAGATTTTGAAATTCAAGTGACATTTATTTTGAAACCAACAGGCACCTTTTTTTTTCATTTATTTACTTTCTGTTAAGATATCTTTTATAATCTCTCTAATTTTTTAGCCATCCCGATGATAAACTAAACCTCAAATGCGTCGTTTTATTATTATTATTATTATTTAATGATTTTCCTCTTAAAAAAGCCCTCTACCATCACATTAATATATGGCCAAAAATATGTATGAATTAAAATGTTTCTTAATACCAATGGAATTTACATTTAAAGAGATATTCCATCCGTCACTTATTATAAACTTTAAATTTGTAAATGGGCATCTCCCAGAATATAAGTTTCATTTTAGATTTGCTTAAACATTTATTGCATTTTTTTTCCAACTTTAACCCTTGTTGACTCTATATATTTATTGTATTTATTCTTTTTCACTTATCCTCTTTATATATAAGGGCATAATTGAAAAAAAAAATACCTATAAATTGCCTTTAATTCATTTAATCGCTTTCTTAATACAAATCGGTTATTTTGAAGCCTATAATAAGAGTGAGACTATACAAGCTAGATATCCCCCAACCATATTCCTATCATTTGCGACATGTTAATTAGTGACATAGATTCATCAAATTACTAAAAAGGTGCAAAACAATAACTGAATAACTCAAGTAACTTAAATACTAATACATAGTGGACAACCAAACAAATTTTATTAATTAGTAGGGATAGGATATATAATCCACAAATGTTTATCTCTCATTCTTCAAAAAACACATTATTATCTATCGGGTCTTCCACACTCACTATAACACTACAGTACTGAACCAGCGAAATAAAACAATTGATAAAGCAACTAATTTGCAAACACAAACCCTTGTGCAGAATCACTTAATCACTTAATGAACCAGACACCCACACAGATTAAGTGATTCGTCTCTACTACAGTGGACAGCATCTAGCTTATTACTTGGGAGCAAAGCCCTTCTTCAAAGTCTGAATGGTAGCAACATCAGTCTTAAAGGCCAAAGCCAAGACATTATCATCAATGGACGAATTAAACAGCGTATTGGGGATAGAAACCGTGCCTGCATTGGCACTACCGAAAGCAGAGAGAGCCAGAGCTGTCTCATTATTAGCAGCATTGTGTTGGAAGTGAACAAGTCCCTTTGGGAATATGAACATGTCTCCTGTTTCAAGTGTGGAAGTGAAGAGCTTGTTGGTGGTATCCACAAACCCTACTTGTAGGGTACCTTGAGCCACAAGCAACAGCTCGGCCGATCGAGGGTGGGTGTGGGGTGGATTGATGCTGTTAGCAGGGAATTGTAGGGCAGCATACGAGACACTCTGGCCTAAAAGTGCAGGAAACTCGTTCATGCTTGCCTTCGTGACCGTAAAGGTTGGTGGGGGTGGTTGTGTAAGGGCACGAAAGCTAGTGGAAGTGAAGAAGTCTCCGGCAGCGTTGTCAGGGCCCATATAGTCGACGAGGATGTCTGGATCACCGGCCGTTGTTATTTGCACAATGGCAAGAGCAGAGACAAGCAGAGAGAGGAGTTTGAGGTTGGTGGAAGACATGCTTGGAGAGTCTGAAGCTATGGAAGCTTGAAAGCTCAAAGGAATAAACAAAGATGATATATATGTTGGAAGATCAGATGGTTTGGATTGATTTCAGGAGCAATCTATTTATATATACAAGTTTTCTGAGTTACGTTGGAGATTTTGAGGTTTTGTGGGTATTTTTCTGTCATCCGAATGATAACAAGTTGTGAATGAAGAAGATTACGAAGAAGTTTTTGGATCAAATACACACACCTGTGTTTTGTCTTTATCTTTTTGTAATTATATTGTATATAGATAAGACAACAAGAGGCCATCTAGGAATGTTAACAAGATATATGCCAGTATATGACAAAGACATAAGTTTTCCATGTACAAATCCTCAGGGGCTGTTTCAAGTTTATGAAAATATGTGGTAATAAAAAAGAAAACTTTGTTATTGTTTCATTGTGTTTATCCTTTTTAATTTAATTAAACAGCTGACGCATGAACAAATCAAAAGAAAGACATGAAAAGGGGATTGTTGAAGCATATATATCCCTAATGGGTAAAAAGTGGGTAAAGAATATGACAGTTGTTCTTTTGGAGCACTCTGTGCCCACATTCTTGAGTTTTACACCCACATGCACAGCCAATGATCACCAGCGTTAACCTACTACTTCATTTGGTCCTAATTATAAGATAAAGTTGATTTTTTTAAAAGAAATTAAGGAAGCTAATTAAATTATTTTAGAGTATTTTTATTTTTATTTTTTTCTCCAAACTAATTAGTTTGACTAATAAACTAATATATAATCTAAGGATACATATGATATGATTAAATAATTTATTTAACTTCCTTAATCTCTCTAAAAAAATCAACTTTATCTTATATTTAGGACCGGAGGTAGTATATATGAAGATGCCAAATCATAAATGATTGTAATAAAATGTTCCCCTGTGGCAAAAAAAGAATGATAAAATGTTCCCTTGCCCTCCTACTAGGTATTTCTCCTTACAACTCTAAGATTAGAGCTATTAATTTGTTTTAGATCAACTTCGAGCATCATCAAGCCTAATTGGGAATAGCTCTTCTTTAAAGTCATTTTTTGTATTCACACAGTAGAATTCTTATAATACAATATAATTTACCAAATTTAATAAAATATTTGTTTTTTTTTTTCAGAAAATGCTTTCTTTCCCTAGTGAAAATATGGGGAAAAATTCATTTTTAACTTGGTTAAAGATAATTAAAAAAACTAACAAATTATAGGTTGAATTGATAGGCGACCTAACCTCAATAAGAGGAAAACACATGCATGCACGCCCTTGAAAAAAATCATACCCTTAATCAAACAAAAAAAAAAGATAATTTAAAAAAAAATACAAAAGTATATCTCTTTTCCTGATATGAAAAAGATCCATATGCATGTACGCCCCATTTGCTTAAGATGCCAGAATCGAGCCCTTTAGCATCTGTGCCGCAGGCCATTATCAGCGAACTTATGCTACAAGTTCATTTTTGTCCACCTGTCCGTCATGTGCTCTCTCTCTCTCTAGTTCATGTCTCACTCTCTCACACCCTCTGCCACATCAAACATCCTCGTCGGGCTTCCCGATCTTCTTGATCCGAGCTCAAGGCAAGCTATGATTCTTGAAATCAACAATCTGCCCAATCTCAAGGACATTCCCTGCTCATCCAAAAGATGAGCGGGGAATGCTCATCTTTAAATAAACAGAGTTTTTTTTAAAAAATTTTTGAAAAAAATACTCCATTCACTAAAAATTAATTAGGTTGAGATACTGGATGTTAAAAAAATATTTAGATATTAGATGTTATTGAAAGAATATTTCAAAATACTAGTGTTGCAGGAAAAATAATTAAAGATATAGAATTATAAATTAATTAATTTGAGATACCGGATGACAAAAATATTTCAACGTACAGCATACAATTTAATCTAAATAAATAAGAATACATTAAAAAAAATGCTCACGCCCCAAAATTGGGGGGCTAGCATGCCATGATCATCCAAGCGGACCCAATCTCAGGCTAGAATGAAACCGAAGGGATTTGGGCATGATTTCCATCTAGACTTTTAATTAAAATGATGATTCTTCTGGCAAACCAATAAAATCCAAAAGAAGTGTTATTTTATTGCCATCCGTTAAGTGATGAATATATATGGGAGACGGGAGAGTAACAAATACTATAATTCTGATTTATATCTTGAATGACCAAACTGAAACAGAAATATTCTTTCAGACATTAAATTATTAACCCACTTCTATCAAATTTTGAGTAAATTTTTTCAATGAAAATAAAATAAATACATTGATAATTTAACTTAAAATAAATACTATTCGATTCTAAATATGAGCCCTAGTTGATTTTTTTTTGGAGAGATTAAAAAAATTGAATTATTTATTTAATTATATCATATGTTATATATCATTAGATTATAAATCAGTTTATAGGTCAAACAAATTAATTTAGAGAAAAACGAAAAAAATAAATATTTTAAAATAATTTAATTAATTTTCTAACTCTTTAAAAAAATTAATTAAATCTTATATTTAATACGGATGAGAATGAGAAGGTGATAAATTGCTTGGTTTTTATTCTTCAAATTAAAGGCCACCTGATGAATTGGAATGACTCTCGCCTTTCTTGTCTCTTTAATTGAAGTCCCAGAAGAGGTCGGGAACTCTTTCCATTCCTCTTTTCTGTCACTGGCAATTACTACAGTACAAAACCACCCGCGGGGTTTCTGGGTTAAGGTTAGGTGCATGTTTGGAATTAAGTGTCAAAACCGCCGTTAAAAAAAAATCCTGAATAAAGCGGCGCTGCAACGGAACACTGAGCGCTTCATATAACCAAACACGCTCGAGTTGCCTCCGCGCGTTTTGGCGGTGATCACCAGTGAACAAAAATGGAGAAGGGCAGAAACGTGGTGGTTTCAGCTCTACAGTTTGCCTGCACTGACGACGTCTCAACCAATGTCGCCACCGCCGAAAGGTAGTCTTTACCCCCTTTATTAGAATCTGTTCGGATCGAAATTTGTTAGTCTCATATGCCCATGTTCGGAACTCACTTTTGATCGATCATCTTTCCTTACAGCTCTAATTCACACAATGAATGTCCAAAAATTCTAAACTTGATGACACCTGTATGGAAAATTTTTGAGCTGCCCGCGATAAAAGATTTCAACTTTAGCTTTTCCATGATCTGAACACCGCTCATTTATTACAGATTTTGTTAACCTTCGAATGCTTAATATAACTGCTTCGTGCAACATCAAAAACCTATACTTCTTCCTCTATGGAATCCAAATGACAACTTCCTTAAAGGGGAAGTACTTCAGAGAATTTTGATAGTTAAACAAAGATTTGAACAATCCTTGAGGAATCCGTATTAAGTTCGTGCAAAGTTCTCCTGACAAATCTTGGGCCAGTTTCGTTGTCAGAATCAAATTTCTGGTTTCTGTTTAGAATTGTTTATAGTTGGGCTAGCGGCTCGACAAATCAGTTCAACTCATTGCGAATATATCAGTCCTGGAATAGTTGCAAATGCTTTGCAATAGTTCTTGCTGCAAGCGATCTAGCATTCTGCTCTTGCTCTTCGTCCAGGAACAGGGGCGTCATTTTTAAGTTTCCTGGCTGCTACTTAGATGTTTAAAAACACTTCGATCTTAGGTGTTGTGTGACATTTAGATGCTAAAAAATTAGTACCTATAGTTCTATCTATTGGGTTATGTCTTTCTGATGCAACTTCTTGCGTTGCTTCTTTGTCCTTTTCCATTTGATTTTCAATCGCACTGAGGTAAAAAATTACTGTAGTGATCGATGACCATATATCTATAGGTGTCATTTGATGCTTTTGACTCTTCTATGCAGGCTAGTTAGAGCTGCTCATAAGAAAGGCGCAAATATTATTCTTATTCAGGTGTGTATATCTTGAGTGCGGGTTGTATAGCTCTTGCATGCTCCCTATTTATTTTACACTATTATAGAAATTCTAAAGCACTACATATGTTGCTGAATTCATATATTTTGTTTATGAGTGAAAGGCTCGTATTTCATGAAGGGATTATCCTTGGAATATAATCTGATTGCACAACAGCTTCTCTTTTGTTGCTTTATAAATGCCATTGTTCTCTCATTGGACTGGAAAAGACAAGAGGGAAAGCAACTGAAGGGAGTTCAATTTCTATCTTTCATTACCTAGGTTTCAAGAGAAGTGAAACCAAGATTATTTCACCCGTTGTGTCAAATATAGGATATGGTTAAGTGATGAAGAAATCAAAATCGTTCATTTTACTATGTTGTGTCAATGGAATTGATTTAGAGTTGAACAATGTGCTATTCCACCCATACATTATTTACTTGTATGAATTGTTTGGCCAGGATTAATTCTATGGGGGTCGTTGATCTTGTTTCATTTGGTGCTTAACTTTTATTTCAGCTTAAAACCTTCCATCTAATGGAAATTGATTTTCTTGATGTTAGATGTTTATATAGAAACAATGGATCTCTATACAGTGGCAGTATAGACATTGTTGAGGACTCATTACTTCTGATAGTTGTTCCATTCCTGATGGGTTGTTGATTAGTTCATCCTCATGAATGACTGTAGGAACTCTTTGAAGGTTATTACTTCTGTCAGGCACAGAGAGAGGATTACATTCAAAGAGCTAAGCCTCATGAAGGCCATCCAACAATTCTAAGGTTCACTGAAGAACTGGCTTTGTAGTCTCATTCTCAGTCAATGATGGCATGCCATTTTGGCTTGAGTCATATATGGTCCTTTTTAAGCCTTTAATGGACAGGAACAAAATTTGAATTTGACTTTAATATGCATTCATTTTGCAGTTAATCATATTTGTTTTTCATTTCAATTTGCATGCTATAGGATGCAGAAACTTGCTAAAGAGTTAGGTGTAGTCATACCTGTAAGCTTCTTTGAGGAGGCAAACAATGCACATTATAATTCAGTAGCCATCATTGATGCTGATGGGACTGATCTTGGGATCTATAGAAAGTCACACATCCCAGATGGACCGGGTATGAAATTTTGAGGTTGTTTGCGCATAATTTAGCATCTAAACAACTTAAATCAGTAGCTTTTTCTACAGGTTATCAGGAAAAGTTCTATTTTAACCCGGGAGACACGGGCTTTAAGGTAGGTGCCAAAGATAAACTTTATCAATATTTACTTCTATGTAGTGGCTTGTTTTTGGTATGTTTTCTGGGATGATCTTGTAACATTGGCTGTCCTTCAAAACAGGTTTTCCAGACTGAATTTGCAAAGATTGGAGTTGGTAAGACCATGCAATTACTTTGATTGGTCACAATTATTCCATTAATCTGCTTTCTAAGGAGATGATGTTAACCCTTCATTTGGTATTTAATATCAAGACATCTATGACAGATAGAAAGGCATTGTGCCTGTAATTTTTTCCCATTTGTTTGGCCTTAGTTTTTCTGTATGTACTTTAGCAACAAATAACATTGCAGAAGTTTTTTTTTTTTTAATCTTTCTGCCAGATGGAACTTTGCTGAGGATACAAGAGATTGAATCTGACAATTATTATATTTTTCTTTTAATTCCTTTTAATGCCAGCTATCTGCTGGGATCAGTGGTTTCCTGAGGCAGCACGAGCAATGGTTCTTCAAGGTGCTGAGGTTTTGTTTTATCCTACGGCTATTGGGTCTGAACCTCAAGACGAAGAGCGAGACTCCTGTGATCATTGGAAGCGGGTTATGCAAGGACATGCTGGTGCCAATTTGGTAGGTTTCGTAGATCACTTAACGTGCTCACAAGTATTTCTTTTACATGTACATCAATGTTTCTGTTTAAGAAGTTTCTCTAAGGTGGTGTTTGGTTTGGCAAAGTATAATTTCCTTTGCCCTCAGAACCCTATTAATAAGTATTTTTTTGGGCCTGATCATTAATAAGATATTTAAGCATGAGAAATATTCAAGTTTTTATGCCCCCGAGAAATATAGGGATTTTTGAATACTTGAAAAAGTTCAGAGAAGCGTGCAGTAAATGCTACTTAAGTCTTTACTTTCTTGAGCAACATTTGTCTGGTGAAGGATACACAAAATGATTTGATAAAGTATGTTTTAGAGGAAAGGTATTCCTATGCTGTTTTGAATAAAATAATTTTGGAATTTTCAGGTGCCTCTTGTGGCTTCAAATAGAATAGGAAAGGAGATAATTGAGACTGAGCATGGGAAAAGTGAGATTACATTTTATGGAAACTCCTTTATCGCAGGTAGTTATTCTCAATTTTGTTTTAGTTATATCATGAGATTACATTTTTTTTTAATGAAGGAATGGGTACTTTCAATGAAAATTGATCAGCTTTCAACTCTTGAATCTTGTTCATGTATTTTCTTGCTCTGTAGCCACCTCCTCTCTTTTTTCTTCATGATAGTTCGATCAATTCAATTTCATTTCTTCATCTCCTGAGGCATTGTGCTGCAGATGTAACTGTTCTGAATCTTGTTTACACTCTGTTTCAATGGACAGGACCTACTGGAGAAATTGTTTCAGCTGCTGATGATAAACAAGAAGCTGTTCTTATTGCTGAATTTGACCTGGACAAGATCAAATCAAAGCGACATTATTGGGGTGTATTCCGAGATCGCCGACCAGCCCTATATAAGGTGCTTCTGACACTAGATGGCACCCATCCTGTCCTGTAAAAAAGAAATATTTTACTCTGTTATGGAATTATGTATGGAGTGTTTCAGTCCTCTAAAAGCGTCCAGAACATGTATTTTCTTCAATAATGAGGGTGAACAAATATAATTATCTCTCAGTCCTGTGTAATTCATTTATGTAGACTTGAAAGCCAGTCAGCCAAGTATTCGGATATTCTGTATTAGATCTTTCACTTAATGTGATTAATTTGAATCACTTTAGATCACCTCGCAGGCTGTGTTTTATCCATGTTGATAGTGTTATACATTGCCGTTTACTCCTCAAAGGTTAGTCAAATGGCTTGGATATGTGAATTTTGTAGCAAGATTTATTTGTCCTGTTATTGCCTGCCTCCACATGAAGATCTTTTTAGCCAGAAATGCCGTTTTCTTCCTTTTAGGAAAGAATATTTTAACTTTATCAAATGGATTTCTTTTTTGATAAAAAAAAAAAGTCCATCCAATTGGGTCCCAATCTGCTTTTTATATTGGAAAAAACTTTGTTGAGGCCACTAGCCTTCTTCAATTTACAAAGTTAAAAGTTCTTAATAAAGAAGATGCCCAGAAATGAGAGATGAAAAGAGGAATAGGGGCAAAAAGATGATCTTGCTAGGGCTTTCTTGTATTCCCACGGCCATTCTCGTGAGAAAAATATCCATCTATTTGTGGACAAATAGATGCCATATTTCTTCCAAGAATATGCTCTGTTTCTCTGACTTCTCATCTCTGTGCAGCCAAGAGCCAAAAGGAACTGTGATCTCTCTCTACTCCTTCCCTTTTCTAAAGTGTAATAAATGTAAACATCTTAAAATTTTTGTTATATTATATATACTTCAAATAAATGTAAATAAATTTTTTTTATTTTTATTTTTTTCCAGGTCAAAAAAAAAAATGTTGAGGTATAAATTTTCTCTGAAAGTTTTCATTGAGGAACAATGTTGCCTCGGAAGCTTTTCTAGGTTTAATATCACCCCGAAAGTTTCAAAACGTGACAATGTTGTCTTATGCTATTAAAAAATTAATATTGACCGTTAAATTTTGAACAGTAAGAAGCAACATTACGCCATTTTAATACTTGTGAGGCAATATTAAACTTAAAAAAATTTTCAAGTTAACATCACTCATAAACAAAAACTTTCAAAACAAATTTAGATCTTAGTTCCTTTTAAATAATATAGAAATTGTGGGTTATACACCTAAAATAATTTATCATATAGTTTCAAGTGTACTTTAAAAATCAAGAAAGTTGCATGCTAAACATCTCTAGTTTCGAGGGAGTCAACCATTTTTGGTTTACAGAACCTTAGACTTAGCCAGGTTGTGGGAAGCAGAGAACGGGTTTAACCTCAGAAAGCAATCTACCAAGTGAAACTCTTATGATTTGATTCGAAATAGTTTGAGATTTACGTATACAAAAACCAAATGACACGATCACGTACACAAGTGTCCAAGAGTTTCCTATTCCTATGAATCGATACAAAATAAGCTAGACCTTGCACCTAACTCATGCATACAAATCATTCCTTTTTTCTTATTAAAAGCTGATAACTTATTCAAGGCCATGCATATATGTTTAAACATCAACATCATTTTCTCCATTTCCATTATCTTCTTCTGCTTCTTCAGATTCTTGTTCGTTTTCTGCTTCTTCTTCTTCCTCTTCATCTTCAGCCTCTTGTAGAAGAACATCATCATCATCAGGCTGAACAAAGTTGAGTCTCAGCCTTCCATTTTCTCTATGAGCATGAAGAAATTCTTTGGTGGGTATTCTCATTTCTTTCAGCACAAATCTCCCATTTTCTCTGTAAGACCTGAAACAAACCGATGGCTTCCCATTCTTCCCTATACAAGAAATAGGAGGAGGGTACTGTGTCTCTCCCATGCTTCCTTTTGACCTCCTTCCATAGTTCTCTCCATTACTTGAATTCACTAAAGGAATATATATATCCTCTTTCACACTCAGAACCTCCCAATTTTCATTCATTCGATTCTCCAATTCTTCGACATCATCATGTGAGCTTTCAAAGCCAAGTCCCTCAGTGCAAAGTTGCAGACTTTCCCTGCCTCTGAAACTTTTGGAGTGGCTCTTTTGTTCCGGAGCTCTCACTGTATCTTTCTGGGGAACTACTGAGTCCAGTGATGACGATGATGAAGAAGAAGAAGATGCTGATAGAGGAAAGGATAAGTCTGGACTCTCTTTGAAATGGAGCTCACCAAATATCTCAGCGAAGGAGCTTTGCTCGAGGGGTTTTATGGGTTTAATTTGGCTAAGTGAGACGGATTCAAGTAGAGTTGGGTTTTCTGGCAATGGGTTTTCAAAGATGTGCTGTAGACTTCTGCAAGCTGCCATGGCTGAACTTGCTGTGAAGTTTTCCTCTATGGGAAGGTCAATGCTTTCTAGAGAAAGGCAAACAGAAGAGAAGATAGAGGGCACGAGAGTATCATGAGCTGAAAAAGCTAAGAGGAAACTCTGATTTTGGAAATCTTTTTTGTGATGGTGTGGACTGAGGAATTAAATGGGTAGTTATAGGTAGCTGAGCTTGGCCTGAATTTGAGTAATTTGGGTGATATTCACACTACTATATGTAGAAGTTGGGGTTTTATTATGCTCACTCAAGAGTGTATGGGGTATCAGACATTAATGTTTTTTATGACCATACAAACCTGAGTTTGATAATCTTTACCTTTTTTAAAAAAAAAAAAAATTGTAGTGGATAGTGGATTTTGTGTAAGAAAGCATGTTAAAATGGCATTAAAAACTAAACTTTCACTTTCATTTATACAAGAAGTGGGTCCCATAATAGTTGTAAGGAAAGTTCAAAATATACATGAACATACCTTAAAAATAGAGTCACATTCATAACTCGTGAAAAGTCATAAACAATGCAATTTATCTCAAATTCCAAGCCAAGCATGCTGAAATCCTCATGTAAAATTATTTTTGAATGAACAAATAAAAATCTACTTGTTGTGGAGGACTAAAGCATGATTTTTTTCCCTTGTTGTATTGAACAATCATGGTATTACCAACACAAATGTCAAGTTTTGAGTAGAAATTCTTCATAGGCATGATAAATTGGGTTTATTGAGATTGAAAGATCACATTGAACGCAATGAAAATATTAATATTATTATACTTAAAAATAAAAGATAATACAAAGAGGTCTTTATATAGAAAAACTAGTAGACTAACCCTAATCTAAGAAACTAATCAAATCAAATCATAATAATAAAATATTCACACCAAATCCTAATATATTAAGTAATAAACATCAATCATAATAATACTAATTAATTTCTTGATTCTAAACTTATTATTCTTAACAGGCTTGAATTGTAGACATGTAATACAAATTACAGCAGACAAAAAAGATGACAGTAAAATGCATTTATAGCAATTATATTTTAATATGTGAAGAAATCCATCTGACTATTTTAGATTTGAGTATTGTCGGGCTCGACCGAGGGTAGTTCTCCCAAAAATTTTCTTTACATTTATACACATTTGAGTCCGAAACTTTATGCTCAATTGGCCAAAACCCTTTTCTCTCGTGACCATCAATTACTGGTAGGACCACAACCTTCTTAGTATGTGAAAGCCAAATTCCATCAAACTTCTTTTGTTTTGAACGGCGGTGTCCAGACTATGCTGATGTGATTGCCAATAGCACCATTTTTTGCTCTCTAACAACCACACTCTTCACATTCTCAATTGTTTAGCCACTTGTTTCCTTCGCAAGTGGCCTTTCACCTTTCAACATCAAACGCCACGTGTCAATGATTGGGCAGATGGAGTGCTATCTAGTCGTTGAATTGTGATCACAAATTCTTAGATGACATCTCATCCTGCAACTCGGGTTTGAATCATCAAGTTCTTTACAAAAACAACCCAGAAAAATAAGCATATTCTTGGTTCAGAACACCCCAAGTTTTCACACTGAATAGTCAAAAGGCAAGTGATGTCACGAGAATCAAGACTTTTGAGTCACATTGATCCCAGTTAAAACCATGCCCGATTACAGAGGATGTCTTTATAATGAATCTATGCTACAACTATGATTTACGGGTAATTCGTGATTACTAATTTGTTCTAGACTTATCTAAAATTTATTGTTGTTGTTATTTTTATTTGATCACGAATATCCCTAAGTCACTTTGAACTTGAAACTAATTTCTTTCAAAGTCTAGAGCATAAAAGCTTTTCATTTTTCTTATTAAGTACATTTTTTAGGATTTAAACTTGTATTTTCCTTATATTACAGGTGAAGTTTTTGTTTGTACATCCAAACAAGCATATTCGACCCTTTGTACTTTTCATAAATATATCATGGTTGGTTCTCTGCCTTCGTTTTCACTGGCTTATCATGATATATGCATATAAATACAACTGACATAGATCAATTCCTTGCATGCTTTTAAAAAAAAAAAAAAAAAAGCTGCCATCTCTCATGAAACGTCATCAATTTTTGTCTATGTATAGTGGACCTGACTCTTCACAATCATACTGTACACATATTACTAAAAATCTGATACAAAAACGCGTAGGCCATGATTGAACCGCAAAATATCGAAGGGGAAAATGGAAAGATGAAATTTTTCAAATGATTGAAATTAACATTTGCTTGATACAACTAAAGTTAAAATGGTTGAAAGCGCAATGTAACCCACTTCCATTCTAGAGCCACAACTTCCTGAGTGTGTGTGTGTGTGTGTGAGCGAGCATGAAAGTGATTTTTCGCCCACTTTTCACCCTTCTCCAAGCAACAATTTAGAAGGATTTTGAAGATAATGTAAGAATAGAATAGTATCATGAATAAAGAAACAGATACATTTGAACGATCATTCTGGAATAAATATGAGAAAACAAGTAAACACACGGTAACCAGGATTCATTACAATCTAGTTTATTCATATATGGATCCTGGGAAATAAAAGAAACAATACAATAAACACTTAATAATAACAATCAAACAAATTTACAATGTGCCACAATGTTTTATTGAATAACTTCACTCCAGCATGGTTTTGTGCTTGTTTCACCTCCATGGTTCTCCCTTCTCAGATCTTGAATTTATGCGATTCATTTTACCATTTCCCTTAGTTTTCTCAACAGTCATTGTTCCCTGATGGTTTGAATGTTGCTGGTCCCTGCTTTTCTTCGATCCCTTTCTTGAATTTGAATTGCTTGATTGGCCTGTCTTGCTCTTCTCAACATTTCTTTCAGGTGGATACTCACAATACAAATCCTCATTACATATTGGGTTTTCAGAAGAGGTTCCCAAACTGCCAGATTCTCTTACAGTTAAGTTAGTAGTCTCTTGGAGGGATTCAGGGGCAGTGTTACTTTCTGAGACAGTTTTTTCAGTTGTAAGGGCCTGAGCCTCTTCTTTATCTTTAGCAGAATCTGGCTGGCATAACTGTATTATAGAGCTTTGGTGACTATTATTATCATCAGAGGGCTCTAAATAAAAGCTAGGTCCAGGTGAAGATTCTACTATAGAATCCTTTCTTTCCCTCACTGTCCTTAGTATCAGTGTCTTCAAGAAGTTCATCACTTGAACTGCATACATCAATGCAGTCAAAGGGTCTGCCATCTGCATTCACAAAGTCAGAATTTTGTCACCAACATATTAATCAAATTTGTATAGATCGACCATTACACTGTCAAATTTAGGAGTCTAAGTACTTCACTAGACACCCACACAAAAATATAAAGGGTTAAGGTGCAAATTTGTTCTGGAAATTTTTGCAAGGAAGCAATGTTACCCCAGATTTTGTTAGGTTTAATGTTGTTCTAGAAGTGTTAAAATGAAGCAATATTACCATTTAAAAAGTTAACAATTAATGTTAGTTTTTTAACAGTATGGGATAATATTACTAAATTTTGAAACTTCTGAAATAACACTGAATCTAAAAAAACTTATAGGGCAATATTGCTCCTTAGCAAAAACTTCCGGGCAAATTTGCACCTTCACCCAAATATAAAAAAGGGGACATCCCAAGAGAATAACTTTTAATTAGAATCAATATCTATAAGTCTGAAACTTGAAGAAAACCACAAAGTTCATAGAGGTGAGTTATAAATATATCATGGCTTCCAGTGTGTTAAGAAGTTGACAGGAAGCTACCTGAGTCATGTTTGGGGCAAAAACCATTGCAACGTTGCGTGCATTCATTTTATTGAGATGCTCATGTTGGACAACGTCAGCCATGAGATTGATTGCCCAGTCGAAGAGGGAAGCTTCAGTGGGAGGTAGATTCCTAGCTAGTTCTGCACATTCTTCTTCAGTTTGGCTTTTCATTACCTGCTCAGGTGATAAGGAATCCAGAATTCCTATTGGCAGTTCCCTAAACCAAGCCTTGATATAATATAATATACAAGAACATCAAACCAATAGTTAGATTAAGTGCAAACTAGGCATTAAACAGAATCACACAAACAGGTGGCAAATTGTTATAGCAGTAGTCATAGAAACTGATGATTTCTCATGGACCTAGAAATTTCATTCATTAGACCTGTAGGAGTAATAAACTAGTACTGAATATCATAAATACTGAGAGCAAATTCGTTCACCAATACAAAGAAAATGCAGCAGAAATCAGTTTATACCTTGATAAGTCCTGCTAAGCAATGGACATCAATGCCTTCAGGGACAACTCCCCTATTTAATTGCTCCCTAACATATTCCTCTTGACTATTTTCTGCATTAATTCTGAATATGCCCTCTGCCTGCAGTACAAGTAAATTTAACAAATCATATTGGCAAACAGTAGTAACTTATAACAGAAATTAAAGTCTCTATAAAGCAGTTGAGCAAGACAGTCCTTTCTGGCTATTTTATGCTTAGTGTTAAAAAGTCTGCATGAGAAGAAGCTGAAGGATAGAAACATGAGTGATAATGATAATGATATTGGTCAAAACCTGCAAACCTCCTGCACTATACAGGCGTCTTTGCATTAATAACAGGATGGTTGGCACACTGTTTCCTCTGGAGTCAAACGATAGCTGCATGGATTCTGTTGAAACTCCAAAGACAGTTGCACTATATGTGACAGTTCAAAGAAATAGTTAGAGTGCTTGTATGAAGAATCAGCAAAAACAGATTATCTATAAAGGAATCCTAATTTAGTTAACATTCACACGTGAATAAGCTCATATAACCAACAAAAGAAACGAAATGGAGTCATTAGTTTATTTGTAATAGGCAAGGTCAAGCATGGAAGATGTAATTATGGAAAGCGTAAAGAAATGGTTGGTGATGTGAGTGAAAAATTAAAAATGACATTCATACTCTTATTCGGGGAAAAAAAAACCCTTAAGAAAAGTACTAAAATTGGTTAAACATTACTGAATAATGAGAAGTTGATAGCAAAAATATATTAGATCTTAAATAACTTATTTTTTTGTGCGTTAACTAGATTACCAAGCAGGCAAAAATCTTCAACAATATAAATCTTTTTTTTACCAACCTTCAACAATATAAACCTGCTTGTACGTACTATCATGAACCTAAAATTGAGTTTGGGTTAGAATTTTAACCTGACTATTAAACTTAGTTTTGGTTATACTCTTTTTTGAAATTCGAGACAAAATCAAAGCACTAAAGTCTAAATGTACACGTACAACATTATTCTTCTTTTAGACCCAACTCTTGTTGGCGGCCCAATGATAATCTAAATATGATATTGTACCCCCAACAAATTCTTTCGGCTTATATCTAGCAAGCTCATGAATTTTTCCTTTTTTGGGCCCCCATCTTACTAGGCCCGAAGAGAAAAGGATAGGATCTCTTGTCTCTAGGGCCCCCGGGGGGACCACCCGGCTAACCAGTTACGTTTCCGAAAAATTAAAAGTAGAAATTAACAGAGTTAGTCTAGTTGTATAAACTCCTGTTAGATTTTTTTGAATATGGAGTTCGAGTCTTAGATGAGACATTACGTTGGGAGGGGCAAATTCAAATCTTGAACAGGATAACGGATGATAATATAAAAAAATAAAAGTAGGAGAAATGTTAACTTGTGAAATCAAAACTTTATTCAAAGTAATAAAAAATTTCGTCACTAAGGATCTGTTTAGGAACATGTTTCCTAGTAAAAAAAAAGCTCAGTAGAGCCTCAAAAGCCCAATTGAATAGGAAGGAGGTGTTTGGGAAAGCTTTTCAATGTGATGGGCTTCACTTGTAGAAGCTCCTTTTTTTAGAAGCTGCAAAAGATAGCTTCTGCACTGCTGTCATCTCGTGTCACAGTCATACAAAATTTAAAAAAAAAATTAAATTTGTAAGTCAGAGTTCTGCCGTGACGTTGGAAGCTTTTCATATGAATTTGAAGCATTAAACTCAAAAAATTAAAGCTGCAATTGTTTTTTTCTTTTTTTAAATAATAATTTCACCTTTTTTATTTTATCAAAACACTTCTACCACCGAATCCAAACATAAATCATATCTATAATCTGATTTTTCTAAAAGCCCATTTACAAAAAAAAACTCCTTCTTTACCGTTAATCCAAACATGCACTAAATCGCACTCAATAACTTAAAAATTTGGATTATAAAAGGGAAATAAATCAAAGGCGGAATGAGAATCCCAGTTCATCAATTATTACATGGGGCACAAAATGATTTTCAAATAGATTTGAACCCCAGATGCAATCATCATCCCATTACAAGAGATCACGTTGACAAAAAAGTTTAAAAGAACAAAATCGTGGTGCTTAGAATTGCATCTTGGCCAACTCAAAACCATAATTTCGTTAAGTAATATAATATAACCGCAACTGCTACAACAGAAAAATTCAACCGGATTCTCTCTATGAGTAAATTGTTAATCATTTTAGGAACAAATTAACAAACAACCCTCAATAAGACTGCATACTTGTAATTCAATTCAAATCTAATGCTTGCCATGCACGCTAGCTAGACACATTATTAACTGCACACTCGTAATCTTTTCTTTGCATGAACCATAGATAAATATAAGAGCATTCACGCACGCCTCACCAATAAGTTATATGGATGAAGGTGATAAGTGGTTTCACCGTGTAAGCATAAAAACACAAGTTCAGATTTTAAAAACTCTAAATCTCAAAAAGATTAGTACCTAGCACTGGGAGGCCTTCTGGGCACTTCAAGTTCGAATTCGTCAGGCAAACCCAAGAAACCATTGAATCTATCAAATGTGACGTGCGCTACATGGCGCACTTGAGTCGGCCATCCGATCTCCATCGACCGTACACCTCCCTCCGTCAAGCAATCCCTGTATGCCCTTCACCTCCTCATACGTCGTCGTATTACAACCTTCCTCGTTCACAGAAGAAGATAAACGAGTCTGTGTTGGTCGGATGAAGAGAATGCCGTGAGCAGTAAAAGAAAGTGAAGGAGAAGGGGAAGAGTGTTGTGGTTGATGAGGAATAAAAATGAAGGAGGTCGCTCATGGCTGGCAATGTAAAGGGGCTTTTCTTAAAATGTAAAACACCCCAAAAACGCTTGAGAGAGATATTGTGGACTAAGAAATAAAAACAATAATGAAAGGGAAATATATATTTGTTTTACTTGTTGTTCACATAATTTTACAGAGAGAGAGAGAGATGGAGTTGATTTGAAGCAAAAGGGGTAAGGCAAAGAAATAAGAATGTGGGACGTGAGCATCATTAACTGACTTTTTTAAAATTAGTTATGCTGTGTTGTTGCGTGTCGTAGTGGTGCCTTGTGCAAGCAAAGACGGAGCAGCTTAATTATACTAGAAAGAGAAACAAAATTGCTGGGAAATTAATTATAAGCTAGAAAATTCAGACTTTGTTTGGACTGGCATTTTGGTTTGCAGCTTAGCTTCAAAGAGTAATGATAATATTATACTTATCCGTTTCTTAATATAAGACATAGTTTTTATGTTAGTATTTTTTTTTATTTATTTTCTGTTGATACTTCCTTAACTATAATCAAGGAGAAAAGGAAACAAGGGAATTGATGAATATGACTCGGGTGTTTTAAAAAATATATATCATATTAACTAATTTAACTAACTTCTTTTATCTATCCATTTAGATGAGTTTGTCTTATATTAAAAACCCAAAGAGTAATATATAAGTCTGGTGGCACTTCGACTTTGTCACCTCTTTAGTACTATAGTAATCTTTTATTAAAAGCTTCCAAGTGAAGATTTGTGCAGTATGCCTCCAATATAATTCCGTATTTTAAAATTTTGTTTTGCTAGTGATAAAAACTTAACAATTATATGGAAGTCGTCTATAATTTGAGTACTGATGAATACTGACTCGAATTTGATCATTTGGTTAGAGAGAGAGAGAGATATTTTTAGAATTAAATTAAAATGAATCATCATGTGAATCACATTTGATGAAATGAGTTTTCAGGTACCATTAAATAAAATACTTTCTAACTAACCGTATGTCATTGACCACTTGGAAAAGTCTCGATCTGACTTGGTCTTAATATCTGGCGAACACAATAAATATGCTAACAACCATATCATAGTAGTCGATCTTTTGAGTATTCTTTACATAACAGCTATCCAAAAGCTATCAATAACTAAACTTTGAGATTACACCAAATTAAATACTAGAGGTGCATATATACATCTAAACTTGTAATATAAAAAAAAAAATACTGCATGTTTAATATCCTGGTCAAGTTTGCCTGAGCCCGATGGTGCCATATATATATGCATGATATTGGCAGATAATAAAATGGTGTGTTGAAAATTGAGAATTCAACTGGTCGTGATTAAGGTGAGTTGGGAATACGAATATATAATAGTGTTAGAGACAAGAAAAAGCTTATGTATCTCACGAGAAATAGTGGAGATAGAATAATATGTTACTGTAAAAGTAAGGATATAATAGAGATAAGAGTTGATTAGGTAGTAAGATAAGTGATGAAATAAAGTTAAGTGGATGAGAGTGATAGCTGTTGATTTCTTTTAGATCACGGAGATATTATGATAACAAAAACAATAACGAATAACCATTGAGAATAACAACGTAACTATATATATATATATATATTCTCTGGATATATATAGAGAATAAAGATATATATAGTGCGTTATTTATTTCCCTTGCAAGTCAAGTTATTACAAGATTTCAAAAGCAAGAAAAGTGGACAACTAGGATGACCACGCAAGTGGATCGCCGCCTGTCGTGGCTATTCTAACAGTGCCTCACAATTGCGCATTTTGAACCGTTGATTGCATCCAACAGCTCTCATCACCTCATTCACTCCGCAGTTATACTTGTTCAGTTTTATATGTAAGACTTAATTTATAGTACAAATTATTATGAACGGATGTGATATTTGCTTTCCTGTTGTGTCCCAACATATGAAGAATTTTAAAAACTTCATTGTTATTTTCTAGGAGAATTTGTTTTTTTAGTAATGAAACAGTTATATTAAGCTAAACAACATAATATAAGGGCATCCCAAGTTAGCAAGCAACCCGATAAGCTTATTATCTAATATAGTACTCAATCCGTCTCTAATACTCCCTCCGGTCTTAAATATAGGGTAAAATTTGCACTACAAACTTTGTCTTATATTTAGGACCGGAGGTAGTAATAAATTTTAAATAATTGATTTACAGTTATTAAGAAAACAGTTAAAATTAGTTCAAAGCATTAAATATGTATTTTTTTAATAATTATATCCTTATTTATGAGAGAAACAATAAATATAATAAATATAGTCAAGGGTAAAATAGGAAAAAAACTTAATAAATATTTTGACAAACCTAAAATAAAGCTTATATTTGGAGACAGTACTGATTATTAGCGATTGTTAGAGAACTCAAAGCGTGGATCCCTCCTGCTACCTCAATCCCTTCTCCATGCACGATTTGCTTACTAAATATTGAATGCAATAGGACCCTAGTGAGGCACACTGGGGCAGGAGTAAAATGCTCACGATTGTGATGCACTGCAGAGGATCCATATCGTCCCCCACCAAAAAAAAAAAACAGAACAAAAAAATCATATCAGAACTGAGAACGAGGTAAGTTTACAAGTATGAGTGGAATTGGTTGATATGCGTTTGGGCATCCGAATCATTGGATGTTTGACGCGTACTACGTTTTCGGCTTAATTTGACGACAACGATTACGAAGTCATAATTTCTTGGACAAACTAACCATTAAGAACCTACTACGTACGGAAATTTACAATTTTACGCAGAAATTTAATTATATAGAGAAGTAGAGCAACTAAATCAAGCATTGTTCACTTTGGAGGAAAAAAAAATAATATCATCAATACTGAACAAATGAAACGTCCCTTTGTTGAGGAGTCGCTACTCTTCCTAGGTTGCTTTGAACACTCGTATTTCTTTCTTTTAGGCAAGATGATCTCCTATATATACTGGATAGGTAATGTTTCTGGTAGCTAGGGATACAACCAAAGATGCTTTCAGGAAATGTCTCCAATCTTCTCTTTCATTTCATGGCACTCAAGATTCATTTTTGGAAATTGTTAGGGTCTCTTTCACTTTCTTACAAGTATAACTCCTTTTGATATGGAAGTTGATACATAGTTGTCTCCCGTATTGGTGATGCTTTCAAACATCATCATCTATTTGAGCACATTTTTTTTTTGCTTATCACCCATCTAAACTATTAGATTGATTTTTGATGGTCTAGATTTAATTTAATTTAATTTTTATTCTGATGTATGTAAAATTTAAAATAAAGATAATCTTATAATTATCATTCCTCATAAAAATGAATAAATCATTTAAAAAAAATTACGAATTAAAAATTTTAAATTTGGACCGTTCGAATTAAATTTGATAAGTTAAGATCTCATCACAGTGATGAGCACTGAATGGGGACCCCATCTACCTGTTGAAGTCTTATGCCCTTTTGGATGTAACATCAAAATATCATTGGAGCATATATAACCTGTGTTCGTACCTTGAATGCCTTTCGATTAAGTATTTGTTTGGATTAACAATAGAAACTGTATTTTCAAAGTGATTTATAGTGTATGAAATAAATTATGAAAATAGTTTTGTCTTAACTTATATAAACATGCTCTTAGAACATTATCTCAAAAAGGTACTAAACTAATTGGTTTTAACGATATGCTGCACAATGTTGTCACACTAATCAATGTCATATGGCATAAGAGGAATTAATATTCTCTGTTTTAGGAAGATGAGAGATTTTAATAGGGAAAATCCTAGAAAAATACTTCCGAAATAGGAAAATCCTGATTCAATACTCTGAATTCCAAAATCCCGGATCAGTATTGTGTCAGTACGGATGAACAGTGTGGGGCGCCAAAATACGATTTTGCCCTTCAGCCCTCATTCTTGCCACTTCAGAATAACAACAAAAGGCTTTTAATTAACAACTCCGGATTCTTGATTAACAATTTCGCTTTATTCTTTCATATATTTACATCTCAAAAATATAGTGTTGTTAATATAAAATACGGTGTTGTTAATAAAGAAAGAGGTGTTGTTATTGGCCCTGAAACTTAAATTACGAAGTTGTGAAATAAGAAATGGGAGTCGTTAATGTAGAATATGGTATTGTTAATAACAAGACCAATATTGTTATTGTGAAAATAAAAAGATGAAACTGGAATTGTTAATCAAGAATCCGGAGTTGTTAATTAAGAGCCTCATGTTGTTATTCTGAAGTGGCGAGAATGAGGGCTGAAGGGCAAAATCGTCTTTTGGCGCCCCCTGCACTGTTCATCCATACTGACACGGTACTGATTCGGGATTTCGGAATTCAAAGTACTGAATCAGATATTTCCTATTTTGGAAGTATTTTTCTGGGATTTTCCCTATTTAATTTGTTTCATTTTTTTTCATGCATTTTTTTATTAAATTTTTATAACCCTGCATACAATTCTCTTTTTTAAATCATATTTTTAAAATTTCACCATTTCTCCCCATCTTTCCATTTTTTTTTCCCTAACTAAACCGGGGTTATTCTCTCGAGCGAATAAAATTAAAACCAGTAAATGACCCGATTTGCTTACATATACCGATTGATAGATTAATGATTAAAGTCAACATTTTTATTTATCAACTTTCAAATCAAAAAGTAAAATCTAATTCAATTTTTTTTTTAAAAAAATAACAATGTTACTAGCAAAATCATATGTAACATTTTTTTTCTTATATATATTCTTATATTTACACAGAAAATTCAAAATTTTCCTGATGACAAGGGATGGACAGTTTAATTTTTACTCACATATAGTTCTTTCGAGAAATTTTTTTTTTTTATAATATGAATTTCCTCTGTTTTTAATTTTCCCCCATCAATCTGAATTTCCCCATACAAAATATATTCCAATTCAACTAAGCTTGACGTGGCAGACTATCAATGGTACAACTTATGTGTCTGAGTTCCACCTGGCCAATCCCCATGTTCGTCGGGAAACCGAGCAAAGAGCAAGAAAGGAAAAGAAATTCTCAGAAACGGAAGTGACAGATCGCCGATCTGGCGGTCGAATTCGATAGTCTGCCTACATTAAACGATCGGCATTTCTTGCTCCCTCGAAGCCATGGCAGTGAAGGCAACAGTCTTGCGTTTCCCAATTGACCCTGACGCCCAGGAGGGCTCGGGTTTGCCTTGGGGAGTGACGGTGACTCCCTTCGCGGCCAAGGACGAAAACGGCCAAGCTCCGGTATATGGATCTGACGGACACCTCTTGCCCCGATGCGAGAACTGTTGGGCATACTTCAATACTTACTGTGAGCTCGAACAGTGGTCATGGAGTTGCTCACTCTGTGGCACCCTCAATGGCCTCTCATCCAAGGCTATTACTCGATACTCTCACCCACAGTCTTGTGCCGAGATGATGTCTTCCTTCATCGATCTTGAATTACCGGGTAGGTGACTCTATGGTGATTTTCATCTGTTGGCTGATAACTTTGCGTAATCATAGTATAATAAACGGAATTCTAATGTCATACTTATCCAACTACTTTTATGTACCTCGGAGGTTAGTTGCTGCATATATTATTTTTTTGGAAGCACAGCTGAACATTAGAGTTGAAGTGAATTTTTCCCCCCAGTTTTCTGTCTCGTCCATTCGCAAATGTTTGCAGCACACTATGAGACTTCATGCTGTTTAGATCGCTCATTCGTTATTTATTGCAGAGGAATCATCAGAGGAAGCAGCAATGCAAGCTCGTCCGGTCTATGTTGCTGCTGTTGACTTGTCCTGTAAGATTTTAGTTGTTAATAAATGGTTACTTCATTTTGTAATATTTACATCACAGCGTATTTATATACCAATTGTAATCATTTTCAACTGCACCTTCCTGATTGAATGTTAAGAATGGGGGTGATTGCTTGGTTAAGAAATTTGCACCTTGGTATATAACAGCAAATTTTGCATTGCCTTGGCTGGATTGATTCTCACCACACAGCCCTTCGAAGGCAACTGAAAATATAACATTGGAATTTAAGATACCCGGGAAGAGGAAAATGCCCTTCTGAATTTTAGATTTTAGCTATTGCTTCAAGCATCTCAGATTTCTAGGATTGCAACTTGCGACATACCATATTGCCCATTCAATAATTTGATAATTGAAGTTCTAATTTAAATAGTTGTACTGATATAGCGGTCAGTAAAGTGATGGAGGTTATGTGTTTCTTAGCCCTACTTTTGTAGGACGAAAAAGCCATATATTCAGAATTCTAGTTTGACTTCTGAAATTGCTTAGAGGGGGAGTTTAATATGATTTGGATTCACCCCCTTTTTCATATCCCCTTCTTCTTGTCTATTCCTTATCTATCTGATTCTCCATAGAATTCTTCAACGATCAATATAAAACTAGTTTCCCTATGCATTTTTCTTATTGTGTTAATAATATAGTATTCTGTGTTCACCTGCAGCTTCAGAGGAGTTTCTAGATCTCATTAAAAGCGCCTTGCTGGCAGCTTTGGAAGGTTAACATCTGGATCTAACTGTATGTTCCTTTCCGGCGTAAAATTGAACCTTTAGAAGTTGGTTCTTAATTATTATTTTTTGGTTTGTAGCTCTAGCTCCTGGTTCACTTTTTGGGCTTGCTACCTTCAGCCACAAATTGGGGTTGTATGATGTTCAAGGTCCTATACCTGTTGTGAAAAATGTTTTCATTCCTCCTGATACAGAGGGAACCTTATCAATTGAGCTTGAAGATGTCATGCCTTTGTTACAGTTTTTGGCTCCTGTAGGTTAATAATACGGATTTTCCCCTCATTTTTTTGAAATGCAATTATTATATATAGGTTAATTTTGATTCCATTCTAAAATCTATAACTATATTGCAGGTGGAAACTTGTAAGGAGCGTATTGCATCTGCCCTTGAAACACTTAGACCAACAACTTCATGGGAGAGAACCACAGCTGCAGGTCAAGGATTGGATGGGGTTCTGATAGGTGGGCGTGGTTTTGGGGTGGCGATGGAAGCTCTTTTCAATTACCTTGGATCTGAATATGGAAACACGTTTGCGTTAGGTGTGCATGACCAAATTCAAAGCTCACCATCTATCTTTTAGTAACTGCGTTTTCATGTTTATTATACTGTACTCTTAAAGGCTTCAAGTAATTCTTGTTTCAATTGGGTACTGCTGCAGCTAGAGTTTTTGCCTTCTTGTCTGGTCCTCCTGATTATGGAGCTGGACAATTGGATACAAGAAGATATGGTGAGCAATATGCCAGCAAAGGAGAGGATGCGGACCGCGCCTTACTCCCTGAGCAGACACCATTCTACAAAGATCTGGTATTATTCTTATGTTCATTTTCATTTTTATCTTCTATTTGTGAGAAGTGGAAGAATTGACCTGTGTATTACAGGCTGCTGTTGCTGTTCAAGCAGGCGTCTGTGTGGATATATTTGCTGTAACAAATGAGTACACAGATTTGGCATCCCTTAAGTTCCTGAGCATTGAAAGTGGGGGTTCTTTATTATTATATACAAGTACTGAGGATTCAACTCTGCCCCAGGACATGTAAGTCCAGGTCTCTTCTGGTAGCATAATATTCCCACCCATTGGTTACTTAATTGGCAGAGTTCCTCCTATCATTCACATGTGAAGGATCAATCTTTGGGGCTAGTTTTTAAATAGAATTTATATAAAACTAATCTTTGTTTGTACTGATGGATTAGATAGTTATGAATACCCGCCAGATGTGAAGTAATAGTCCATGTATTACACAAGTGTCAGGTATTTATGTGTTATTGAACAGGTGTCTAATGCCTTGAAGTCAGTTAGTAGCATATGTGTCTGACTATTCTGGTTGATGTTGAAGTATATGAGTGTGGTGTATTGTGAAGTAAACTGTGATGAATTATTCAGGAACTTCCTTTCGGGATTCTCCTTGGCTTTGTTGATCATGAAGTTAGATTCTAATTTCTTAGATTAATAAAGAATTCCCTCCTCTTTTTTCATTTCCCACTTCAACAATCCTTCACTCCACTAGACCCTCAAAACAACAACAACAAAATCCACCCTATGCAGTAGTCCCATATTTTCCTATAGTTCTCCACCAGTTCCCAATTACTCATAATTAATTTAGATACATTTTTTGTTTTGGAAGTTTAGTAGTAGTTACTTTTGCTGAGATAAAATTGATAGGTTGTAGTTTTTTGGAACATTTTACTTTGGGTGACTATACTTGATCCTCTCATTTTGCAGGTTTCGGATGCTTAGTCGGCCATATGCTTTTGGTTGTGTTCTACGATTAAGAACATCAACTGAATTTAAACCTGGCCATTCTGTAAGTCTGTGATATTGAATAAAGTTTTCAAATTACAATTTTTTCATCTTCTTGTAGATTAATGCATTTCTATATTGCAGTATGGTCATTTTTTCCCAGATCCACAATATGAAAATGTTCAGCACATCATTTGTTGTGACTCTTATGCCACTTATGCTTATGACTTTGAGTTTGATAACAATGTTGGATTTTCAAGGTACTGATTCATCTACCACCACCATAGCATTGTCCTGACATGCTTGAATGCTTGCAGACTTTCAATATGCTCGTTCAAATGATATAAAGTTATGCGTTAAGAATTTAAATTATGTCAAGTGGAGCTGTGGAATTTTTTCAATTGAGTATGCTGTGCAATCTGCCAAGCTCAGCCTTATGTTGCTCTACTGTGTTGTTTCTATTTTTTTTCTTTATCTTAACACTCCTTTTGGTCCTTTTCATAAGAGATCCTACAATGTTTGCTTGGTCTTTAATATAAGGTGTTTTAGAAATTGTCTGAATCATTAATTTTTTAGATACATTTCTTGTTCTGATTAAGGTCTATGGTCGTTTTTTGACAGGCATGCATCAGAAGTTCCTACGCTTCAGATTGCATTTCAGTACACAGTAGTGGTTCCTCCTGAAGAACTTTCCAGTTCAGGAACAGCTTCTACTAGTAGGTGTGGTAAATCCAGCATAGGATATCTTCTCTTTTATTGTTTACATCTTCTCCTATTGAAATGAATAGGTGTTTTTACGCTATCTAAAATAGGTGCCGTCCAATTAAATGTTGTAGCGAAATTCATTTTCTAGTGATTAAAATAGTGATGTATCTTCTGAGCTTGTACCTTATTCCTTGAAGCTTTAGTTTCTCCTCCTAGACTTTCAAATATTTATCAATTACCAAGATCTTATTAAATGCAAATATTTATCCTCATTTTCTGCAACCATCTATCTGTAAATAATTTTATTTCTGCAAGATTGATTTCAGTGTGTTGGCAATTGATGCAGAGCCAGGCATTCCCTTAAACGTCGATTGAGGATTCGGACCTTACAGTTCCAGGCTGCTCAGAACATGCATGAACTTTATGATGGTGTTGATCCTGAAGCTGTGCTGTCTTTGCTTCTTCACAAGGTGAATTTTAATATATCTACAGACTGTTTTTAATATATAACTTCCCTTGTCTTCTTGAGCCTAAATCATTAGAATATATCTATGCAAAATAATTGTATGGGCATATAAAACAAGGCCATTAGATTATTCTTCATTCCTCGACTGTCGCACTGAGTGAGCAAGCTATGTGGGACTTTATATCCATAATGTTCCTATGCTTGATTTTGTACTCTAGAGAAACTAATCTTAAGGAGACCAATATTTTTCCAATGGATGCAATTATTCTGCAGGTCATATTAGCTTCTTTGAAGGAAGGAGTTCGGGAGGGCAGGATGTTACTTCAAGATTGGCTAGTGATCCTTACAGCCCAGTACAATGAAGCTTATAAACTTGTTCGGTATGGGAGTGGAAGTTCCACAAGTTCTCAGATTGATGTTTCATTCTCCCAATGTCCACAGCTGCAGCCTCTTCCCCGCCTAATTTTTGCTCTCCTTCGTAATCCTCTTCTTCGCTTTCATGAGGAGGGTGTTCATCCAGACTACCGTATCTATCTGCAATGCCTTTTCAGGTAGTTGATTCTCACATATCTATTTGAACAGTGAAAATTACAAAACCATGCCATAAATGTGTGGATGGTGGGAGTTGAATGCATCTGCAATGATAGAAAGAGTGCTTGACCTTTATTTTGATTATTGTCCATTTATATGTAGTAAAAAGATATCACAAAATAACTGTTTTCCCCCCTATTATTTGTATCCTCAAGAATTTACTGTCAGCTTCTTTTTTTGTTGGTGCTGTAGTGCTCTGGAACCAAATTCCCTTCACCGTGCTGTGTACCCAGTGTTGACTTCATATTCTAGTCCAGATAAACAAGCATATCCACGCCATTCCTTGAGTCGTGCCGCGCTAATTACCAGTGGCAGTCCAATATTTTTCCTTGATGCGTTCACAACTCTGATTGTGTTTTACTCATCAACTGCAGATCCATCATTTCCTTTCCCTCCTCCCCATGATTGTAAGCCTTCTTTACTTGTTCTTCTGCCTGGGCTTCTACGATTCTGCCTAATCTATCTATGCATGATACCTTGTTAGGTGTGTTGAGGACTACAATCAATAAATTGAAGCAAGAGAGATGCATCACTCCCAAGCTCATATTTATCCGAGGTGGACAGGATGATGCTTCAGTTTTTGAGAACTTTCTGATCGAGGAACAGGATGTTGATGGAAGCGGTCTCACTAGTGTAATGGGTTTTGTTTCCTTCCTTGAGGGTATTACGCGTGATGTGTTAGAATACATGAAATGAAATAGAGCTCTTTAGTTTACGCTATACAGTGACGAATCATTAAGCGCAAAAAATATTTCCACCAAAGGTAGCTTTCGTTTTTGGAAGGATGGAATTAAATTAAGCCCTATTATCTGTTTCTAGACGGTAGTTGTTGTAAATTATGATATTTCGTTATCTTTTTTCTTTGTAAACTTTTTTTTGCCCCTTCACATTTTTGCCGGGGGATCTCAGAATTGTTTTTGGACTCAGAATCCAATGTCATACATTTTGAAGGGCACACCACTATGACCAAACATGTTTATCCTGCATCCGTTTAATTTGCTTCTACTATATCAATGTCCGAAAAAACTGAAATTCTTTTTAATAATCCAAATGCTTAATAAAAAAGAAAAAGTGAAATTCTTTTTAATAATCTGAATGCCACCATAAGAAAGCCGTAAAAAGAGGCGGCCCAGTGCCAACATTGAGAAAGTCAAATGTATTTTCGATTTGAATTCGTGACCTTTTAATAACATAGCGAAAGCATAAGATAACTGTACAAGGAAAAAACCATTTTGGGATGTGTAACTAAATTTTGAATACCGAGTGAAGATCGTGTTTATTTATTTATTTGGGATCAAACTTTTATTTCTTGGTCACTGACAAAAAAGAAACTTTCTTTTGCTTGAGGCTGAACCTGAAAACACCTGGATTAAATATTTTAATTAGATCCAGTTTATCGAATATCCATCCATGCGTTGAATCCACAGAAAACGTAACCCGTAAGAATAATAATAATAATAATACTCGTAGTATTTGTTGTCCCCCAATAATTATAATAGTATCGAGCATGTAGTATTAATATACAGTGCAGAAAAGAGGTTGGGATTGAGATTCCAACACCTTCCCAGTTAAAGCCACAAACATTCCAGGGGCCATCCTCGCTACATATCCTCCCGCCGATATTGATTGTTGGCCTCCGACCTAACTGCCTCTCTCATTCGCGATAGCGTGTCGTAATTTAATAGACTACTTCAAATTCAATATCCCAGAGCACACACAAACTCATACTAAAATCTCAATATCTGTGTTTCGCACATTGGTTGTAAAATCTCACTACCTGTGTTTCTTTCTGGAACGGGAATTCAATTCTTCTCATGTCTTCCTACGGCAGATACAGTTCTCAATCCTATGCTCCATCCGCTCCATCCCTTCCTGAGGAGCCCCCTTACAATAATACCTCGACGACTAGCGAGGTGCCTCCTAGTTACTACCCCGGAAATGGTCGCGGACAAAGTACAGCTTCTTCAAATTATCATCAACATGGAGATGGTTACCAGCAAAGTTCATCGGCCTATTCAAATTATCCCTATGGGAGTGGTTATGGACAAGGTTCGGCTAACACTACTCATTCGAATTACTATCAGGAGAGTGGTTATGGACAAGTTTCGGCGTCATCGTCTGGGTATCCGAGTTTTCCACCGGGGACGCATCCTGATGTAATAAGGAGTTTTCAGGCGGTGGATAGGGATCGAAGTGGGTTTATTGACGAGAGAGAGTTGCAGCAAGCTTTATCTTCTGGGTTTCACAAATTTGATCTTCGCACTATTCGTTTTCTTATTTTCCTCTTCAAGAATCCTAATGATCCTCTCAGAATTGGTAAGTTCTTCACAGTCCTTTTCCTTCCCTCTCTTGCCGGTTGAATTTTATTTGGAATAGGAAGATTAGGAGACTAGAATATCTAATTTAGGGGTTTTAGGGTATTCAGGTTGATATTGAATCTAATTTTTTCCGCATACAATCGTGGATTTGTTTGAAAAGGTCTTTTCCTTTCCTGTCTTTATCCGTTGTCACGCTTCTCTGGTTTTCCTTTATTGTGGATTAGAATCTTTTGACTTAAGGGAGCTATGTTATATGTTGATGCCAACTGCTTTTGCTTTTTCAGGGCCCAAAGAATTTGCAGCTCTTTGGAGTTGCCTTGGTCATTGGCGAGTGAGTTTCTTTTTAATTGTTCAAGTATTTGCTTCAGATAAACTATTATGTTCCTGTGTTGTTACCTTATCTTCTGTAATTAATTTTTATTCTTGTTGTTGTGGTGAATAGACCTGGACTAAATTTTTCACTTGTGAATCTTCATATAAAGTATCCAATTTGCATTCACCGTTTATCTCATGCCTTGACCAGTCTCCATCTAAGAGCATCCAAGCCTAAGCTTACTAAAAGTTGTCTGCTTTCCTTTCAACTTGAGTAAAATTTTATTTAGGATACAATATTGCAAATACCTCCAATTCGGAGTTTCATTCTCTTGCATCTTAGGGAAGACACTTGAATGCATAAACTAAAATGAATTTTTGGAACTTGACATCCTCATCCAATTTGAAGTATATGTTTATTATACTATTTCATCTGTTTTGTGTGACTAGTGGCAATCATCTTTACCTGAACTACTGCCAAGTGGCTTGGTTTTCTGTACACCTTAAACGTTGAGAATTTTTACACAAAGTTTGAAGTTTGTGTTTTACATCAGAACTTCACTGCTTCGATTCTTTTTAATGCCTCTGATCTCAGGTTGCTACATTTGCAGGGCATATTTGAGAGATATGATAGAGATCGGAGTGGGAAAATCGACCCATTAGAATTCAGAGATGCGCTGTATGGTATTGGCTATGCAGTACCAGCTTCAGTTCTTCAGCTTCTACTTTCCAAATACAGTAGAGGAAGTGGTGGGAATGTTGACCTTGGATTCGACAGTTTTGTCGAGTAAGGCCTTTTATCTTTGGATCTATGAAGTGATTTTCTCTTTTCTCCTATTTCCTTTGGGAGATCTTAAATTTCATTGTATATCTCATGTTTTGTTACTGCACTTGCAGGTGCGGGATGATCGTCAAGGTAAAATTTGCAGTTTTCCAAGTTCTGGATATGTCCCCTGTTTCTGTTTGTTCTTTCTGTTCTATATTCTGCTCTTCCCGTTGAAATAGCTCTATTCTGCTTTTATTTTTCAAATCTGGCTGGAATATTTCTGGGCATTGGCCTTTTCAATTCAGTTATTATTGAATTTCTCTCTTTCCCCTCAATCCCCCTCCCCCCAAAACACAAACAAAAAAAAGATAGATTTAGTGGCTTACATAGCAAGAACTAAACAAGGAGGAAGGTATTATATTTCTAACCAAGGTTATTAAATCTGGACCGGTCACTGAACCGGTCGGAGTATTGAGTCAAGAGTCAGTGGGTCAGATCGAAGCTAACCTGGACTAAACCGGTGAGAAAGTGAAGATTTCATACTTATTAATATGAAATTATAAAGAAATTAAAAAAAAAATTGATTTTTTTTAAAACAAAAAATTGAACCGGTTTGCTTCCCGGACCTGACCGGTTTGCTGGTTTCTGATCCAAACCGGCCAGTCCGATCCGGGTTCAATAACCATGTTTCTAACTATATAAAAGCATAGTTGCTCATGTATCCACAATTACACGTCAGAACTGTTATAATCCTGAAACTCATGCTGAAGAAAACTCTGGAGGACTATAGACATTGTTGAGTTTCACTAGTTAGTTTATTGGATCAAGGAGTTCATATTGGTAGATCAATTGTTATTTCTCGTATATAAATATGCTTTTAGTTATAAGCTAACTTGTTGAAATTTTCAGGGCCTGACTGACAAATTTAAGGAGAAGGATAGGCGTTATACTGGTTCAGCTACACTTTCATATGATGCCTTCATGTCCATGGTTATTCCTTTCCTCGTATCATATGATTGAGCAGAGCTGTGGCGGGCGATATTCATTTCAAGGATTTATTTGTTTTTGGTGTTACCTTCAATTCTTTGATTCATGAATTTCGTTGACGATAAACTTTTGAAGGTGTAACAATTTTTCATGTGATTTCTTTTTTTGTAATTAACTTCATGTAAATGCTATGCCAACGTGGATATGCAGAGATGAATAATTAATATAGGTTTATATATCCCTACATGGGCCAGCACATCAAGTGGTACATGTTTTCTTTGTCCAAAAAATATAGGGTTAAAGTGTAAATCTATCAATGAAATATTGTCCGAGGAGCGTTCACCACAAATATCTTTTAAAAGAGGCAAAAATATCAATGAAGTTTTAAGAAGGGGGATCCACCACAATTTCCGTTAAATCCGTACTAACATCATTCGAGGTTTTCTTCTGTTATGATTTAACGCCGTTAGTACGGATTTAATGGAAATTGTGGTGGATGTCCCTTTTTAAAACTTCATTGGTATTTTTTCTCCTTTTAAAAGATATTTGTGGTGGACGCTCCTCGGATAATACTTTATTGGTAGATTTGCACCTTAACCCAAAAATATAATGGCTGCTAGGTTCTGGTAAACAAAAATAATAATGATGACGATGGCGGCGGCGGCTAGGTGGTTTTTGTGCATGGTAGGTTGTACTACCTCCTCCTTTTGACGTAAGAGTCTGTTGGAGATTGTATTTGATTTTAAGTATAAAATGTCAGTCCATTATATTATCTAAATTTGTACTCTTTTCTATTCTTAATATAAGTTATATTTATTTAATTTGGTTAAATTAGTTAATATGACATGTATTTTCTAAAACATCATAGTTATATTCCCTAGTTCCCTCGTTCTCTCCCCTCCTTGATTATTATTAAAAGAGCATCAATAAAAGTAAATTAGGAAATGATTGACAAATATAAAATATGTCTTATATTTAGGGTCACAGATCAACTTCCTAAATGTCTTGTATTAAGAAATGGAGAGGGTTGCTGTGATTTCTTGTCCCCGAACTGGGGTTTGCTTCCCTGTATTAGAGTTTCCTCTTGCTCTGTCAAGATAATGGTTCTGGCATGGTGGGCGGTCACCTGTCCTCATCCGGTAGAGCTCTCCGACGTCTCCCCTAACTTGTGGCCTTCGATTGCTCTAGAAGCGAGAGTGATAGTCGGCGAAGGTGAGAAAGGAGAGTACGATGGTCGATGTGCGAAGGCTTGGAGCCTTCAAATCGGGGAGACAACCTCAGATAGTGATCTCCATTGGGTGCCTCCAGGGTCGCCGGTTGCTGCTCAAGGTGCTGTGAAGGTCGTCGCTAGTGGAACGGAGGGGTTAGGTTAGAAAACAATCGACAGTAGAGGCTCCGGCAAGTTCTAAGGGCAAAACGTCTCCGGACATAGCATCTAGCGAAGGTTCAGCGCTTAATCGATGAATGGATTAGATTTGGAAGGTGTTGAAGGACCAATTGATAGTTGTCTGTTGGGGCTGTTCAGATACGGTGGGGAAAACAAAGGCAGTGGAGCCAAGGAGTTCGGAGGGGACAACGATGCAAGCCATGGTTCTTGAGGTTACTGCTTTGTTCAAATTTCAGAGCCTTTCTACTGATGTCATTTTGAGTTTGAGATTCGAAAATGGTCAGATGGTTCTTCTTGCTGCTAATTTCTTTATGTCGAGTATATATGATTGTCTAGAAGAACTGACATCAATTGTGGCTTGCTTAATCTGGAGTTATTGGGTGGCTATTTATCTTTCTAATCTAGCCAGAGGACATGCTGAATCGGTAATTTTCATTCAAGTTGTCATAATGCTGCTAGAATTGGTAAGGAAGGTTTTTAGGCTGGGAAGTGTAGGGAAGGATGTTCATAGCCTTGAAAACAAAGTTTCTGAGTATTTTTATAAGACTGGTTATGCTAGGAATGAGGCATCTGTATACAGAAGGGGGGTAAATCTTTTTGCTGTTCAAGCTTGCAAGGTATGGTTAATTGATAATCAGTTTAGAATCATTAACTTGGCCTTGTTCAGTATGTTTGTATATGCTGTTCATTATTGGCTAACCATGTGCATGTTCAGTGTGGTTGTTAACGATGTTCATCTTTGGGCTAGACGTGAGCCTGTTCAACATGTATGGCATCATTGTTCTTTTTGGGGGTTGGAGTTGTGATTTTCTTCTTTTTTGTCATATTGTTTATGCGTTCTCTATTTTTATGATGAGTATTGCTCTCCTTAAGAATCTCCTTGTCTCAAGGAAATTGATTAGGAACCATTTTGGTATATGTGTTCCCATGGAAGCCTATTTAGTAGCTGAGTGGATTGCCAAAGCTTTATTGGATGGGTCTTGCTCTATAAAGTGGGCATTACGACCTCCGTCGCGGTTGCAGGCCTATTTGGCTCATGGTGATGAAGGAAGTCTAATCTGGTCTTGTGTTCTCACTGTGTTAAAGAACTTGTAATTGTTTGTTTGCCTAGTTTGTTTGTTAAGTTTGGAGTTTATGTTGTTCTGCTGTTTGCCCTATTGTTTGCTTCTACTTATGTATTTCTTATGAGACGATATAACTTTCTATGTTTTTAATACTATCAATTTCTTTGTTGGCAAAAAAAAAAAAAAAGAAATGGAGAGGGTTATTTTTTTTCCCCAAAGTATTCATATTAATTATACATATTAAGGAGATTTTATTTAAAAGTAGTCAATGAAATGAAATAAGGTATTTTAGGGAAATCAACATATAACTAACTTCTTTAATATACTCAAATTAATCAATTAACTCTTATATTAATAATCAGAGGTATAGTATTTGACATTGTTTTTGGTTCTTTGCTGGGCTCCTGTGTTTTTATCAAAATTTATCATGCAAAGGAAGCAATTAGTTTTTGTATGGTTTTACTAAGCTTTGAAATAAATTGCCTTTTATAAGAAAAAAATTATTTGACCTTGATTTTATTTTGATTTGAGAAGGAAAGTGAAGACGAATGAGTTGTGATTTCCTTGGTACAAAAGCTTGGGAGCTCTAATAAACTGCCTAACTGATCTCTGAGCTTAAAAGCACAGTTTAATCTCCTTATTCAGTGATAAAATATTATCAATTCTTTGATTCATGAATTTCGTTGACGATAAACTTTTGAAGGTGTAACAAATTTTCATGTGATTTCCTTTTTTGTAATTAACTTCATGTAAATGCTATGCCAACGTGGATATGCAGAGATGAATAATAAATATAGGTTTATATATCCCTACATGGGCCAGCACATCAAGTGGTACATGTTGTTTTCTTTGTCCAAAAAACATAATGGCTGCTAGGTTCTGGTAAACAAAGATGATGATGATGATGGCGGCGGCGGCCGCTAGGTGGCTTTTGTGCATGGTAGGTTATACTACCTCCTCCTTTTGACGCAAGAGTTTGTTGAAGATTAGATTTGATTTTAAATATAGAACGTCAGTTTATTATATTTTTTAAATTTATATTTTTTTTTAATATAAGATATATTTATTTAATTTGATTAGATTAAAGAATTTAATTAAGTTAGTTAATATGATATATATTTTCTAAAACATCATAATTATATTCCTTAATTCCCTTTTTCTCTCCTCTCTTTGATTATTATTGAGGGATCATCAATAAAGATAAATTAAGAAATGATTGATAAATATAAAATATGTTTTATATTTAGGGTCATAAAAATCAACTTCCTAAATGTCTTGTATAAAGGAATGGAGGGGGTTATTTTTTTCCCAAAGTATTCATATTAATTATACGTATTAAGGAGTTTTTATTTAAAGGTAGTCATAATGAAATGAAATAGGGTATTTTAGAGAAACCAACATATAACTAACTTCTTTAATTTATCCAAATTAGTCAATTAACTCTTATACTAATCATCGGAGGTATAGTATTTAACATTGTTTTTGGTTATTTTTGGTTCTTTGCTGGGCTCCTGTGTTTTTATCAAAATTTATCACGCAACGGAAGCAATTAGTTTTTGTATGGTTTTACTAAGCTTTGAAATAAATTGCCTTTTATAAGAAAAAAATTATTTGACCTTAGATTTTATTTTGATTTGGTAAGGAAAGTGAAGACGAATGACTTGCGATTTCCTTGCTACAAAAGCTTGGGAGCTCTAATAAACTGCCTAACTGATCTCTGAGCTTAAAAGCACAGTTTAATCTCCTTATTCAGTGATAAAATATTATCATACTAATCTAGATTTTATGTTGGTGATTCTGGTTCTTGACGAAATCCGGTATTTCTTTTTTTTAAAAAAAAAACTTTTCGAAAGCGAAATTTGTTTGGTGGCAGAGATTGTTCTATGACAGATACATAAAAGTTACAATTACTTAATTGGTTTTTTCCCTAAGTTTGCCGCAGAGTATATGGTGTCACACCACGTATATTATTCATATATAACAATAAAGTGAGTGTTAAATATATTCCAAAAATGAAAATGAAAAAGGGGTAAAATCCGAAGGTCGGTGATGCCTTGTGTTTAATTCTGTCGCTAATCATAGAGAGGTGCCCACTTCAATTATTGGACCTAGCTTCACTTTCACGGCACTCATCTTCCCCCTCACCGTCCAAATGATTATTCTTTTTTATTCTAAATATAAGATAGAGTTAATTTTTTTAAAAAATAGTAAGAAAATTAATTAAATTATTTTAAAATATTTATATTTATCATTTTTTCTCCAAACTATTTTGCCTAACTTATAAAATGTTATGATTAAATAATTTAGTTGGCTTCCTTAATCTATCCAAAAAACAGTTAACTTTGTCTTATATTTAGAACAAGAGGGAGTATTATTTGTTTGTTCATTTCTTTCTTTCTTTTTTTATGGTTCTTTCTTTCTTTAGCCGGCAGGAAAACTCCCCCCCAAAAAAAAAACTCATGAACTTCAGAATTTTTAAAAAGTCATATGAATAAGGAAAAGAACAAATAGGAAGAAAAATAAGAATTAAGGATTTTGAAGTGTTAGTGCTTTTACAAACTTGCCCCTAAGTAGTAGTAAATTGGGTTATTTAAATGATAAATATCTTTATAAATATTGTTATTCACATTATAAGTAACGTCATTGATTAGAACATTACATTCTTTTTTTTTTTTGCCAGAATAAAACATTACATTCTTATTAGTAAAATTTGACATTTAATCACTTACTACTCTTATAATGTGAATAATAATATTTATAAAGGTTCTAAAAAAAACATTTACAAAAATATTTACTATTTCAATTGATAGGCAATTTTGTAAAAGCATCAAAATCTAAAAATCCTAAATTGCTATCCTCTCCCTTATCTGTCTTTTTAAATGTTCAAGTGACATTTAGGGGTTTTGAGAATTTATAAGGTTTTTTTTTTCCCCAAAATTTCCCTTAAACTTTTGCTCTATATTTTATGTTGCTGGGGCTATTATGAGACTCAGTTAGAGGATGAGGTCAAATCCAAGTTTCTTTTTTTTTTTTTGAATTACAATGACAAGGGAGACAATTCCCTTGAGAGTCGCAACGGACCCGTTTAGAAAAACCTACTTAGATCGAAAAGAACAAAATAGAATCCAAATATTAGCTTAAGTCTGCTAACATTTGGATCAAACAAAAATCAGGTGGATCATGCAACATGGTCAGATCAATGTTTGAATCTAGAGCCTCTTTTGCCAGTAGGTCCGCACATACCATACATTCCCTGAATGAGTGATGAATCTCCATATCCCAATTCTTATAGATTAATTCTCTGATTTCCTCGAGATCGCTGTGAAGGGGATGCTGTGGGCCACCTCCGCAAAAATAAAAGCTGAAGAGCTTTTGCCGAGTCTGTGTGTAGCTTCACCTTGGTGAAATTCATGGATTGGCAAACTTGGAGCCCTATCTTGATGGCCTGAAGCTCCGAGTCTGTTGAGCCAAGAGAGAAGCCTGTGGTTTTCTGAAAGCCGCATAACCAAGCTCCAAGACTGTCACGAACAACTCCTCCTACGGCAGAGTGACGATGCTCATCAACAGCAGCATCCACATCAATCCGAATATAGCCGTCTGGTCCACCGTTCCGAATCTCTATCTGGTACACTTAGGATCTTGTGCTTAAGCCTTCCTTCTTCAAAGCCTTCATGTAAGAAATTCAATCCTCTGTGTATTAGATGCTGTGGCTGATCACAGGTTCCTTCAAAAGCCCTCTTGCATCTGTTTTTCCATATGAGCCAACAGAGGGAGCCAAAAACCCTCAACCAGGTCCATTGGCTCACTTTTTGGTTTCCTGGGGAGTGTCGCATATTCCATTTGATCCAAACCTGCAAATTGCCAGAGAAAAAAATAGGGTGATATATTGGGTTAGTACAAGAAAGCCACACACTGCTCGCAAACTCACAGTCTCTCAAAGAATGTAACGGTGTTTCCACACAACTGCACTCAAAAGGGCACTCAGTGTTTATCCTCACGCCCCTCTTAGCTCGAACTGAATTGGTGGGAATTCTCTCTTGGAACAGCTGCCACATAAAATATTTGACTTTCTCAGGAAAAGGCCACCTCCAGATACGCTGCCAGAAAGGATCCGGCGCCTCCGAACGCGACGAATAGATCATGTTATAGGCAGATTTAACGCTGAAGTTTCCATCAGAAGATTTCCTCCACCAGAACAAATCATCTCCTATTTGGGAAGGAGGAGGGATGCATTTGATCTTCTCGATCACCCACGTCGGTAAAAATAAAGCCCATTTATTCAGATCCCATCTTCTGTCCGGACCTACATACTGACTAACAACTTCTTCCGGGTTAAGGAGATCATGATTTTTATCCACATAATGCATTAGTGGTTGCTCAAGATTTGTCCATAGGTCCCACCAGGCATTTGTTGAGTTTCCACTTTTGAGTTTGCATCCAACAGCTTTCCGGAAGGAGTCCCAAACAGATGTAATGGCATTCCAAACTGCTGACTGAACTTTTCTCTTTTCAACCCTAGGAAGTGCATCATTACCACAACCATACTTAGCTCTGAGAGCTTTCACCCATAGAGCATCGGGCCTGGTGATTAGATTCCAGCACATTTTCATAATAAGTACTTCATTCTGACTTGCTAGATCTTTAATACCAAGGCCGCCTTCTTTTCTGTCCATCTTGATTGTCTCCCAGGAAATAAGATGCATTTTCTTACCTTCCTGCCCCTGATTCCAGAAAAAATTCCTATTTATTTTCTCAAGGTCACGGAGGATTCCTTTGGGAAGTAAGGTGGTTTGCATTTGGTGAAAAGTAAGAGTGGAGAGAACCGAATTGATCAGAACTGTTCGTCCTGCCACGCTAAGGAACTTGCCCTTCCACTTTGAGAGTTTCTTTTGAACTTTCGAAACTAGGGGGCGTAGGTTAACTTCGAGACTTTCTTGTGCAGGATAGGAACCCCCAAGTATTTGCCCAGGTCAGCTGATATGGTGATACCAAGAGTTTGACCAAGCTCCAAAGCTCTGTGAAAACTAACATTTCTGGATGCAAAAATCTTGGATTTGGTAAGGCTGATACGATGACCTAAAACATGACAGAAGTATGCCATCAAGTCTCTGATGTTCTCCATCTGATCCAAAGAAGCCTCGCTGAACAGGAAGAGATCATCCGCGAAAAAGAGATGTGATAGATCAGGGCCCGATTGGCAGAGTTTGAGAGGTTTCCATCTTCCTTCGTCGACATCTCGTCTAATGAGTTGACTAAGGCGTTCCATGCATAGAATGAACAAATATGGGCTCAAGGGGTCCCCTTGACGCACACCTCTTGTTGGATGAAAGGAGGGCGATAGATCACCGTTCCATATGACTCTCATAGAAGCGGAGGAGACACACATCATCAGGAGTTTCACAAAATGATCATTCAGACCAAGACTCTGAAGGTTAAACTTCAAAAAATTTCAGTCCAGTCTGTCAAATGCTTTCTCCATGTCAACCTTAATAGCAACGTAACCTTTCTTACTCCTGATTGTTCTCATGGTGTGAATGGCTTCCTGAGCCAGAATAATGTTATCACTGCTTTGCCTACCCCTGATGAAGCTACATTGAGTGGGGTGGATTAACAATTCCATGACAGGCCTCAGTCTATTGGCCAAGACCTTGCTTAAGATTTTATAGGTCACATTGCACAGGGAGATAGGTCGAAACTCTTTGAGGGAAGTGGGATTATCCACTTTAGGAATCAGAGTAATATGGGTTTGATTAATATCTTTAACCTTGCAAGGATCCCTAAAAATGGAGAAGATGAGGTCGCAGATTTTGGACCCAACAACATTCCACTGAGATTGAAAGAAGTGAGGCTGTAAACCGTCAGGCCCAGGAGCTTTGAAGGCCTCCATCTCGAAGGCAGCGTTTTTAATTTCAATAGCAGACACATCTTTCTGAATAAGGCCAAGTTGAGAGCTATTCAGCGCAAGGAATTCAGAAGGCCAATTTGCCACGTTAGAAACTCCATGATCCGAGGAATAGAGGTCTTTGAAGTAAGAGAGAGCAGAAAGTTTTAGCTCTTCGTGGCTTGAAATCCAGACACCCTGATCGTTTTGGAGGGACTCAATTCTGTTTTTTTTCCTTCTGACCACTGACGAGGAGTGGAAGAAGCTTGTATTTTTATCTCCGTATTTGAGCCATTTACATCTAGACTTTTGATACCAGAGGAGCTCTTCTTGATTAACCACCTTCATATACTCTTTCCAGAGCTTAGCTCTCATATACTCTTTCCAGAGCTTAGCTTCAAGTTTGAAGAGACCCGCATGGGGATGAGTAGCAATCTCCCGGTCAATACCTTCCAGACGCTTAAGCAGACCCTTCTTCTTTCTAGGAATGCTACCCACGACATTCTTATTCCAGCACGACGCTTTATTTTGGAAATCTTTATATCCAGAGGTCCAATCATTAAGGTGCCAGGCAGAACTCACTATGTCAGAGAAACCCTCTTCTAGGCACCAAGCTGCTTGGTATTTGAAATGAGCTTCAGAGTTGTTTTGCCTGCTTGCTCCCAACGGATAACACAAGGACTCTGTGGTTAGATTAGTAACGGAGGTGGTGGAAAATTTTGTGATTTGGATGATCCAGCTCCCAAGAAATATTGCAAAAAGCCCAATCAAGTCTTTCTCTGATATCTTTCCTAGACCAGGTGAACTTATCTCCAACCACAGGAATTTCCAAAAAACCACAGTCCTGAACACAGTTACGGAATGGATATAGGGATCTATCGTGAACAGCGGCACCCCCAACCTTATCCGAAGGATAAAGGAAGGAATTAAAATCTCCAAGAACCAGCCAGCCGTCAGATACATTACTAGCCAGATATCTAAGTGAAGACCACAGATCTTGCCTATAGCTCCATCTAGGGTCTCCATACACAAAAGTGACACAAAAGGTATCCCCCGATTTTTTATCAGTCACGCGACAGTGTAAGAGCTGGGTAGTGGAGAAAAGATAATCCATTGAGACATCAAAATCATTCCATAGCACCCAAATTCCACCGGCATAACCCATAGCTTCTACTCTAAGCCAATTATGGAATCCTAATTTACGCACCACTACGTCAGCATGAAGACCACTGACTCTAGTTTCTAATAGGCACATAACAGAAATCTGATGCTTGTATACAATATCACGAAGGATACGGGGAAAAGATTTACTACAGGTTCCTCTACAATTCCAACTAGAAATAATCATATGGATAATAATAAAAAGGGTTAAGGTGCAAAAATACACATGAGTTTTTATCAAAAGTGCATCCAACACCAAATGCTTTTTTTTGGAACAAAAGTGACTCTGAGCTTTCAAAATAGGTGCAAAAGTCACATAACTCGTTATCTCAAGGATGTTGACTGTGAGTTTTAACTTTGTTGACTAAAAATGCTGATTAGTCATGATGATGTGGACGAATAATAATCGAGAAGAAAAAAGCGCGAACAAACGACACGATATTGTCACACAGGCTTCAACAAAACAAAATTTATAAGTCTTTACATCTAAAATTCAAAGAAAGAATCGAGTCAGTGAGGAACAGGAGCCAGAAGCTGAGGGCGAGAAGAAGTATAGAGAAGGTTATGGAGTATGAGGAAACGAACCCGCCGAGGAACAGGGGCGGATCAGAACACTTGCTCCACTACCCTAGCCAGCACCGCCGTGTACTCCTCCAGCACCTCCGCCACGGTCGCCACCAGTATCATCTCTTCCGATTAGATCTCAGACAATGCGAATCCCAAAAACACGAGACGGGTCGGGCAAAAACCAAAGCCGGGTACAGCCAGAAACTCTCCGACTCCGTCGCACTCATTCCCGCTCTGCAATTTCATCTTCATCTCCCTCAGCTTCTCGGTGGCTAATCCGAGGGTGAGCTTGTGGCATCGGCGCTGGTACTTGAAGGCGTTGATGCAGCGGAGGGTCTGGGCGACGGAGACGTAGAAGATGAGGTGGGCGAGGGAGAGGAGGGAGATAGGGATCCAGCAATGGCGGCACTGGAGGCGAGAGGAATTAGAGAGAGTGAGGAAGACGAGGCTGAGGAAGATGAAGAAAATCTGGAAGAGCTTGTGAAGCTCCTTCTTCTGGAGGTCAATGGCGCGCTTCTTCTCCAGAGTCTTCTCGAAGTGAAGCTGGATCAGCTTCTCGGTGGCTAATCCGAGGGTGAAGATGAAAATCAAAGCCAAAACCCGGAGAAATCCAACAGCAAAAAGCGTAAGGAAGTTTTTCCCTGGGCAATTACAGGAATTACTATGGCTATCGAGTAATCTTCTTTCCCTTATCCTCGCTCCCCTCTACTTCATGCTGAGCACTGTTGTTCGTCGTCATCCTCTTATTTATTTTCACTCATATACTGAAAAGAAGTGGCTTGACCCGATTTTCACTCTTTAAACAAATTCTGAAAAATGGTATTCATCAGTGCTCCCAGTTTTCTTTCGCCTGTCACCCAATGGTTCTCCTTATCCTTCAGTGTATTGACCCGATTTTTCCTCCGTTGAATCTTCGTTTTTGTGTGATAACGAAAAATATGTATTCGCCCTCCACATCATCATGACTAATCAGCATTTTTAGTCAACAAAGTTAAAACTCACAGTCAACATCCTTGAGATAACGAGTTATGTGACTTTTGCACCTATTTTGAAAGCTCAGAGTCACTTTTGCTCCAAAAAAAAGCATTTGGTGTTGGATGCACTTTTGATAAAAGCTCATGTGTATTTTTGCACCTTAACCCTAATAAAAAAACCAAAAAAGACAGAAAGAAGCAAGGCAACTTATCTTGAAGGAACACGCCCAGAATTTGATATGCTTCTGTGTTTGGCCTCTCTCACATTCCCTTTTATCTTGCCAAATCCAAGTTTCTGACACTTACGTTGGGCGATTAATTAAATTGAAAAAGAAAATTGTATTCTAACTCGCAGCGTTTTTTTTTAAGATTTTAATTCAAGTTATTAATGGCAGAAATGTAATCATGAATTCAAAGTTTGTGTTTAGCATCACTTATTTTTAGATAATAAGTTTTTATTATGTAAGTCGAGATAAAAATCCTCTCACATACTTACCTCGTATACCATAAATCGCGATTTATAAACACTTATTACCAAAAAAAATAAATTATTCAAAACAAATACGAATTTTTGAAAAAAGAAAAATTAATTTTGACGTGTTTATTTTCATCACCTAACTACAATATATCCTAGCATGTTTGAACACAATGCTCTTGGATTTTGATAATGCTGCCACTCAAATAAAGAAGGAAACAACAAAACACGTTTGCTTGCTTATTTTGTGTCTTTCTATTATCATTTTCATTATTATTCTGATGAATGATGATAAGAAAAACAAGTCCTTGTCTTCCATCATGTTTGCTTGCACGACTCATCTTTATAATCACTTCTCAGATTTATAAAATAAATAACGTTATAATTATTAATTAATGACTGATGTATTGATTATAGACTAATCATTCAACAGAATAAGATAATCACTCTTTACAAAATACCCACTCGAAATCTCACAGTCACAAAAAATTTGAAAAGCCAACAATTCTTTCTACCTCCATATCAAACCAACGTTACAATCGATCGACTAACCATAATAATATTTAATTTCTAACTATCTGTGAGAAAAGAAAAAAAAAGGAAAATAAGAGCATGTGATCTACTACCTCTGGTCCTAAATATAGGACAAAATTTACAGTGTAATTTGTACTACAAACTTTGTCCTATATTTAGGACCGAAGGGAGTATATAATACTACTATGATTGACTTTCTATGAAAGAATCACATCACTAATGACTCAAATCTCCCTCTCTTGTGCTACTAAATATGTTAATTTAAAAGTGTAAGAATAATGGAATCTCTAAGTGACAAGAATGAAGATGAGCTCTTTATTTGGTTATGGAGGCATAGCTGTCATCCTGAAAACGAAGCATATATGCCAACCAAAAAAAAGTTGTGTCGCTTTTGGTCTCCCTGCCAAAAAAAAAAAAAAGATCCATCCAAATGAATAGTTAAAAATAAATAAAACAAAGCAACATATTGACACAAAATAATAATTACCCTTATTGATTGACAATAATACCAATCCCCCACCCTCCCTCATCAATAGTATATTTCAAAACAAGAATATATATCTCTTTAAGATCATTAAAAAAAATCCATTCTCAAAATTGGCCAGCCAGATCCCACATACGCCTCTAATATAGGTATGCACGTAGTAGGTTTAAGTTGCTTTCTTTCTCTGTTTATAATTTAATCTGGTCAGGTGATCATCAAGTTGCAACCCAATTAGGTAAGCATATTAAAATAAGCTCAAATATCAACTAGTTTTTTTTTTTAATTATATATCTATGTCATCGTATTGACACTTGCGTTTTAAAATTCTTAACATTTGAATATTTGTTTGTGATTCAACATGACACCTTTGACTGGTTTAAAGGTCTAAAAAAGCATGCAGTTGTTTTGCAGTACGTATCTGCAAAACAGGGTCAGATCATGGGATAGATAAAAAGGCACTGATCTTTTTGGATGCCCCAAAACGGTGCGAAAGCACGGAACCAACTAACTCAATTAAAGGCATACTATTTGACCTAAAACAATTGATCAAGTGGTTGCATAGATTCACCGCCGTCCTAATTTAAGTACTGAAAAGTCTTCGTTGTTAGCATGTCATGACCTGTTGATATTTTTTTGTATGGCATTTGTGGGACTGTATGGTTCATAATGGCATTTGTGGGACTGTATGGTTCATATGTCAACCTTATCCTGAATAGGACCATGATGACGAAGTGATGAGATCAGAGATTTTTAACAATTCCAAGGCACGTTGCGTCTGCATCATCTCATTTCTAGAGCCACCCTTAATAAATCCAATGGCCGACCTTTTTGTGACTCTCGTGTGTTACCTTTTTTGAATTTCTCTCCCCTGATTTTTTTTTCAATGTCCTTGTTCATCAGCATGTCTTAAATCAGGTTCCTGTATCCCCACGTTGTTTCTTTTCTCCTAGGAGGCTGTACAAAGTTTCTCGTGATACTCATGTCTAATCCATAGAATTAATACTTGGAGTAACCGGTGCTACTGGGAATTAATGATGTAATGTGAAAAGGAATTGAGAACTCAGAAGATTATTGCTGGTAACAGGGGGAATAGGAAAAAACAGAGGAAAGAACCTGAAGATAAGGTTGAGAAGGAAATTGTGAGGTTTTGATCAAACACTGTATATATGGCAAACAGATCCTGATCTCATCTGATGCAACCCTTCTTTGGACTTTTGTACTGCTGAAGACAAAGAGGAATTTATTCACTCGTATGCATGGTTACAAGTGGGATGATAAGGAAGATGGAGACCCATTACCATATTTTGCCTTATATATATGTGTATATATATATAGAGTCCCACTTGATGCAAGCAAGAAATGGAAGCATTTGACACTTTCTGCTTTATTAGATACCATCATTGAGCACAACCTTTGCACAATATGTATGGTCCCAAACCTTTCCCATGATTTGATTTTTACAGACTTTCATGATAAAAGTAATGGAAAATTTGAATACATTGTGGTGGCATAAAAAAAACACTTTCCCTTTTGGCTTTTGCTTCTTATACTCTGCTTTTCTCCTATACACTTTCTATCTCTTGTGTCTATTGTCTATTATGATCATTAGCTCATTTGATACCAAAAATTTCACTGGTTTCTCCTATTTATGATATTTCAAAAAGTAATTTTTTTTTTCACTAAACAAATATAGGAATGGAGGATCAAGTTTTAATTTCTTACCTAACATGGCTTCCTCTTGCAAAATGATTCCTCTGTTTCCTTAGATCTGTTCCTACTTGTGATCACCGCCTTGAAATCTCAAAAACTAAAACTAAACATGTAATGACATACGCAAGATAACCCACGAACAAGCCCTGCAGAACAACACAGAAAACCTCAGAAATTAAAGGAAAAAAAAGGGATAGAGAATAATAGATTAGTGTCTTTCACTTCAAGGTATGTCCTCTTACGTTGGACTTGGATTCAGATTGAGACACCATCTCTGGTAAACGACCTTGTAATCCAGCATCATAAACAGGAGTACCATTTGGATAATAGAGACCATAGTTCCTCTCAGAAGTAGGACCAGGTTTCATATTTTCGTTGAAAAGTGCAAACACATAGATATCAATAGGAACCGAAGGTTTTGCAGGAGTCCCCTGTTTCATATCCATCCTCTTCAACAAATTCCCATTGTACAACATTGCATTTTCAAGTGAAGCTCCAACTTCATCAGCATCACCCTTAGAAGGCCAACCTGTTTCAGAAATCTTAACCTCAACATCACTGTGACCCAATGCTTTAATCGCTGTGTACACAGCATCAATCTGAGCATAAAGCATGTTATCATAATGAAGATTTGTGTTTGGATCGACCATTCCTGCGTTTGGCTGAAACAGGACATAGTCTAATGAAATCTCATTGGGGCTTCCCTTGTAGGCAAAAAATGGATATGCATTAATCAGAAAAGGGGATTTCACTTGAGCATGAAAACTCAAAATGGGTTGGATATATGGAATCAAATCTTCCCTAAAAGCTCCAGAGGAAGGAGGGTAAGAATTGGATAAAATATTGAAAGAATGAGCAGTTGTGACAGCAACTTGTTGATCTAAACCAAGATTGACAAGGGCCTTGTACACTGTTTGCATTGCAGGGACGAGGTTTTGGTTTAGTTGTGTGTCGTTGTTGCTGAAAACCTCGTTTCCAACTGTAATGCTGGTGATTTTGGTCTGTGAGAGGTATGGGGCAATATTTTGTTGAATCCATGATTGTGCTTGTGATATGTCTCTCATGTTAGCCAGATCCTCATTCGCTAGTCCTATATTGAACTCAACATCGGAATTGGAGAAGGCAGACAGAACATTTGGATCGGCATCGTAGAGTTTGATTCTACTGACGTTAAGGGATTTTATGAGACCAGCAACGCGAGTAGGAGATGGGAGATTGTTGGCTATTTGTCCGTAGTTTATTCCAAACTCAGAGCCTCGGATTTGCAGACAAATATCTGGAAAACAAAACAGAGTAAAAAGCAGAGTGTCAAAATAATGAGAAACAGCTTACAACAGTTTCAATAAGGATTTTATAACTAATTGAAATCTAAATTAATGGTAACAACAGAGCCAGACACATCATATGAGAAGTAAGTTAGTCTTCAAATTCTCGAATGAATTAAGTTGACTTTCAAAGGATATTGATGAAGCTGGAGGGGAAAATTATGCATAAATTTTGGCAGAGAAGTTGGTTGCCATGACCCAAGAAAAAAATCAATCTACGGAAACCCAACTCACAAAATGAGAAAGAGAAATTTATAGTGAATTTCTGAGAGTACACATTGTATCACAGAGAAAACATGAAAATTTAGGAAGAAAATATTGATGGAAGAATGGGCAAAAGAAGATAACGAACCAGAAAGAGCGAGAAGCAGCGATAAGGCAATGAAGAAGGAGGAGGAGGAAGCAGAGAACAAGATTGAGATGTTGGCCATGGATTTCAAAAAGAGCAGAGGATATAAAAGGAAATGAAATTAAACAAAAACACAAGTGTTCATGGATTATTTATAGAAATGGAGAAAGAAACAGAGCAGAGAGTGAGATATGAGAAGCTCTGTTTTCTGTTGTTGAACTTCAACTTTGTGGCTCTGTTTCCTATCTGACCAAGAGAAAATTAAAAAAAAAAAATGATTTGAACTTTAAAATCCTAAATTAATAATAGGGAAAATTTCAAAAAACTACACTCAAAATATAAAAAGGATAAATTAGTACATCGAAATTTAAAAAAGACGAATCAGGCGGGTGTCAGAAAAAAGAGGAATCTGTCCTTTTGAAATTTCGGTCAAATTACGAAAATGCCCTTCAGTCCTCAGTCGCAATAATAATATAGGAGTTGTTAATGGCGAATCATGAGTTGTTAATGGCGAGGTGAGTGTTGTTATTGGCCCTGAAACTTGTTAAGTGTTGAAAGAAGAAATTGAAGTTGTTAATATCGAATCCGGAGTTGTTAATGGCGAGATGTGTTGTTATTGGTTCTGAAATTTGTTAATTGTAAAAGAAGAATTGCAGTTGTTAATACCGAATTTGAAGGTGTTAATTGCGATGATCATGTTGTTATTCTGAAGTATGCATGAAGTGCTGAAGGGCATTTTCGTAATTTGGCCAAAATTTCAAAAAGATAGATTCCTCCTTTTTCTGACACCCGCCTGATTTGTCTTTTCTGAATTTCGATGTACTGATTTGTCCTTTTTATATTTTGAGTGTAGTTTTTTGGAATTTTCCCTTAATAATATAATATAAATTTTTTTATTTTTTTTAATAAAACTAATTTAAGATTTTAAAATTTAAATAATATTTATTTATTTATAATAATATTATAAAAAAATAAAAAAGGGGTTTATTTAGCAACTAGCATGGTTGCATATCAGATCAGGGAGTCTTCTCACATACTTACCTCGAATAGTATGTTTGGAAACACTTATATTTGGATAATAAGTCCTTATTACGTAAGCCGAGATAAAACTCCTCTCACATACTTACCTCGTATACCATGAATCACGATTTATAAGTACTTATTACTTAAAAATAAGCTATTACAAACTAACACTTCCTCAGTATCGGCCTGCGCCGGTTTGCCGACATGGCATGTGTCAATTACTATATTGTCTCTACCTGGGATATTTAATTTCGTGCTCAGAATAAAAAAATAATAAATATGAATATGAACGCGTGAAAGTTTTTAATAAGTCATCAATTGTAATCTGCGGCGATATTATTTTTTAATGTGTAATTAACATGGATAAAATTAAATTTTCATTCACACGCCCCCTTGGTGATTGCTATCTGCGGAGATTCTGCTGTAAAAGATTTTTTTTTTGGTTTTGTAAAAACATTGGTTTGAGAAAATCCCTATAAAACGGCTAAAGTTTCCATATTTAATTAATGAAAAATAAATGGATCGTAAGAGAGAATTAAATAAAAAAGAAAGAGAAAAAGAAAGCCGTATTAATAATGAGTAAATTAAAGGGAGAATCACTCATAGATCCCAAGGAAGGAAAATATTATCAAAAAGACCCCTGATTACAACCTCAAAACATGTATTTACAATATGTTGAATGTGTTCTACAATCTTGAAAAATGTTTCTGATAATATCTCCTTTCATTGGGACTTAGAAGTGATTTTCCCTAAATTAAATGTAGCCACTGAACCCAAAGAAATATTAAAATTAAAATAAAAAAATCATGTACAGCAGCCTTATTGTTATTGTTTGGCTTCTGGTCAAATCTACGCACAAACCCTTATTGGACGATCGCCTACTGTTTTTTTTTTATTATTATTATTGTTGGGAAGCATTTTTTTTCCCAATAGTCTAAACTAATTTTTTTCCTTACATCCAGCACTCAAAGTATTTTTATTAGCACATAATATTTTAAAATAATGTTTAATATATCCAACATTCTCGCTCTTTTTTTTTTTTAGTAATACTCAGCATCTCAAGTTTATAGTGATTGTTGTTGCTGAGAAAAATAATTTAAAGATAAAAATTATTTTAAAGTTATTGGGTGTTATATGCGGAAAAAATTAACTTAAAATAGTAAATGTTATTAAAAAAATACTTCCGCGCCTGCAACTTAATCTTTTATTTACGTATCTAGCCATTTGACGCAACTAATAATTAAACAAAATGAAAATAAAATTATAATTAACGCACAAGTTTTTTTATTTCACGTATGCTGTTCGCGATCAGAGGTGATAATATATGATACTGACCCACTATTTGATAATGTAAAATATTATCTCGTTCTTTTAGTTTAATAGTAATGTTTTATTGCTACACATACTGAAAAGTGTGAACAATGATTATCAATAATATATTTAGAATCTCAGGTCAAAATATATTTAGTATCATTGATAGGATAATACCGCACTTTTTATTTAATTTGCGAAAAAAACTGCTCCTCACACAAAACAAAACATCGTCTTCGTATTCCGAATTTAATTTGATTAATAACATATGAAGTTGATGAGCCGTTCAAGCATCTTTCGCACTCCACAATTGGGAATCAAACTCTTTTTATTTTATTCTTGAAAATAAGTCACCAAATCAATATGATCAACAATTATTACTTTAATTCTTTTAAATTATAAGAATAATCATTTTGATTGAATGTGGCTTTAGGTGAAAGCAATCCCTGTCCAGTTAAGAGCGTCAATTTCACACTTTGATTCCTTTTGAAGTATTGAACACAAGAATATAGATCGCTTGGGATACAAAAAAACACATTTCACACGAACTTTTTAAATGCAAAAGAAGTGGGGTTTGAATTTGTCACGTAAGTAGAAAATGCAATTTGTGTTCAAATTAGGTGAGTAGGGTAAGATATAAGATATTCCGAGACGTATGAAGAATTTTATTCTGAATCAAGAATTCAAATAACTGAAATTTCAAAGATATAAAATTATTATTTATCACATTTTAATTGACTCCCAACTCAATTGTAAGTATGTAGTAGCCGCCACGAGGACACGTTTCGACGACTATTATCCGATGGGCCTCTTAGAGGGAGGATTAGTAATATATTCAGAACAGGTTTTATGGTCGGAGAAAGCCTTCAAGAAAATTCCAGTTACAATGACTCAACTGAAGCTTTGAATCTTATAAGCAGAAAAGTTTCAATGTTTCGTCCTTCATCAATACTATTAATACTACCTCCGGTCTTAAATATAGGACATAGTTTGTAGTATAAATTGCATTACAAACTATGTCCTATATTTAGGACTGGAGGGAGTACTAAATTAGAGGTTTTCTTTGAACACGGGATTGTGTTTGAATAAGGCAATAGACATGTGAATTGGTTGGCTTGTAATGTTCATACATAATATCCAAAGTGATGTTAACCCTAGTAAAGAGGAAATGTTTTGAATGTGATGAATTGATGCATGGTTTTCTATAACTTTTTATATAAATAGTTAGTGGGGTGGGGGCAAATTGTATGGGTGCACCGTCCACTTGAAGTGTATGTGGTTTTCCGGGAAAAAAAATCATTTTATCGTAAGTTGAGATAAAACTCTTTTTATATACTTAACTTAAAGTAAAAATCTTCTCACATATTTATCCTGGACACTGTATAATCACTTCTAAAAAACTAAAACAAACAAGCATCTCTCAAAATTCACATTTTGATCTGGTAGATGGTAATCATGATGATTTAGGATAAGAAGATCCTTAACCAGTTTGGTCAGAGGATTATTGGAGAGGGCTGGGGTCAATTGCACATTGATTAGCTACCACTAACCTTTGTTGCTACCCACCTCACCAAACATTATTCCAATATAATATCATTGAAAGTAAAATAGTGGTATTAAATCATGCATCAATTAAGTGCCCATTTAAAATAACGATTGCAATCTTTAAAAACAGATTTTCAATCATAATTATGTTGTCTCAATTTATATGTATAAGCATTTATAGAATTGTCAATCACCCAAACAAAGAAACACTAACAAGTAACCATAGTCTAGCTTTTCTATGTTCCAACAGCAAATAATTTCTATCAGCGCCTAATTTACGAGAGGATCTTTCCATGGAACATTTCTGTTTGGAACTAAATAGATTCCAATAGCCATTAATGTACGAGATACGAGCTCAACTACGGTCGGGCTTGTTCGAAATTTTCTACTACCTCCGGTCCTAAATATAGGATAAAGTTTATAGTGCAAATTACACTACAAACTTTGTCCTATATTTAGGACCGGAGGGAGTAATATCTAAAACTGTAAGTGACGTTCATTGGACATCGGTTATTCAGGAAGTAACATCACGTTGAAACTTGAAATAATGCCCAGCGAAAAAGCGTATCGTCTTAAAATCACAATGGTTCCTAGCACAAACAGAAGCATAAACCATCAATCCTAAATCACTGGCAATCCCATAACATTCATTTTAAGCAACCTGCTAACAAAAAAAAACAACGACAGGAAAATAGGAATGAACAAAGCTCAGTTGGCCTCCAGGCCTCTGCTTAAAATCCTAAAGTTCACTCCTGACAGGGAGCTCCATTTTATTGGTCTCAATAGAGATCAGTTTCCTTGTGAGTATGGATTACACAATCTGAAGTTGGGTAGGAGACGCAGGTTAGAAGATAACCATCCTTCATTTGATTGTCGTCAAGGAATGAGCCATCCGACTGATCCACGGATCCAGATACTATCTTCCCAGCACAGGTAGAGCATGCTCCTGCCCGGCATGAATAAGGGAGCTCAATTCCTGCATCCTCTGCTGCATCTAAGATGTAGGAGTCATCAGGGGCCTCAAATTCATTCTCTTGTCCATCAGGACCAATCAACTTAATCTTGTATGCAGCCATGGTAGTAGTCCTAAACGAAAGCGATGACTTCAAGCCAAATGTTTTGGGAACAGACCTCACAAATCCAACTGAAGATGGGCAGTTAACTACAGCACTGGTGAGCTGGTTTTGACATGAAACTCGGAGCTCGCAATTTGGGGAAAATGTCGCAGTTGACAGGGTTGACATGATTACCCTGACAAGGTCAACAAAAGGCATCAGAAGAGTACGTTATATACAATGGAAAAAGGCCAATAATTGGAAGTGATGTTGGATTCAAACACCTTCGTATAAAATGTTGCAGGACAAATAAACTCATTCTTAACACCCTTGATTAGAATGTAAAGAACTTTAAATATTGCAAAGAATAGCATTACAAGTAACACAAAACTGCTGATTAAAATCATATTTTATGTATAGTAAAAACATCAAAATTAAAATCAAGCACAAAAGACAAATTGAGTATTATAAATGGATGTGTATAAGCAACAATTGTAATCAACAAACTACTACAGCTCTGAGCTTGTATCGTACATTATGAATAAATCTATCTAGAATAACTGAGTAATAAGATTTGCTCCTTCAGAATTCCCTTTGTAATACTCATTGTAACACATCACAAAACATGTCACATTTCAGAGACATCAAATAATTCATTCATGAGATAACATGCTATTCACTTCATAGAACCCAGCATGATTCATACAGACAAAGTTTAAACAAACAAGAAAGTTTGACTGTTCTCTGCACTGAGTCCTTTTTAACTGAATTTCTTAAGACTGCATTTCCCTCTCTTAGAGAACCTTCAACAAAGGACTCAGGCTACCACCGAACTCATCACCTCCTTGACCAGGCCTAACTAGGTGACACTCTAATCCACTGTATTGAAGTCAAATCTTAGCCGAAATTAAAGGTATTTTGGGAAACAGACTGCCCACAACCTAATAAGATTGTGAATGAGAAAAGGAGAGGCATGCATTTCAAACATTGCTTGTAGCCTAAAGCCAGATAAGTAATGGAGTTCATTCTAAAAAAACTTGCCTGCACCATCATAGTCCAGAAATTTATGCCTTCAAAATTTACAAATAATGAAACATTTTCCAACCCCTGTTCTTTTTAAGAACCATGGTATATGGAGCACTATGGAGAGAAGCAAACTAATTGCTCTGCTCTACACAAGAGGCTCACTTTTCATTCATGTTTATGACAGCCTCACAATATGGTCTAGCTCTATCCTCACCAACGACTATGTTGCAAGGAATGAACCACATAAACTTGAAATTGAGAAAAGTTTAAGTATGTAAACATAGGCAATTCTAATACAATCCAATGGGCTTTTCCAAGATCAAATTAAGAACAGAGCCAGTAATTCTGGCTGTGGCACTGCATTTCTAGAACAAATAAATAGAGTTAAAGTCAGCACAAAATACTAGTATCTTTCATCTAATGAAAAATCCCGCACATCACTAAGCTTCTCCTTCTCCATGGCAGTTTTCAGAAAGCGTCACGTGATGGATAGATTGGACAAGAGACTCAAACAATTGTCATGCAAACACAGACATCATTGTACGCCCCCGGGGCGACCTACCAGCCGTCATACTACGCATTAGTAAGCCATCACATAAATGTTGGTGGGGAACAGTTCTGATTAGATGCGGACTACTAGTTACAACTAAGCTATAACGTTGTGTTTTTGGGAGTGTCAGAGGGAAGCATTCGAAAGGACTTTAGTCGGACAAGCGAAACTGATCCATCCACAAAATAAATAGCAAGCAATAAAGTTGCAACCACACTGAATAAATCAATCAAGGCACATAAATCTAGAGAATATGCCGCAAACTTTGGAAATCCAAAGATAATGAAAGCAGAATCATAATTGACAGGCAGGGAGCAATCTACATGGAAAGAAGAATAACTAACAATAATAATGGCAATGAGATTTATAAGCCAATTCCGGGGCAAAAGTACTGGAAAAAAACAACAATCAAGCACAGGGAAAGAAGAAAAAAGTGAGAGGGAAGATGAAATCTAGATCTCGAGATGCAACAGCACAAGCGATAACAGAGAAGAATAGAAAACGGAAACGCTTACAGAGAAGGGGGGGGGGGGATGGAGGCAGGAGCGGAGAGAACGAGGTACACGAGTGAAGAGAATGCAGTAGCGTGAGGAACCCTGCGGGTTTATTTATTGAGAGGGAGAGGGTTTTGGCATGCGAGGAAGGGGAGGTGGCGTTGGGTAGGTATAGATATAGATATAGACGTAGTCAAACTTAAACATAGAAAATGATCCGAATAAGGATCCATTTCCATCCCCATGGAGGATCCGCCAAATCGCCCATCGTTTTCTTCTGTTCTCCCCTTTGGTCTCTTTCAGACTTTCACGGTTTCACCATTTGTATTTGTATGGCTGCTCGCTCCATTATTTCTCTTCTTTCCTTTTTTCAAGGAATTGCTCATTTCTTACCATACATCCATCCTCTACGTGTGTGTGTTTGTAACAATTATAAAAATGATTTTTTATAATTTGATTTTTTACAATCTTATTTTTGATAAAAATCATATTATGTAATATGATTTATATTTAGATTGACGGTTGTATAAATGACTTTTATAAAAGTAAGCCTGTGTTTGGTATCACTTATTTTTAGACAATAAGTCCTTATTACGCAAATCGAGATAAAACTCATCTTACATATTTACCTCGTATACCGTGAATCGCGGTTTATAAACACTTATTGCCTAAAAATAAACCATTCCAAACGAGCACTAAAACTTGTTTGGATTGACTTAAATATAAGTGACTTTTGTGATAATAGTAAGAGAGAGTAGGTGGAAAAATATTTAAAAAATCAAATAAATATTTAAAAATTACTTTAAAATATTATGTGCTATTGGAAAAATATTTTAGAGTTGGTGGAAATCAAAAAATCAGTATTCTAAATTTTGGGTGCTCATTACTACTAAAAAAAATACATTAAAGGTAAAATTGTAGTCAGTCTTCTAAGACTAGGTACAACTGAAAAAATATTTTAAAGGGTTAAAAGCACAAAAAAAATATTTTAATGTAATTTTTTGAACTAAAAAAAGTACATTAAGGGTAAAATTATAATCAGCCTGATAACACACTGGGTATAACTAAAAAAATATTTTAAGAGGTTAAAAGCACTAAAAATTATTTTATGATATTGCATGCTACTTAAAAAAATTTAAAATACTAGATAAGTCCAAAAATATACTTTATAATTTATCAACGAAGGCTCTTCATCTATAGTATAATTTTCTATATGACCTATAATTCTATTTTCAGCTTGCTCAAAATTAACATATGTTTAAAAATTCCCTCTAATAAAATTATGTATGACTATTATAGCATAAACAATGCCTACCACCGGATCAGCTGTGAGAATCCGCGAGAAACAAGAAAGAAAAGAGACGCTGAGATTGAGGTGGAATGATCAGAACTGAGATAGATAAATACATAGGACACGTTGTTGAATTAATAACAGCATTTTCAATTATTCACCAACGATCAACCTATAAGCTGGCAATAAGCTCCAATTTGTGGCTTATTGATAAAAAAATGTATGTTTGTTTTAACAATCAGATTGCTTATAAACTGCTTTTCACGAAATCGAAACACAACTCTTCTCACATATCTTAATACCTACCTCGTATACAGTAAATCACGATCGAAAAACTGCTTTTAAGCATTTCAATTGTTAAAAGAAAGTGATCCTAAACATAAGAAAAAGTAAAAAAGAAACTCACAAGCCGGATTGGACAATCAAAATGCCTGATTTCCCTCGTGATAAGCTCTCTCAAACACACATTATATTATGTTCGGATTAGTTTTTAGAGAATACTTTTCACGGTCTATAAGATAAATATGTGAAATAAGTTTTATCTTGATTTGTGGAAAAGTGATTCTAAAACCATGATTTTACATGTTACCGAACACACACGCCTTCCATTCAAACATAAAAATACCGAACTTTCTATATGAGTAAAAGTTAAACAAAAAGTCATTGAAAAACATAAAATCATAGTTTTCTTGTAAAAACTTAATAAACATGTAAAAATAAAATCATAGGTTTCTCGTAAAGACTTAATAAAAATGGGGGTAGGTATTTTCATTTTGTTGATCTTTATTCATTTGGACGCTTGATGTATTTGTGTGGTTGCAGGAAAAGAAGGAATATTCGAAGAAGGGAATGATTAATTAATACAGGAGTAATTATGTACCAGACAGCCAAGTGCATCAAAAAACAAAAACCCTCAATAGTCAGGAGGCTCCATTTATAATTCCAATTAACGCATGCCTTTAGATTACGATGCCAATTAATACATATTTATGGTTCTCCCGTGCATCGTTCATTGACTTGCCTGTTTTAAAATTTTAAGGTCAGAGCCGTCTCTTCGTCAACTGTGACCTTAAGCATTTTTAATCATGCTTCGTAGTTTTACGGGAGTACTCTCTCTTATTCTTATTACAAGGCAGCAATTAATAAATGTTTTTTATCCCTTTTATAAGATATTTATAAGTTTTCAATGACTATTTAATTTATTTTTTCATGTATATCCATATTTAATAAATGTAGTGGGAGAGAGTAATAATTAATGGATATTTGAGTTTAGCTTAGTTGGTAAGGATAATATTGGAAATTATTTGAATTTTAGAACAACTTTAATGTTTTTAACAACCTTTATTATTTTGTGAAATTTGATAGTTAGTGTCTTATAACAAGGACCAGAGAAAGTACTACTAATAGCAATCTCTGACACACCATCTCATTTATAAGAGTTCAATAATTAAATTACATAGTTTAAGAAAATGGTTAAAAATTGTTAAAAATAATAAATATGTCTGAAATAAACTTTTATTTTTAAGTATGCCCTTGTTAATAAGGGGGTAAGAAAAGAAGAGAAATAAAGTAAATATAAGTATCATCAACCTTTTAATTAGTGCAACATCTATAATTAATGAGGTGGGAAAATGGAAAAAAGAATTCATTAAATGCTTAAATAACTTTTATTAGATTCTTATAAAAAGGATCAAGCCAATTCAAATATTGAATTCTTATAAAAAAAATCTAAGGGAGTAATTCCAAATTTCACTCTTATTACAACAACGGAGCCTTACTCTACTTAGTGTATGTTTGGGAACACTTATTTTTTGAATATAAGTGTTTATTATGTAAGCCGAGATAAAACTCCTCTCATATACTTACCCCGTATACCATGAATCATAATTTATAAACACTTATTACCCAAAAATAAACTATTTCAAATAAACACTTAGATGAGATCAGCTATAACTTACAAGGATCAAATAAGGATAGAAATACTTTAGACTCCTTTTAAGAGCCTACAACCTAACCTATTTGAAGCTTGGTAAAGCCTAACCTATGTAGCTATAGGCATATTTAAATGCTTACTTGTTTAAATAAGCTAGGATTTTTTTCCTAAGGCCGGGCTTGTTCAGCACGCGCACAAAATTATTTATTCTATGTAAAAACTAGGCTTTCTTACAATTATATGTAGGCTCTAGGCCTATGCAAAACTTATAATTTATAAATTTGTACTTTAAAGTTTATCAAAAGCTTATATTTATGTATATTTTAATAGGTTTAAAGTCTATTTATAATCTTTAAAGCCTACAACATAAGGCCTTTTTAAAGGCCTATATTATTAGTAGGCTTTTAAAAAGATTTTAAGTTTAAATAAGCCTTCTGAAGGATTAGACGTGAGTCTTAGAAAGCCTGAATTTAGACTCAGGCTTAAAGCTCCTGTTGCAGGCTTCGGCTTATTTAGCTAAAATCTGGTTTGACTTGACCTATTTTCATTTTTAGAGATCAACTAACGCCATTAACCTCCATCAAAAATCAAATTTCAGGAAAAATTACTAACTAAGAGATCTCGTTCAATAACCTCATTGACCGTTCTCTTTGGTCTTCCTCTCCCATTTTTTACTGGGTTTTAAACAACTTAATCTACCCCTTATCACTGATGCATCCATTGGCATTCTTTGTATATATCTAAACCATCTCAAACTATTTTTTTTACCATTTATCTTCAATATGTGCCACTTCAACCCTTTATCATATAAGTTTACTACGAATCTTATATTTTAATGTATGACTACACATCCATCTCAATATTTCCATCTTGGCTACCCTACTCTGTGCTCATGTAGCCCCTTAAAAGTCCAACATTCACTACCATAAAGCGTTGTTGGTGATAGGGCTTAACATTTATATATTTTTAATAATTAATATTAGAATTTTATGGGACTTAATGCAATATTTTGGATATAATTAAGTGTTAATGTGAGATGTAAGTGAAAGGATAATTTAAAAATTATAGTGGTTAAATTGTTATATTTTTAATTAATATTTTTTATTCTCATTATTCCTTAGTTGTGAGCAAAGATATTATTTTTATGAATCTAATTTTATAAGTGATGATGTGATACAACTTTTGTCAATTGGTTAAGGATAAAGATGTCATTTTAAAGCTTAATAAAGGGTTAAAAAAGAACTTCACAAATATAGAATTTATTTTCATATCTTTTTAAAAAAGAGATTAAATGGGTAAGGGTTTTATTAGGTTGTTGCAGTTTTATGCCTAATCTCAAAATAAATTTTCGTTCCTCGTCCAAACATGCCGCTCACTTTTTAATCAAGAGAGAATTGAAGGAGCACGTGGCGAGGGTGGACCATTGGGAGTGAGAGGCGGCTAGAATAAATAAAAACAAAAAAGGAAGAGAGAAGGAGTGAAAAAGGGGGGAGCACCAATTGGAGAAAGAAAAGAGAAGAGAGGGGACCACATGGAGAAATTGAAGAGGTGACCGAATGGGCTAATTAAAGAAAAGCAGAGGGGCACATGGAAGGTTAATTCGGTGGAGAATTAAGGAGCTGCTGCACCGAATTTTTGAAGAGCATTTGAAGGAGCAACTCTTCCTCCCTTATCCATGGCTAATTTCTTCATTCTTCAAGCCTCATCTTTCTTTTTCATGAGTAGTCAAGTTCTGATGATTTTTTTGAGTTAGGTAATGGTCTAAGTTTCTAAGCTTCAATGGAATTCCTTTAAACTCTTTTTCTAATTCATGATTATATGGCTTGGTAAAGTATGTGATTGTGAGTTAGATTATTCTATGTCAAGTTAATAAACTGGATGGTTGAGCTAGAAGTTAACTAATTACACTTTATATGATTTATATTAGGAGTAGATTGAATTGTTTATTTCAACTCGGTCGAGTGGATTTTAAATAACTAAACTGAATGTTTTGAATTTTTGTAATGATAATTCCAATTTGGAAGTTAATCATTGTTTTCCTTAGGTCAGATTTATATGGTGGTATTCATTTAATTGTTTCGATAAAATGAATTAAATGAGTATTGTAAGTATGAATTAGCAAGCAATAAAGACTAAAATCTCAACTCTAAGGAATCTCACTTCATCATTATATTAGTTTATTAAATTTGCCTTATTGTTATTGTTAATTTTGATTCCGTTTACTTCTTTATTTTGAAAACCAAAAAATACAAAAATATTGAATTATATTATATTATTTCATTTATCTTAGAAACAATTTCTCAACATGAATTCTTGCAACTTTAAGATATTTATCATCTAACTATTTAGAAATTTAAAAATTAATCTCCTCACAAAAACGATCTAGATTGAGTTATTATGCTACATTTTCAAATCTTTTTTTTTTTTGAGAACTCATACGACATGGGTTGATCAATTGGTCAAATAACAGTACGATAAAATTTTCCTTTTACTTTATTAAGTACTTTTCAATTACAAATAACTGTTGTAGTTTTTCTCCATTTAAACAACCCAGGTTGAATTATATGATTAGCATCTTCATTAATTTCACCACCTTTTTATAAATTTGATCACGAACATTGCTACTTGTAGAATGACCTTATCTCCCATTTTGACTTGCAAATCACTTCTTAATATCCTCTCATAAAAAATGCAATGCAAATATTCTATCTTATGTCTATTTAGTCGAAAATCCTTCGACTTTAAGATTCTTCTCCATAACTCAAAACTTAGAATTAATTTATTCCTTTGTCTAAGGCACAAAAACAATATATGCAGCAAAAGGCATGCATTAAGGGATTCCTTCAAGTATAATTTTAGTTAGAGCATCTAAAATCAAGTTAAATCAAATTCCACTATCATCATAGGAAAATACTTCCCCAGAGTATAAGCATTCCACTATGTGGTTTTGAATCAATTATTTTTGGGGGGGGGGGGGGTTTGGGGAAAGCTTAAGCAAAACGAAGCTCGCAAGTATTTGGCGCTCCGAACAGGAGTTTGATGAAAAATTTCTAGTTTAGTCCTTCATAAATAACAACAGATCAAACGATTAAACCACGAACGAACTTCAATTAAACAAAATCGAATTCAAAAAGCTCATAAACAGTTGCGTTTGAAATTTAAAAAGGAAACAAAACAATCACACATTCGCAACGCAAAACAGAACATATAAATTTACAATCAGTGAACCGCTTAAATGCCTTTAGATTTAATTTGATTAAGTAAATTAGATCGGATAGGATTCTCACACGCGAAGGCAAGGAATTGTAGTATAACGGATCGCCAAGGGATTGATCCATATCATTCTTGCCATTGGATTCAAAACTTGACTGATTTACCTGGCGAATTGATTGGCTCAAAAGATCATAGATCAACTCCAGATGAAAGAGCGTGATTGTGACGTACCATTCTCATGGTTACTGAAGGGCAAAGCTTAAAGAACGACATTATGAAATCTTAAAAAACATCACAAGTGATATTCTTAATGTGGCTAGTATTTAAGTCAAGATAACACGAAGAACACCATGACGTAAAGAGCATTCCAATCAAAACTGTTACACCAGAAAGGTTGTTCAACTATTATGATCTAGGACGCTAGATATAACCACAGCAAACTCGAAAAGGCAATTAAAAGACGCGATAGGATCTCCCCATTGTGCTCTTGAGATACAAGCACCTAACCTGAAATCAACACAAACCAAGCTTATTAGATGACCGGTCCAAGTATATTAACTACTATCAGGCACAAACTACACGGATATTCCGACTTATAAAGCAAGAGGAAAAGTTACGTTGTGCTTATTTAGCCACATAATAGACATTTTATATACTGATAAATAAAAGAATGTACAAAGCCGGCATTCAGTCGCACCACAATGCATCCAAGCGAATAAAAATGGCATCACAGTCAACCACGGTAGATATGCAGACGGACCATGGAGATGACCTTGAATAGAACCATTATGACAAGCATAGGCACCTTAAGGGCAAAAACTGGGAGAAATAAGTGAGGCATGAAGGATATGAAGTAGTGCAGAGAAGATAACTTACATTCTGCCAGTTCTTCTTCAACAAGGAAACAAGGAAGTTGACGCTCATTTGTACATTTTGGAAGATTTGTTTTTCCTCCATACTAACATTCCCCACAGCAACTCCCATGCAAAGCACCTTCTTCAGCTGAAACTTCACCATGGCCTTGGTCTCATTAACCTTAGACTCAAGAGATTCTTGGTGAGTAACAAGTGCGGGGAATTTCCCTACACAATCATGCAGAATAAAAAGATCACTGAGAATTAGTAATTAAAAAAAAAAACTCATAATCACTTCAACAAGCCTTATCCCACTATGTTAAAATGATAATGACGATGATGGTGATCATAATAACATCCTATATAGTGCCACAGCTTGCAACTCAACCACAACAAAGATACTCATGCAAACAAACAATAGATACATGGCAATAAAACGGGCAATGACTCACAGCAATAGCGAATGCAATAAATCACGTGAACCTGTCAAAGAAAAATAAACACAATACTTGCCTGCCTTGTTGAGACCAGGGCCCAAAAGACGGGGAATCTGCTTAATGACAGCTTCAGAAGCTAAAAATGCATGGAATTTTTTCGCAAGTTTCTTAACCAGTTTCTTGTTTTTGTTCAGCTTCTTCAGTGCTTCAACATCCATATAGTCCAACCCTATCTTCTCAGCCTGCAGATTCCAGAAACTAACATTAATACAGAAACAAGTCAACAATTAAGTGATTGTTACATAGAAAAGAACAAAATCTAGCAGAAACACAAGCACCAAACATATAAAATCACCCTGAACCAATAGAAAAAGTGAGCATGTATGGACAAAGTGGAAATAACAAACAATTAGATGAGTTTCATTGTGCAAGCATGGGAGAGATTAGCTTTATTTCTTTTTTTCTAAAAAAACTATTAGAGCTGCCATTAAACAGATAGCTGCGCCCTATGAGAATATCCAACAATAACTTCCACCAAATGAACACACTTCACAAACATCTACGAACAACCAAATTCTGCCTAAATCAAGTAAGAATTGCAATAATATAAACCCCAGAGCCATTCTTCTTATATAAAGACAAAAATTTACAAAGCCACAGTCAGGACTTTAAGTCATCGTGTCTCTCAAAATACAAGAGACCTCGTTAATGATTCCATTTATCACAAGAGATAAGTACCTCTTCTACGTGTTGAGCATCTCCCAGCATGCAGATTTTCATCTTGGGGCGAGGAATGTGGGGCAACTTGACAGAACCACTGAAACGCTTATCTTTCTGAGGATCATAGTTTTTCAGCCCAATCTGAAGTTCAATGGTCTCCACAAAATTACGTTTTTTCTCACTGGAATCCTTCTTAATGTTTGAGATTGCTTCTCTCAAAGCATCACTCTGAAGCTTACTGTACAAAAAAGAAGAGGTCAGAACATGAGAATTTCCCCCTGAAAAGGAACCCTCGGCCGTCTAAGCACCATTACACTCATTAATTCTAAGATTAAAACGAACAATGTATCAGAAAACGAGATGGTATTTAGACCAGTGTCTATGAATAATCCAATAATGTATTTTTGACGGGCTTAAATAGAAGTAATGTGCTAAGTGAAAATGTAAATCGACTTTACAGCAACTAGACACTGCAACTGGATAACTTATAAATAAAGATAAATAGTCGATATCAGTGTTCAACAAAACATAATTTGCGGCGTCTTGATAATGCATGATAAACAGGATGATAGATTGGAAATCCACAAGACAAGCTAAAAACGGACCGTAGGCATGCAAAAAGGTAAACAAATACCTCATTTTTTATCTTTGGCCTTTCCAACAAAGCGGATACAGATCCTCTCCTGCAAACAAAATTGAATCTCGTTAAATGAAGAATCCATATAGCAACATAGACGTGGGAAACATTTAGTTGCAAGTAACTTGCAGAAAGTCCCCATATATGAAATTTTTGGAAGAAAAATTAGAACTCTCAATTCTGGGATCAGTAAAGCATAGATAATGAAAGAAAGATATAGTATCAAGATCTTCTTCGTTTTGTGTTTGCTTGCTAGTATGGTTTCTCAAAGACAGAGCAAGGATTAGAGTGGATAGAGATAGTACCAGCACAAGGCGGCACGCGAGCGAAGCAGCGAAACTGCAAGCTAGGGTTTTCTGGCTGCAATATAATATGTCCAGGAAAGCCTTCGGAAGCTGGCGGAATCTGAGCCGTTGAACGAGTGACCGGCCACGATGATGTACAATAGTATAATGCGCTCATCGTGGCTGTTAAATCATTCAATGGCCCAGATCAAGCTTTATTGCCTGTTTTGGTATCAGGGAAATGGGAGGGTGAGAAGTGAAAGTAGAATTGGAACCCAATATTTTTATGTTTGGGATAGCTAAAGACACTTCTCTAGTGAAATGACTTCCATCAGAAATGATGGAAGTGACTTCTATCAACCCCCTAAAGAATCGGTTCCACTTATATGGGAGTGAAATTTGTTAACTAGTATATTCTCATATGTTTTATCAAATTCACAACTCTGCCTCTCTTGCTTCTTTCCTTTATCTTCAACCTCAACAGCCCCCATCTCCCTCTCTCACAGCGAGGATAGTGAGCTATGGTGATGATGGAGGACAACAACAAATGATGAAGACAGAGGATGACGGAGGGCACGAACAACAATGAGGATGGTAGATGGCGAGACAACGGTGATGATGATAGACACAATGAAGGTGGCGGTGGCAACACCAGGAGGCAACGACGATCTTAACGCTTCTTCACCAAAATTAGAAAGGTGGTGAATTCTTCCTCTTATACAATTCCTCCCTCTTCGATATGCAATTTAGTTCCCTCTTTGTCTTTCTCCTTCTTTCTCATTGATCTACAACTCTTCCTTGTGGTGGGCAGTGGCTATGGAATCACAGCCTTCTCTGTCTTCTCTCTTGTTAGATCTGTGACAGTGAACAATATCCCCATCGTTAGATCTGCAAAGAAGGCGACAAACCTTTGTCTTCTCCTTCTCCCTCTTTAGATCTACGACAGTCGGCATTAGATATTCTTAGTCTTCTCCATCGCCCTCTTAGATTTGTGACGTCCATCTACGACGGACAACATATGACCCTGTTCACCAATTTCAAATCCATGAGTAGCAATAGTAGGCGTATATAGTTGCCATTTGTTCCTCTTTTCACAGTCAACTTCACATAATTTTCTATTATTGTTGATGGCTGATAGTGACCGCTGGTGGATTTTACGGTGGCCGCCAGTTGTAGACTGATGGTTGTTTAAGGTGGATGTGATTGTTGTGGGAAGGATAGGATTTTTTATGGAAGGGTATATTGGTCATTCTACATTTTAAATTAACATACTATTAAAAATATATATATCTCACTTCCATGATCGTAACGAATGCACATTTAACCCTACTCCCACTCCCACTCCCACTCCCTTCAAAAACTCTTTTATGGTACAAAACAGGGCACATTGGATTTAGGGTTTAGGGTTTATTAGCAGGAAGTTTTTATTATTTATGTTAAGATTTTATGATTTATATCTATCCAAATGGAAATTTTTTAAATCATTGGCTTTTCATGTTTTATAAGTATTAGTTTTTCACTTTTAACATTAAGTTGTGTGTATTCTTGTTCTCTACTCTAGCAAAAATAAAAATTATCGCTCTTTGCAATCACTACTATAGATTTGTCTATATATAACAGTTTTTTTTATTGATATTTAATGGTTTTTCAACCGCTAAATATCCAAGCATAAAATATTTATATATAATGATTTTTAACCATTAAATATTAGGTACTATATTTTACAGTTTTTCAAACACAACCGTTATATATAGGGGACTATATTTCATAGTTATAAGATAATGATTGTTAAATATATTGATATATATTTAACGGGTTTTTAGTAACACCCGTGATATATTTTTACAATACTTAATGGTTAGATGATGAACGGTAGAATATTTGTCACCATATGAAGGGGTTTATTTAATGGTTATATGTAAAAACCATTACAACTTAGAATATATGACGGTTATTGGTGAATAACTGTTAAGTATGTGTGACAATTTTTCTTCAAAAAATGTGGGGCTCACTTTCGATCAGCCCCTACAAAACAACCTACAGAAACAACATTAGTAACAACAAACACTTAAAATCATTCAAAAAACAATATTTGCATATTCTCTATCCAAATCAATAGTAATAGATAACAACTTTAGTAACAATAAACACTTGAAATTAAATCACACAAAAAACAATTTTTAAATACTCTTTATCCTAATCAATACTAACAAATAATAACTATGGCAATAAAAAACACTTAAAATCCGTGGCAAGACTCTATACACATACAAAATCACTCAAAAAATAATCTTTACATATTCTTTATCCAAATCAATATCCAAAAGACAAGCTGAAAAACCATTATAGTAGAAAAACTTAATTGAACTCACATTTAGCCAAAATAGAAGAGCTTAAACACCGAACCCACAAACTCTACAAGAAGAAACCAACGCAGACACCATTTGTAGGAGCATCCACAGACCTAGAAAAACTCCAAAACCCATCAAATCCACGAACCCACAAACGGTGAATGGTGAAGTAGAGGTACGACGGAGGAAAAGGGAGCAATACCATTAAGGGAGCGACAGAGGAGTACTATAGGTTGAAGATATTACTACCCCTATACACGTCCTTTTTTCAAAAAGGGAGGTAAAAACATAGAGACGGTGATATTTTTGTAAATAAAGCAGCGAAATCGAAACATTAGGCATCCCAAATTTAAGTTGAGACGCCTAAAGTAGTTGAGACCCTTAAAGTAGAGTTTAGATGTCCCAAATTTTAATTAGGACGCCTAAATATTCCCCCCGGCGTCAAAAATAAAAAGTTAAAAAAATTTGACTTACTTTAGGTATCTCAAATAGGTTTTGGGAGGCCTAAAGGTGTCCCCTGTACACGTCAGATTGTCTAACATGCACCCTCCCCTATTGCTTTTCCATCTTCTCTTCATTCCCATTAACTTTACCAACAACTCCCGTGACTTTATTATTTCCTACTTCTTCATCTTCTTCTCTTCATTTTTACTCTTCTTCCTCCTTTCTATTGCCGGCACTCCACACTATCTTTGCTTTTTTCACTCCACACTCTATCTTTGCTTTTTTCCTCCACCTCCTTCTATTACGCACACACCCCCTCTACATTGTCTTCTTGCTTAATTTTCTCCACCCTCCGGCATACCTCCTCCACTGTGCATACATAGGTCTTCCAAACATCTTCTCTCCACCTTGGTTGGGCACATAGACACCATCGGCTAGCCTTTTCTCTCCTTTCATCAGGTTTGTTTTTTTTTAAATATAAATTTACATGAAAAATTAATTTAAACTTGCAATGTGAAATTATTATAATGCTTTTAATTTATTTATATGATTCTAGTTACTGGAGTAATTTTCCCTTTTGATTGTTTTTTTTCCTAGAATCATAAACTCATTGTTAGTAGTTATGCAATACTAATAATGTTTTTGTTTTATATGTTTGGAGCTTGGAAATCAAGGGAAATACATATGTATGCATATTATAAATAAACGGAGCTTTTGATTGATTTTAATGAAATGAACAACAATTAAAAAAGTAATTTTTTTCTTTCTGTGTGTGGAGCTCTATTTGATTGTTTGAGTTGTTATCGTACATATATAGTATTAGGTTGTATGAGTTGTTATTGTACATATATATATAGTAAAAATTGCAGTGCTGGATGTCCTTACCATTTTCTAATGGACATTGTGGTTTATGAATACATCTTCGATTCTGTTTCTGCATTTTGAATTTGCAGGATAATGAAGAATATAAATAATCATTTTTAAAAAAATAAAACCTTTAGACATCCCAAATTGAGAAAAGGGACATCTAAAGTCCCCTTGCGAAGAGACTTTAGACGTCCCAAATTGAGAATTGGGACGTCTAAAGTTCCCCTGTAAAAGACTTTAGACATTGCTATTTAGAATAGAGATGTCTAAAGTCCTACTTTAGACGTCCCATTTTTTTGGGACGTCTTTTCTAAAATATACTACCCTCCCTATATAGAAGTCCTCCTGTTTTTGGACGTTAAAAGTGCCAAAATAAGGACATTAAAAGCCCTATCTGCAGTAGTAGCAGGATAGTGGTGGAGAAGCCTGAATGAAGTCGTCGGAGGTGTAGAAGTGAGCTCTAAATAACTTTGTAAGTTTCAAATGTTAAACAAAAATAGGTCTGAGAGGTGTTTTTAAAAAAGTATACTTAATAATTGTTATTAAAGAACTGTTAAATATATTATATATGACGGTTCTTTTTGAACAACCGTCAAATATACATCACCTATATTTGACGGTTTTTGACAAACAACCATCAAATAAAAGATACTATTTTTTTTTTCCAAAAAAACCAAACTGATATATAATGGTAGGTCTAAAACTGTTAAATATGTCCTCATATACATAACGTTTGTTTTAAAAATCATTATATATGTGATTTTCGAAACTTCACCTCTGCATGTTTAACGGTTTCATTGTTAAGTATGTAGCAACAAACATAGACAAATTATGAATATTTATGATTATTATTTTGTTGTAATGTGTTTGTCAAATGAGCATGGGGTTAATTTTTCATTGCATTTGTAGGGATGGATTTCCATCGATTAGAACTCCCAATCTAGTATAGATGGAATAATCTTGACAAGTGTTTTTTCTTTGAACCTTCTAGGTAAATATATAAAGATATTTTTTAATTGTTGTCAAATTTTCACTTTGAGCTTAAAAACATGTCTATCTGTGTTATAATATTGAATTATACGCTCGTCCCTTCCCTTATTACTCACTAGAGGCGTATTATACAGTGAGCCATTGATCATTGATGATTAATGAATAATGCAGTTTGTTTTAATAAATTTTATATGATATATTCATATGTTGATGCTGATAGTGTATGAAAAAATAAATTGATTTATATAATTAAGTTTTTTTTGCCAACATTTATATAAGCTTTATGGAAATGTAAATTTAAGGTAAACAAATGGAAAGATAGATGCGACTATGTTCGGTAAAGGCAAACACATACGGGATGGATGAGTTTGCATTACCTGCTAAGCGGATCTTAAGCTCACAAGCTCATCCCGCAAAATGATAGATAGATGAGTTTGAATTATCTACTGAGTGGATTGATGAGTTTACAAACTCATCCCACAAAATGAGTGTTGTATATCGTAATTTTCGTTGTATAATTAGCGTTTGTTTGGATCAAATAATACCAATAAGATAATGCATGAGAAGATGTATAATTAGTGTCAGTCTGGATCAGTTTGAAAAGCACGTTCACATAAATTAAGATAAAACTTTTCTTATTTATTTATCTCGTACATAATAAATTTAATTAAAAAAAATAGCTTATACTGTTAATCCAAATAAATTACAACATCGCCAATATGTACCCAAAAAACTTCACAAGAAAATTGACACTAGCTACGAAACTAAATATCTTAGGCATAAAATATACAAATATGAGAACAGTTGAATGGACCACGTTTAAAATCCGAATAAAACTTGATTACTGCACGAAAGTGTGATCAAATTTTCCCGATCTACGTACAAAAGCCATTCAGCGTCGATTGACCATCCTATTCACATTCCATCACGAAATAATTGATTAGCTCATTTTGTTTGTAGATTAAATTCTATTGACGGGTCTTAGTTAACGATACAAGTGCTCTCGTTCACGTCTTTCAATTCCCCTTGTTCTTGTGATGAATCGCACAGAAAGGAAGCAAAATACAAAGGAGAGTTCATCATCAGAAACTGGGTCGATGGATGGGGACAGAAAGACAGATCAGAGAAATTAACACAGGGAATTATGATAACAATTTAATTATGAATTAGCAAGTCCTCTGCATCCTTAATCTGGGAGACTTGGCTTTCCTTGCATCGGCAATAAGCGCATCACGAGCAGCGATAATCATTTGGTGAGAACCAAGGAGTGCATCGAACGTAGAAAACTCGATCCAATCCTTCATCATCTGCTCCTTACCCCATTTATCTGGAATCTTCACCTTCCCTGCTACCTCGTCCCTGTGCCTCTTGAGCCTCTCGCGTCCGGCATCTTCTCCGGAACTCGACGGCGACAACTCATTCGGCATCTTCGCACCTGCCGGAGCAGTGTCTGCGAAAAGCGAAGCAAGAGGAGGAGGAGGATTTCTGATTGTAGATCTGGAATCTTCCATGGATGAATGAGAGGTGAGATCGATAGATTGAGGAGGAAAGAAGGAGGAGGATTGAGATTTATAAGAGGGGAAGGGAAAGAGAACGAGTGGGGGTTTAAGAGCACACGTCATGGTAACATGAACATAGCTTTTGTATGGCATGCGACGTCTCTACGTTTCCCGCCAGACTTCGATAAACCAATTGTGTGGTTTCCCTCATGCGTACGTTTCTTTAGATTTTCTTTGACTTGTTGAGCGCGGGTAATACGGCCCAACCCGCGGGTGCATGAGTTGAGACAGGATTAAGGTTGGGAAAATACCAATCAGTAAAAGTATGGGTCGTATAGGCTCGCACTGCATGGTTTGTGGGTTGGCCCGTAAATTTTTTTTTACATATAATAATTTCACAAAATTTACAAGTTGTTCATTTCTATCTTGGTACCTCTCAATCCAAAAAGAAAAAATCTTAGCCTATTCTTTTTTTTTAAATAAAATTATTATATTTTGGTTGTTTGAGGATGAGTTTATATTTTGTTTATAAACTTTGGCAAATTTGATAATTTTATCTCTCGAATTGTGAATTATGTTTTTAAATTTTTATAAGAGGAATGATTGATGCCAGGAAGGTAAATTTAATAATTCATATATATGTGTCTCGTATTTTAGATTGTCTTTAAAAAATAGGAATTTTTTTTATCAAAAGAAATATACAGGCCTGCGGGCTAGCTCATAACTTGCACATTGTGGGTTAGGGTTGGTAAAATGCCAACCCGCAGAAGTGCGGGCCGCATGAGCCTGCACCTCACTGCTCATGGGTTGGTATGGGCCAGCCCGTATTCCCGACTCTACTTATTAGGGATTTTATTCATGAGGTGGGCAGCCACTGTCATCTCATGTGATTTTTTCACCTTCATTTTTTGACATTTTAAAAAAAAAAAATTCTTAAATATTCCTATCACCCCGAATGTAGAAATTAAAATATATAACTCATGTAACATGTTTGTTAGTTTCCTTAAAAGAAACTTATATATAAAAATTACCTTTAATATAATATAAGAAAAATTGTTCATAAATACCTAATTGAAAACTTATTTGGTAAATGGGACTTTTATATATAAATAATTTTTCCCATGTGTAAAAGATATTCTTTTGTGTTTAAATAATATTTCCTGTGTTCAATATATCTTTCCTATGTGACATTTCCTTATAGGGGTGGCAATAGACTAGGCTAAGCTAGGCTTTACCTAAATAGGCCTGAGCTTGGGCCTACAACGGAAATTTAAAGCCTGAGCTTGTATGTTGACTTTTTTTAGGCCTGAGCCTGGACTTTCAAAAGGCCTGGCAAGGCTTAAAGCCTGTTTAAAAGCCTACTTAAAATATAGGCCTTTAAATAGCCTTTAAAACCTATGCATTCAAATTCATATATAACCGCCTTCACACTTATTTAAAATATTATATTATATTTTAAAAGCCTAGCATCCATTTTCGTTGTAATATAAAGGCTTAGTAAGGAAAAAAAAAGAATATCTTGTGACAACAATTGTTCGAGCAAATAGAAATAAGAAAAACTAATGTCTACTGACTAATGAGATATATTTTTTAAAATTGATCGAGCATAACAAGTAACATGTAAAATTAGATTTTATCTCTTGTACTATTTCCATATAAATTGGGACAAATTACTCCTATTAAGATTATAATATTTCATTTGACACTAAAATAAACTCATATAGATTATTATGCTTTAGTGGACAACGTAAATCAAGGAAGAAGGAGTGAGTTAACATTGCTATCTTGAGCGACCAGAGAGAAGAGAAGTAGGGGTTAATGATTGATGCGAAAGTAAGGACTGAGAGTAATGATGATGAAATATGAAACTTAGAATTAATGTTAAGTTAGTAAATTTATAAATAATTTATACAATTATTTAGACGATACTATATATTCTTATATTATAGTATATATTAAAAAAGTTTAATAGGCTATGCCTGTAGGCTAGGACCAATGAAAATAAGCTTAACTTATTTATGTCGGCTAGGCTGGCCTATTTCCATTCCTATTCCTTACGTTTGAACAATCTTCATTTATGCGTAAAAGATCTTCTCTTAAATATTTTCATGTCTCATTTTGTAAATAAGTTTCCGTTGAAGTATTTATAGACAATTCTACCTTTAATATCTATATTCAATAATAAAAAAGTTGGGGAAAATTATAAATCTTGGCCGGCAAACCTAAAAAGGGAGGTATTAAAAAAGTTGGATATACGAGCAGGCTTAATTTTGCATTCTACTAATGTTTTTACATATGTTAAATTCAAGCTCTCATTTATATATGGACTTATATATATTGAGGGAGAGGGAGAGGGAGAGGGAGAGAGCTTTCTTCCTGTGTGTGTGTGTGTGTGTGTGTTCGCGTGCTAATGCAGATTGATTCAAATGTGTAAAATAGATTTTAGTTCATTGCAAATCTAGAAAACAATAATCATGTATATATTCATTTAAGAATATAGTAAATATATATCCTTAGAAACAACTTTTTCAGCTAACTTTATTTAAGAGATAATTAGTATATTAAAATTAATTATATAAAGATGTTCCATGAACAGAATATCATGTTGGTTAGTTGAGAGGAACAATTTCCTTACCACATATCACACTAAGTGAAATAGAATAAGGTAAGAAGTACTAGACATAAGTTTATTATTACCTCTTATATTTAATGAGAGCCCGTTGAATAATAGGCTCTTATATTAAGAATTTGAGAGAGCAATTTGTTTAGTGGTTACACAATCTTATCAAGTTTATAACATGTGCGTCTTTTCTGATATTTGAACTCGAAAGTTAACGGATCTAGCAATGACTTGCCTCACTAAACCCAGCCAAATTTGTCTTGGGTATTAGTGTGATTTGGTGTCATCTATGATATAACGGTAAATTTTGGTCGTTTGGCGTTATTAGTGTCATCGTATGCATGTTAACTGTAATGCTGTATAATGAACCTTTGTGAATAACCTTACAGGAATGAATCTCCATTTCCTGGGAGGTATCTCCATTTTAAATGACTAATTTCAAACGGATCGATATTACTCTTTCTTGCTGCAACTTATTTTTCACTCTGCTAAAAATAACTCATATTTCAACACTTGAGCTGAAACAAAGAGCAGGCATATCATCACATACTGTAATAATCGATACATGAATCCTGCAATTTCTGTCGCATTTCATTTCTAAATGTTTCTTCAGCTCCAGCTGAATCCGTTCAAATCCAGTTGTTTGCAGCTCATCGCGGCATCGTTTTCTTCGCGGATGTTGAGATCCAGTCTCGATGCTGCAAAATAAGGTAATCTATACTCCTGAGGAACTTTTTCTTCCAGTGGTTTAATCGATTCTGGCTTGCTTGTGTTTCGGTGTTGAAATTCACCATCTGATTCTCTGCCCATCATTAATCTCTCAGTTTCTCGTTCAAGTCCGATGCTCATAGATAAATCGCTCGGACTTCTTTCTGCAGCGTAACCTCTTCTTTCCGAACCCTTGCCCAAAGGATTGCTCAGAAAGTTGCTGTTCTTTTTCAATTCGTCGCACCACTTGAGTTCAGAGTTCCTCAGGATAGGTGCTGCTTCCATGGCTTCCCTTCTTTCCATGAATGTACGGCCATTGAAGGATCTTAAGCCCATCCCTGGATTTTGAATTTCTAGTTCCTTTTGAGATCCATCGCAGGATGTGAGGCAGCTGTCCATTGAGCAGTCGTTTGGCTGGTTGTTTTGTTGTGTTTGCTGTGGGCAAAATCCTTGTAGCTCCTTCAGTTCTGAAAAGGCAGAACTCAAGCACTGAGACGATACTTTGGACACAAGCTCTGAGAGTTGAACTTTTGCTGCTTCAAGTCCCACCATCCCCAAATCCTGTCTACCAAGTGTTTCTTGAGCTTTCTCAAGCACAGCCTGCAGGTATTTCCCTTGGGCCTCTATGCGAAGCTGCAAGTGTCTCTGTACCTGGATGGATTCATAATGATTTTGTCAGAGTTTTTCAAAGTCTGAAGAAACTTTAAAACTGTATAAAACTAGGAACAAGGATAACTTTTAATTTCAAAGTCTGAAAAAAAAATTCATGCATGATGGCAATGACTCACACCTCAAGTTGTTCATTTAGTCTTCTCTGCACTTCAATCTGCATCTGCAGGGCCTCGCTTATATGTAGATCTCTGGGAAAAGAGGACTGGATGTTAGAACCTAAAATGGTTAAATTCCTGATTTAAAGAAAGAGCTTTTGAAAAAGGTGAATTTTGCTCACTTGTTAGGCTGTGGCGCAAGGCTTAAGTTGTTCATATGAGTTCCATTTGTTTCAGGAAGTCTTTCTACTGTTGCTGCACCTGCATTAGTTGCTGGTAAGATAAGTTTGTTCTTCATAGACAAAGCTTATGTTGTTCATAGTTTTCTCTGTCATCATATTAAGAAGTGGAAGAGATTGTTCTCTTACTGATTTTCTGTGTCACATTGTTACTTTGTCCATGCAGATTCTTGCTCAATCTATACTTCTGGAGATAAAAAGGATGGGATTAGCAGTTGCTATGCGAATTTCATGCCACACAACTTAAGGAAAAAAGGATGTTACTAATAGGCTTAGCGCTGATTACACAAAATATATGAAATGGGCATTAAAGTGGAGATTATTTTTTCGGCCAACCAAATGGCAATTTAATTAGCGAAGCTATACAATATGTTTCATACTTGTAATTTCGTGACTAAATATGAAGCATCTGGAAGAATATGACAGATTATGCTATACAGTATGATCCGTGATATAGACGTAATCACGTCTGAAATATTTAAGTTAGTTACCTAAAATGTAAAAAAAAAAATTGAAGTTGGAAAAAGCTGGCAATTTTCAAAATTTCATCTATGAATAGAGGAAGGAGGAGAAAATAAGGATGCCAACCTCGATAATTTGTACTATTGAACCTCTTTCTTATAGCTTAAAGTATTGAACTTACATAATGATAATTAAAAAAAAAAAAGTCAGTTATTCTGCAAGTGGAGATTTCGGATAGTATGAACTAGAATTGATTAGCTGTGAATGTTACTTTCTCTGCTTGAGGGGAAGAGTGAGACTAAGATACCACTTAATGACTGATTAAAAAAATGCATGCATTTGAGATGGTAGATCAAAATTGATACAATCCTGAAATAACAAAAATATAATCTTGACACTTGAGATTATTACCTGAAGATGGCTCTTTAGATGATACAAAGTAAGCCCTGGAATACCCATGAGTTTCATTACTGTCTTAGGAGTTGCCTCTGCAGGGGAAAATGATTGTACTTTGCATTAGTAAATTAAAACTTCTGCAGGACATGACATTGTTATGATCATATTCACTAGAAGATTGTGAGAACTCACTGTCAGCTCCACCTAGCTGATTGACTGCTTCTATAAACCTGGTATGTAGATCTGCTGTCCATTTCAATCTGGGCTTAGCATCAGTGGAGAGGACAAGTCCAGAATCGCCAGAGCCATTCCCAGTTTGAAGGAACATGTGCCTCTCAGCTGATATTGGCATTCTGGAAGAAGAAGAATGGATGTTCTTTCCTTGGTGTTGGTGATGATGGTACATGATTCTATACTCTAGGTAACCTTGCTAACTCTGGAAGGTGGAAGTGGAACTTGATAATTCTCTAGTTTCAACTCTTACTGCTTGACCTGACAAACAAAGAAAACTTCTTATAATTTGTTGTGCTTGTATTTTTTCTTTTCTTCCCATCTGTCCTAGGAGGCATGCCAAACTGATATTTATATCTGAAGATGGCGAGGGAGTTAGTAAGTAACGCATGGAATCTTTGGATAGAACCAATTGAAAACCAAACTTAATCCTTTGTGTGTGGTGACCTGAGAAATAGAGATATTATTCCTTCCTACTTTGGCTAACTTGTGTGTGGGCCCGGTTTTCTCAGTTCCATTTTCCAATTCTCAGACTGCAAAATACAAACTTCCTAAACACCTCAGACCTCGCTTTAGGTTCCAGAATTGATCCTTCAAATTTTAACCCACTGACATTCTTATTCCTTTGCTAGAGACTAAAGTAGGAATCATGTTCCCCCAAATATGAAAGAGGATTTATTTGTTTCCCCTCTCCCTTTTCTCTGACTTGGTTCTGGGGAAGCCAATATCCCTCTCGACTTGGAACCACCAAGCCTCATACTTTTAACTTTTTTTGGGTTCTAATGTTGTTGGAAGCTAGAGCTTAAATCTTATGTTCCTTAATTTGATCTTGGGGTAATTGTATCAGTCCTGAACTTGCCTAGCTCTTTGTTGGTATGATGAAGTGGTAAAGGAAGCAAACAAAGACATGAAAGAACGTATTAATTGGTTGCATATGGGAACCTAGAGGAAAGAATCTATTGACTAAGGCATCTTGAAAATCTGCAGCAACCCATGCAAGAAGAAAAAGATACAATAAAATAATACAAAACTAAAAATTTGAAAAGATGCTTCCCATGGGACTGCTTGTGGAGGTAAGGAATAGAATAAGAATACGTTCTGTTTTGTCTGCTTCAATAAGTTTGGTACTTATTCAGCCCCCACCGTATAAAATTCGAGAAAGAATGGGCCCCTGAATTATTCATTCTTTGTTTGGGCACAAAAACGAAGGACCCATCATCCTCTGGAATCCTAAGCAGGTGGGACCTGATTATAAAGAAAAAGCGAAGATTGTGCCTTCTTCTATACTTGCATTTGGTTAAATACAGTACTACAGCAAAAGGACCACTTGCCTCTTCCCTTGACTTGTACCTTGGTTAATGAAGCAGATTCTCATATATGAATCCATACAATACATTTTTTCCGTCTGTGTCCAGCTTTTAAATTTGTTTCATTGTTCTTATCCACTAGAACTTGTTACAAATTATAATAAAACCATTCTTAGTCCTTCGCATAACAGCTTAAACTTTTAAGTCAGAGTAGTAAATGACATGTGATCAGATGATTTAGAGTTCAATTCCTGTCATTTCTTGTTCTTTTAATTCAAGTCTAAAGGACATTTGAGAGCTATGTTAGATCTTATTATAAAACCATTCATAGGCTTTTTATTTGACAGTTTAAGCTTTTGAGTTAAAAGTGGTTCTTGACGGAACTTTTACTAAAACCATACTGGAAGAAAACAAAATCGTGTAGTTGGATCAAAATGATTGGGCAAGAATGGATGGATTAGTGTATTTAGAGCTGTTCATATGGGAACAGTAAGTGCATGGCATATACCATACTAAACCATTTTAAAAATTTTATTATATAGAATCTGATTCAGTTTTAAGACAAACGCAATCCACAAGCAATGCATATGTCAACTGCTTCTGTGTCTGCATTATTTAAATAGTAGAGATTATGTTTTACAATAATAGAAAGTAATGAAGTACTAGATGATCAAAACATCAGGAATATTATTATATAATGATCACCAGTTAATGCAGAATAAGTTTTGATTACATATATATGTCATAAAAGATCAAACCACTTGCTGTTGGACATATATTCATAAACTGTATCTGATATTCTGGTACCCATTCATCAGGTAATAAAGAGATCTGTGAAGGAAACATATATTATTTATAGTTATCTTAATAACCATAGAAAGAAATAAGCTGAAGATTCCTTGAACAGTATCTTCACATCACTTCTCTCCTCGTTCTTGTGCTTGATTCTGATTTTTGGAATATTTAATGTGGCCACAGGGGAATCTGTGGGTAAAGTTAAAGTTGAGTTCCTATGTAGTTTTCTGTCATGTGGATTGGAATAATTTGGGGCAAGAGGATTGATATGCTACTCTCCCATCCTGATGTGGAATTTGCTCTCTCCGATGGACTTCATATAACCACATGGCAAATTCTCTTTATCAAGGTATGAGAAACCTATCATGAAAGCTCAAAGAATATGTGTCGTTTAATCGTAGAAGGAAATTACCTTCTCTAACCATCACATGTCTAGCAATAATTTGGTGCGGCAAAACTATGATATATTAGGTCTGATGGCGTCATGCTGATGGTAAGCATGAATCATTAAATTAACAGGCTACTGCTAGTGCTCAGAAGACATATTTTGAAGGTGCTATACTGGTATCTTTAACACTACTTAAACCCCTACAAGATTTTAAAAGTGAACAAGAAACCCTTCTCTTGAATAGGCATTTCAGCTCAGTACGTATCAATACTTGTGTAGGAGCACTTGCTGTTTTGCGTGATGTGAAATAAGTATGAAAGATGAGTTTTGTCTGGTAAAGTGTAAAAGAGTTGTTTTTTTTAATTAATTCTGGTGTAAAACCAACAACCCTACAAAATAAGTGTTTTTGCATTTTATGAGACAAAACTCTTCTGGCATATTTATCTTGTACAACGCAAAATCATTCAAGATGCATTATCAGTTCATCACTTTAATGACACGGGTGGAAATGGAAGAGAATAAAGGGGACTAACTTTATGCCCTATTGCGTCTACCGATTGGAGAAGTCTTAGTCTAGTGCGTTGCTTGTTTAATTTTATATCATTGTTGACCGTCCAATAGGAGGTTCTGCACTTAGAAGTGTCAATGATGTCTTAGTGTTTTTGATGCTGTCATAATTAACCATTGGTTTCTAAATGTTTCATATACCTGTTCAGGGGTGTTAATAATTTATAGAAACTGTAAAGCTGTGTTATACAGAATAAAACTTTGTTCTGCGGCTTCCATATCAAGTTTCTAATAGGACCATCTTTCCCATATTGGCAGTCATCTTCGGTTGATGCTCTAAATCTGTCCTTGTTGCTTTCTAGTCTTATATGCACCTTTTATGAGTATGTCTTGTACAGTGGATTACTTGGCTTTTTTGGCTACTAGTGTCCAATCCATCCGCCTTCCTTTACCTTCTTCAATATGGAACATGTCCCACCTATGCCAGTGGACATAGTTTTTATTCTTCTTGGTACTTCAGCTTCTTCTTTCTTATATTATGATACACTGATTCACTTTTAAGGCTAGCGGTCAATTATAAGCCTCAATCCAGTCTCCACCTAATTAGCTTAAAAAAGATTCGATCTTAACTCTTAGGCTAGATGGCCACTAGACTCTGATTTTTTTTGTTGCCATGATGGCATTGGATGAAATGCAAAGCGAGAAATGACCACGGAATGCTATTCTCACGGGGAAAAGTAAAAGAAAGGAGGACAAACCGGAAAAAAAAAAAAACCAAAGTAGAGAAAATGAAAGTTTCATAGATTCTGGAGAATAAGAACATAAGAATCTTAACTCAGACTAAAGCCTATATAGGTCATATATATTCTCAAGTAAAGAATATGGTTATTCTTTTTCTTCGAAAGCCACGAAAAATGGATTCTCACATCCCCACCACCCATCTTTTTTACTTGATGTGATCAGATGCCCCTGCTTGAAGCATTCATTATTATTATGACTTGTAACTGTCATCTCCTTAATAGTTGTAGGAATACTAATACTGATATATCTTTTTCAGGGGAATTGCTATTTTTATAGATTGTTTAATGTTCTTGTAAGATTTGGGTTTGTCTTCTGCTTTTTACCCATCATGCTTCTGGGAAGTGACCTGTTTTTGACATCTGCTTTGCATGCTCTTCATTGTGATCCGTGTCTAGCTGTCTCTTCATTTTGGATGATTCCTGTACCTTTTTCCAACTTGCTCCTTCCCACTTTGTTTCTGATGGTTGGAATAATAAGCGTCCATCTGTCCAAGTCTTCACGCCTGTGATCAACTTTTATTTTGATTTATCAACTAGCTATATCTTCTTAGACTGTTTTCTTTTATTTTGTGAAAGTTTGCTGTATCTGATTATGATAATTCTGCCAATATATAAGATATTGTGTTAGAACTGATAGGATGATATAAACGGACTTTGGCTGAACTTTCATTACATGCAGATATCAAAATTTGAGAAAGAAATCAAAGAATAGGATTCGATGAGATAAAAAAGGCATATAAGGTAAAGAGTTCCCACTTCCAGGAAGATGATTCATACGGGTATAAATACCATCGCAAATAAAATGACAGCAATTGTCCCCAAGGAAACAAATAAATTAAATGTTCAAGCCATTAAATTTGAGAACTTCCATTTAAAAATTTGCGTATTTCAATCTTGTTAGGAAAGGAATAAAAAATGGCTTGAGTTTTTATTTTTTATTTTTGGGTGGAGGGAAGAGTTAGCATAATCTTGCACCAGAACATGACATGGCCACTGTTCAAAAAAGTTTCTTAGAAGAATTATATTCAGGTCTCGCATAAGAGAAAAAATAAAAAAATAGTCTCTTGAACTTGTCAATGATACTTCTAAACTTGTTAATCGAAGCCCATGATCTTGTCAATGGGACAATTTCTTTATTTATTTTTTTTGTACGGGACCTGAGTGTAATTCTCCCAGGTTTCTTTCCTTTCCTTTTGATTAATTAGGTTTGGATTGCAAAAGGGAAGCTGTCTAATGGCAACATAACTCACCACACTTAGATAAGGTCTCAAGCTCAAAATCATTGTTGTCATGTTTATGTGTGAGTACGTTTAGTTTGATTGTATGAAAAGAAATACTTGGACTGATGATATTAAAATTTAGATTCTTCAACTTTAAAAATGCTATCTAGCCAAAAGTTATTGATAGCATTTACCAAAGTTTGATAGATGAGATTGTTTGTATAGCGAAGAAGTGATATTCAAGTTATTGACAAGCTATTGATTGAGGTAATAAATGACCATAGTTTCATATCAGCTTCGTAAAGAGGAGAATACGAGTACAAAACTTGGAAAGCATATTCATTGAGAGAAGTGCAAAACCTTTGCACTCTTAGTCAAAGATGTGATATTCAAGTTTACATAAGTATTCTAACAAAATTATTTCTATGATCTGATAAATATAATATCAAGTTATTTTCAGCCTTAGCAAGAAGGGATGTGCTTGATGCATAAATAAAGAGAAATTATAATGAAAGAGAACACAACCAAAAAGAACCTAAAACCCAAAGAACAAAGTTATGAATTGCCATGTTAAGATGTGTGGTCACTTTATTCCCAGTGCTGTTCTCCTCTTTGTTTCTCACTGGAAATAAAGTTACAGCATCTATTTTTTTTTTTTTTTTTGCCAGTTACAGCATCTATAAATGCATTGTATCTTTCAGTAACATATATAGGATAATGGGATTGGATGCATAAATTGATAGATATTTTATAACTCTTATCCCCCTATCCCTATTATTATGAGAGTGTATGAGTTGTAAAAAGTGCTTATATTATAACACCATAATCCCTATATTCTCATCATCTTCAAAGAAATCAAATTATTCGAATTCATACGTATCAACAACGATAAATACATCTGTTCCCCCCCCCCCAAACTTCTTTCAATTTCCATTTATTTATCACGCTTTTTAAAGTGAGAATTTTCTCCTTTTTCCATAATTTTTTTTATGCACAAAAATTATCTAGAATAATTGTTCAAACGTTGTGAGTGACAGACTTCTTGTTAGGTAAAAAATGACCCTTTCTTTAAATATAAGCATTAACTAAACCTGCGAATTATGAATAATTTTTTATGCACGGAATAAATAAATAAATAAATAATATTAAAATAAAAAATACCTAAAAATAAAAATACAGAAAATATTAATATGCGTGATAAAAATAATATTTTTAAAAGAGAGGAATGTATAAGTAAAAGTGTTTTTTTTAATAAGGGTTAAAGTGTAATTTTAATAATTAAGTTTTTCCCGAGAGGCTTTTGGCACAAATCAATTTTAGAAGGGGAAGAAATAACAATAAACAATCTAAAAAGATACAAATTCAGCAAAACCGTTAACTTTAACCAAATGACGTTAAATTATAAGAGAAAAAAACTCTTAATAACGTTTGAGAAAATTTAACGATTTTGTTGAATTTACACCATTTTAAATTGTTTATTTATTTTTTTCGCCTCATTTAAAACTTATTTGTGTTAGACTCCCCTTAAGAAAAACTTAATTATTAAAATTACATCTGAACCCTTTTAATAAAATAAGAACAAGTGCAAAGACTGACATATATCTAGTCGAGGCAAGCCAATATTTGGCATGCATTTACCCTTACGGCCACATCAGCATCGTTTGCCTTGTTTGCTGCTGAGGTGGACACTGTGAGAGTCCGATTTGTAATAATTCTACAAAGCCTCAGCATTAACTATTAAGCTAATTACTTCCTTCTACCCATAATATAATAATCCCCTTGATATATTCGTTGATTAATTTAGAAATATTAAAAAAATAAAATAAATAACTTGATAGTATATCATTTAGCTGATAAGAGGAATTAGGCCTCATAAGATGCCTCTTTAAAGTCCATGGGCCTATCCCAAAATGGGGTTTAATTACATTTTCTTCCTAACGAATGGTTTTTTTTTTTGACTTGAATGAATGTTTTTTGGGAAAATATTAAGAAAATACCATCTAAATTTTAAAATCCTAAATGAGTGATTTGATAAAAACTTGAGTTCTCAATCCCATTACTTTATTTGTCAATCCCATTACTTTTATTGTTAACAAAATCAATATAAGATTTTAAAAGTTTAAGTGATATTTTTGTTGTTTTGTGATTTTCCTTTGTTTTTTAGTGTTATCCTCCTTCGAGGTTAGAGCGCTAATTATCTTTTTAGTACATTTTCAACTAACAGCTTATTTGTAGTTTATTTCACTTTTTCAATCTACATATAATTAAGAAATTTTAATATTAATTATTACTTTTAGTACTTCCTATGAGATCTATTTAACTAATTTGGATAGAATGAGAAAATTGATTATATTAGTTGTAAAAAATGTATATTTGTATCTCTTAAATCATCTATTAATGTAAACTCTTTTAATATATATAATCAACATGGATAATTAAAAAAAATGACAAATACGAGGGGGCAAAGCGGATCCAGCGTCATATTAATATCAAATCTATCATTCAGTTAGTATGTTTGGATTAACTTTTGAAAATAATTTTTACGATTTATGAGGTAAATATATAAAAAAAATTTTATCTCAACTTATGAAAAATAGCTTTTAAAACCATGATTTAGGTGTTTTCCAAACACTCACTTAATTATATTAGGCCCCAGTGCTACATCTAGACTCGGATGATAATTGTAACAATTGTCACACGCTTACACTAGAATCATGTATTTCAAGCGCCAGCCTAGGGACTGTGCTTTGGGCACAGTAGGACTAGTCTTGTGCTGACGTGGTATGGTTGCTGGTCAACCACACTTGCAATTCTCCGGCGATTTTCTCCACATTTCACCATTTTCAACCTCGTTCATGCTTTAACGCTCCGCTGTACACCGTCGTCTATACCGCCGCATGGAGTCTCTCTTCGACACCATCAATGTACGAGATCTTCTATCCGCCCAGGACCTCTCTGACCCCACCTCCCCTCTCTCTGCACCTGATCTCCGACTCCTTATCCAGCGTCTAGAATCCCATTCTCTGCACATCAAATCCAAAGTTCAGTCTTATATCATCTCTCACCATGAGGACTTTGACAATCTCTTCTCACTCTGCAACGACGCTGTTTTGCAGTCCCATCAGATCTCAGATGGCGTCTCCGACATCTTGCGGTTACTCTCCGATTCTCCGGTCGACACTGGGGTACGCGAGGTGTTGGAGGAGATGAAGAATAAGAGGCAGGAGTTGAAGGTAAAGCGGGAGCTGCTGGGACTGGTGAAAATCATTGGGGATGTGAACGGGAGGTTGAAGGGTGTGAGGGATGGATTGACGAATGGAAGGCTAAAATTTGCTGCTGAGGGGTTGAGAGACTTGAAAATGGGTTTGAGGATTGCTGATGATGATAATCATGGGGTTCAAGGTGAGGAGCCAGTGGTATATGGATTATTGAGGAAGGAATGGTCTCAATCCTTTGAAGAGGTACTCAATTCTATTCCCTCATATCTTTTTTCCAATTATTCTTTAATTGTGCCTAAGTTTTAGGCTCTGAGGTCATTGAAGAGAATGCAGTGTTAAGGAAAATTTCTTTGAGTTGTAATGCTCTATATTCATACATAGGAGAGCCGAGGTTTACTGATACAAGACTTCGATGCCTCTCTGGAATATGGACGCTTAAATAACTAGGTACTTAGAATCGCTCCTAGGTGGTGCAATGCTGGACTGTTCTGTTTTTCTTTAATATTTGTTAACATCGATAGATTAGTTGTAAAAAAATGACAACTTAATCGCAAAGTGAAACACTAATATTGGTACTTTTGATTAAATTTGTATTTCAAGCGAAATCTTAGACAATTTAAAGGAGAAATTGTTTTCAAGAAAAAGGAAGTATGGTTAAGAAAAAATGTATAGAACATGATCAAAAGCATGCCTAGAATTTGTTTGCAAATTGTGCGAAATTGAAGTAGGGTGTAGCAAATGAAATCGTTGCATGAAGACCGACAAGATGCAATGCAATATCGTTATTTATTTACATTCTGTATTTCTCAATTGGAGGTTACATACTAAGCTATCTGGATATGAAATGTTTTATACCCGACCCCCGTAATTACCTTTGAGTTCCTTTTTGTCTCTGGGTGTTCCTGCTTTTATCTCATCGCTTTCTATTTCTTCTCAGTCTCTTAAGTTTGTCCATCAGTCTATGAGCCTTGGATACCTTCTTTTTTTAAATAATAACCAGTCCAGTATAGTAAACTTTTTTAACACTTTACTATGACAATCAACTCATATTTCACTTTGTATGGTTTGTTTGATTATTTCACAGTACATATGATTGGATAGTTTGTGACTTTTATTGAATTTGTGATTGTATTTAGAGGAATTTGATTTGGTTTGGGTCTGTAGATTCAAGAGGTCCTATTAAAATTTATGGAAAAGGCTGTGCAATTTGATGGGAAATCTAATCGAGTTGAAGTCAAGTATCATTTGCAAGTTGATAGTATTAATGGGATTGAGCTCCAAACAGTTATGGAGGCAATGGAAGTAAGTTAATTCATTTCGTTATCATACCCTATATTTGATGGGCTAAATTGTATGAATTGATTCCTTTCCTAATTAAACACTACTTATAGGTGGTTGGCATTCAAGAATATGGGCTTGCTAAAGTTGCTGATTTGATGATCAAGTATATTATTACTCCATTCCTAAATTCTGGACAGTCTGTTTCATTTCTTGAGGAATTGAATGAAGAGTCAGCAGTATTGAAGACAGTCCCATCTGAAGATGCTAAAGTAAGTGTTGCATTTTATGGTTTCATAATTGTTGTACCTTTATGCCTTGCTGGGCCATTGGCTCATTGCAAAGCTGTCTGTAATGATATGCATGTCATAGAAAAAGGTGGGATGGCTTCTTTCCTGGGTATGCTATTGAGCTTTGGCATTCTCATTTATTGATCACTGATTTCTTGAATGAACTGGCGCTAATCATTGACGTCTAAAAGGATCCATGCATATGGAGGAGGGGCTGTGGGATACATTTGCTAGATTTTAAAATACAACTAGGTAGGGCGCCGTGCAGCTACATAGAACTCGAGGTTGAGCCACACTGTCCACAACTTGTGAAAAGTGCATCTCCCTGTCTATTTTTTAATTTATATTAATATTGATGATAATCGATGTTGATTATCTATTCACCTCTGCTTATGTGAAAATAATGTTTTTGTTAGAGTCAAATGTTGAACAGCATGTTGTTGGCATGACTTCCGTCAATTTTCCTGTATGTTGCATGAACAAGTTTTTATTTTTATTTTTTTGTTGAAAGCAAAAGTTGACTCCATGTTCCTGTTACATAACTGCTATGAACTTTTTCTAAATGTCTGCTTTTCCAATTGACAGATTGAAAATTCTGACGGAGATTTTCTCTATTCAAGGATTCTACTAGTTATTAAATTTATTTACAGAAGTATTTGCTACCAAAATGCTTCTTGGATACAATGTTTTGGACGGTTGATGTGGCCCAGAATATCAGAATTGATAATATCTAGCTTTCTTTCAAAGGTTTGCTTCTAAGTGCTTTGTCATAATTCTTTCCATGTAATTCTTCTAAAAAACCTTTATCAAGTTAATACTGCATTGGTAAATTAAAATTTGATTGGGAGCTGCTGTTGCCTGCAAGCTCATATAATGTCTACTCTTCCAGCCAGTGAATATATGATCTTGATCAAATGGTAAAATCCGATGATTAAGACATTATTTGTTGTTAGGTGTTGTGTCTAATATTTATATATAGATTTCTTTTAAGAAAGTATTTCAAGCTTGCAGATAAAGTCATTTGAATTTTTTTGTTTCAGGTTGTCCCCACAGATGCATCAAAACTTCCAGACTTTCAGAAAATAATCAAATGTACCTCAGATTTTGAGACGGCCTTAAAAGAAATCATGTTTATTTCAGCATCTGATGACAAGGATAATAGGCTGAGCAATTTTTCTGAAAATGTTGAGGTTCACTTTGCATCTAAGAAAAAGATTGAGATCTTGGCAAAGGCTAGAAATCTACTACTAGGTTGTGACTTTGCCATTCCTAAAGTGAGTTTTCTAGATCTGGTGAATCATTCTGTTGTATATCATGACGTCATGGCTATTGACAATGAGTGGTGCTTCAGGAGTATACAAGGGATGAGTCATCCAGCCATGTTGTTGACTTATTATTCTTATCAGAAAGGTGTTTGGTGTCTAAAGCAGCTAAACAACTGGTGGAACTAGTTCATCAGACACTGCAGGTGCACAAACCAGAACAATTAACATTTTATGTGTTCTGTATTATGTTGAAAATTGAATGTTTTATGCGTGCTGCATTGTTCTGTTGCTGGTGTATATAGAAGGTCCGATATTGCTATATACTCTATTTTTTTGAGTGTTTTCCAATTCCATGCGGTTCAGTTTGAACTCAACCCCAAGCTTACTTTTATATATGTATATGGAACTTTATTCATTTCATCCTTGCTGGTTTTCATCGTATCAGATTTTGATTTTACAATCTCAAATAGAGCACATTTTTATTATGGTCAAACTGCAAGGCCTGTAAATGTTCAAGTACTACCATTTCTTGTTCCTTTTTATTTGCTAATGTTAGACATAGGCACACTTGCTTAATTGCATGGAAAAATGTGCTACATAAGTAATTCCATTCTCATTTGGAATTTTAACTTTTAAAAAGGAGTTGCTAAGTGGTGACTTACAATATTTCAGGACGTTTGCCTATCATCTACAAGAGTTGCTTTGGAATTTTATCATGCGGTTAGAGATGCCATACTTCTTTATGAAGTTGTTGTCCCTGTCAAGGTTAGTTCATGTACGGCGGTGGCATACTGAACAGGTCTTAATGCTAAATTTAGTGTTTTTATAATTATGGAGTAGTTTTGTTGGGTAAAATATATTGAAGTGACTCAATGTTGAAAGTCACATTGATGTTAAGTATTCTCGAATAATGTCTTTTCCTGTATTACTTGTATGTTTTCAGGCTTTTAGCTGACATGAATCTCAAGTGCCTTCTTAATATGTCTTAAGATGGATGGCGACTCAATTCACATTTATTTCTGTACTTAAAGGTCATGTGACTGTTCTTCTGCTTTTATTAATAACTTGTATGTTTGACTTGTGAAGCTAGAAAGGCAGCTTCATAGCATCAATCAAGTAGCTGTGCTGATGCACAATGACTGTCTTTATTTATCCCAAGAGATACTTGGACTTGCATTTGAGGTATGCTTCAATAATTTAGAATAAGTAAATTTCGTTACAAACTAGTTTGTATTTTTTTAATCATGGATTATTTTTTATCTTTATCATGGATTAATTTAACGTAAAAAAGTTGATTTAATCTGAAATTGTAGCATTTACTCAAGTCACATTACTATCCTCCGTTTTATCTATTGGATTTTCAATAAAGGAAAATTTCAAAGAAATATTGAATGTAAATTGTCTTGTTGATATTATGTTTTTGTATTTTCTTTTGGCTCATGCATTTGGACTCTCTTGTCTCAGTATCGTACAAACTTCCCAGATTCCCTCAAGGAGCATGCTGTGTTTGTCGATCTAGCTCCAAGATTTCAGCTCATGGCAGAAGAAATACTACAAAGACAAATACATCTGGTTATCTTTAACTTGAAGGAGGTATTCTTTCCTAAAATGCTTTCATCATCACATGGCATGAAGTTTTGGTTTGCACTCTGCCTTAACATCCTGTCACTTTCTACTATTTTGATCTTTATTTTTGTAGGCTATAGATGGTGCTGATGGATTCCAGAATACTCATCAGATGCAGCAATTTGAATCAGCAAAATTTAGCATAGATCAAGTAACTTGTTAAAATCACATGCATACTGTAATCTGTTTTGTGGAAGTTGTTTAATCATTTTTTATCTGTCTACTCTCTGTGTTCTGATGCACAATGGGGCTGGTTGGTTTGTTGCCATTGGTTAATTATATTAGTTGAAGCGTTTTTCACTTTGTGGATGAATTGGGGCCGAATATGCTTGATCAGGTTGTGTTCATTCTGGAGAAAGTACACATCATATGGGAGCCACTTTTGATGCCTTCAACTTACAGGAAAAGCATGTGTTCTGTCTTAGAGTCAGTTTTCTTGAGAATTACAAGAGATATAATTTTCTTAGATGACATGGCAGCAGATGAGACGTTGCAGGTAGAGTTCAGATCAAAAGTTAGCATAGTTAATGCCCATAAACCTACCATTTTGATTTTAGAAGTCATTCTAATACATTCCACTCATATTCAGCTTCAAAGACTGATTCATATGATGCTGGAAAATCTGTCATCTTTATTTGAGTCCCTGCTTGCTGTAAATCAAAAGTCACATGATTTCTCTGTGGAATCTCTTGATGATCTTATCCCATCGTTACGTAAAATTCGCAAACTATCAGGCATGTCACGTCACATACTAATTTTTTGTATAAGGCTGTCTTTAGATCATCACTTGTCTATTTACTAATCTTTTCATATGCAATTTACCTCAGAATTATTAGATATGCCTTTAAAATCCATCACAGAAGCTTGGGAGAATAGAGAATTGCTATCTTGCGGCTTTATACTAACAGAGGTATTATTTGATTGATGATGGCTTACCTTGGACATCATATTTCTTTCCCTGCTCTTCGAATTGAATGTTTGAATTTAAATTATGTAAAACTAAATTTTTAATTCTATACTAGGATATGCTAAATTTTCATTTAGCATATAGTTCCACGGTGCATGCATCAATGGGACCCACCGTTCCCCCCATTTTCCTTGCATTGTTTCAAATGTCTATGTTCAATTGTTTTGGGACGAAATTTTGTCTCCAAAATCAGACACTGCCTAATTTATTTACTTTTATGTTTTTGTGTTCCAAATTGCTTGTACTACTAACAAATGAACAGTTTATGCCAGCAAAATGCATTTGTGTTATTAACTTAACGTGTAATCTATGCCCTAAGAAAAATTATGCTGCATGTCCATTTCCATTATTCCTGGTTTTGCTTTCTCATTGACTCATATGGGGTAAGATTACAATATGGGAATGGAACCAAGTTTCATGAACGTTTGCATTCTTATGGATGACTTCTTTTGCAGGTGGAAGACTTTATCAAAGCTATATTTACAGACTCACCTCTGAGGAAAGATTGTTTATGGAGGATAGAAAATGCTAACTTGTAAGATTTTTATTAAGCAAGAGGGTAGAACATTGAAGTGATGATCCCCCAAGGGCAATTCATGTCAATGGCATGTTCTCACTCTAAACATTATGGTTTTGGGCTTCTGGCTACAAAAAAACAAAGTGCAACTTTGGCTGCGTGTGCAGAGATGGTAAATTTCTTGAAGAGAGGGCTTTCCCAAGAAAATTTTGTTGCTGCAAATCTTTGCCAAGAAACTATTTCTCGTCTTCTATTTTTGTCTTTTTCCCCCGGCTGGAGATCAATGTATAGCCTTCATACGCATCATAAATTCTGCAGGAAGAAAGCAGATGATGCGGAACTGCACTAAAATTCTGTGCTGACAATATTTTCATCCTTTTTAGGTCCTTGTTCTTGCTGGGTAAAGAATGTTAAAAGTTCAGGGAGATGTTAGGCATTTTTCAAATTAACTTGTATTTTGTGTTAATTTTTTTTTATACAAGATAAAATGATATTAAAATATGAAGTTAAGTTTACATGCTACAAACTATAAGAGTACTAATATTTGAATTAGAAAGCCTAATAAAAGAAGGAAGAGAAATAGTACTAATACTAACAGAGGAAAAAACAGGAATTAAAGCTAAAATTTTCTGTCAGGGAATGTCAAGCCTAGACGGAATATTAGCAGGATAGTGTATGAAACATTTCTTCACACAATAGATTGCCAGAAGGCTAGTTGTAGTATGAAGGAGACCTGTGTTATGAATCCAGAATAAAGAGGCTCTTGAGCATTTGAGAAGAAAGTCACTGCCTTTAATTGCTTGATTGCTCCATAAAAATTCTTTTAATGGCGATCCTTTGTAACACATGATCCCATGACACTAGTGTTGTGCCAATCTCTTGGATTTGTGCAACACAGTACCCCAACCTTCATCATTAATCAGGACAGAGGAGTCACTTGAAGGATACAAACGAGACTGATCTTTCTTTGTTGATGATGAGTTGTATGCCCAGAATAAGAAATTTGAACAGAAGTTAACCTCATGCAAGATATCCATAGAATCAGCACGTTTCCCATTATGTAAAGCCATATTACGCCTCGTCCAAATGGTATGAAGCAAACTTATTATTTGGCAAATCAAAGAGTCAAGTCCATCATGAAATAGATGTAACAAAGTTTGTTTTAACCATCTTTTGAATTCTTGAAAGTTCAGGGAAGGAATCCTGATGAGTAAAGTTCCAAACCAGAGGGATCTCGTTAAGGGGAATGATACAAACAAGTGCTCTAGAGATTCCTCAACATCACAGCCAAATATACGCAGAGTACTGGCATTGACATGATGTTTCTTCAAAATGTTACAAGCAGGCAACGCATTGTTCATTAATTTCCAAAGGAAAAGAAGATGCTTGAAGGGAAGTTGAACTCTCCATAAAAATTTCCAAAAGTTATCATGGGAAAAATTGTTATTAGACAGTTCTAAAAAGAGTTGAGATGCTCCATCCTTGACTGTGTATGAGCCTGCTGTATTACCAGTCCACATCAAAGAGTCCGAAAGATTTAAAATGAAAATGGGTGTATGAAGAATTACCTGTGCAATGTCTGGGGCATATAAATTACGAGCCAAAGGGGCATTCTTTGAGACTCAATTCCAAGAATAAGGAACATATAATAATAGATCAGCTACAAGATGAATATCAAAGAAGTTTGATCCTGCTGCATGGGCAACCATAAGTGGTTGTTGACAGATATTGAGGTACCATTACCCACACGCCATCTTAGATTCTAAACTACTAATGGAACATTTTTAGCTAGGCCTTTCCAAATCCATGATGCATTATAGGGTTCCTTGATAATAGTAGTAGTATCAAGATCTATGTATTTAATCTTTAGAGTTGTGGCTAAAAGAGAATGAGACTCGGATGTTATAACACGCCAAATTTGTCAGCTAGAAGTGCTTGGTTGACAAACTTTGTTTGTCTCAAACCTAAACCCCCTTTCTCTACAGGTAAAAATAGATTATCTCTCTCAAGAAAATGAATTTTGCGCTTTGAACTAGAAGAACCCCAAAAGAAATTCGCATAACAAGCATCAATGCGATCACAGACGTACTGAGGCAATTTAACACATGAGAGAATATGAATATTCCCTGAAGCTAGGACATATTTGATGAGAGTGAGCCTTGAAGCTTGAGAAAGAAGCTTAGATTGCCACAACCCAGTCCTTCTTTCCACAGAGTCAATTACCTGCTGATAAATAGAAGATTTTCTTCTTCCTGAATCATCCCAAGCTCCTAGATATTTGCCTAGTCTAGAAGAAAAGTGAAAACCTATCATCTTAAAGAAGCGAATCTTATCAGAGTGAATGACTTGCTTCGATTGCTGACTTGACCAGACCACAAGGCATACATGTTTAAAACCAACTTTACTAAGCAGAAATAGATAGCAGAGCATTCAAAGAAAACAGAGAATCATCCGCATATAATAAATGGAATACAACCTGAGCTCAAAGACAAATTTTGATACCACTCCAATGCCTTGAAAATTACAATTTAGATATCATGCATTAAAGGACATTAGCAGATAGAATGTAAAGATGGGAAGAGAGATGATCACCTTGCATTAAATAGTTCAATAACTATTTTGTGTTAAATAGTTATTGAACCTGCATTAATTTTGGGTAGTAATAAAACTGTCAGTAGCAGCACTCAGTAAAAATAATCCATATCCCCATAATCCCTTTTCTTATCTCTTTTATGCATGTAAAAGGTGTTCGAATGAGTCTCTTCAATGATATCAAATTATTCGATTTTTTCTTTTGACCTGAAAAATTATTCGATTTTAATTTTATAGAAAAAAATAAATTCATCATTTTTTATAATAATTTTTAAAAATTTATCCATACTATTTTAACTTAAATGTCTAGAAATATATTATAATTTTTCGAACGTTGTGGGTGACAAACTTTTTGTTCGGACAAAATTGATAATTTGTTAAAATTTAAGCTTTAATTAAAATAACGAATTATGAATTATTTGATACACAGGCGCAATAAATTATATTAAATAATAATACTCTTTGTCCAAAAAAAAAAAAATACTAATACTCGAGTTATAGGGTACTTATGCCAATAAAATTTTTGTTGGGAGACTTTTCTACAATTTTCTTATAATCTATTAATGGGAATCAACAATAAGAAAATGACGTGGCCATTTTCGACCCTTGATCTCGCAAAACAAAATCTCAGGCGTCCACTATATCCCGCCCGAAACCAGTGTACTGAGTAACGAAAGGGAGACACTTCAAGGGTTCTGGTTTGGCTCTGATCGCCAGAGAGAGCACAGCCATGGCAGCCTCCAATCGGAGGAGCAACGGCTCCACTTCTTCCAGTACCACAAATATCCGATGCCATCACTGTGCAGGGCCTCTTTCGAAAGATATGGTATTTCTCAACTTTTTCCTACTTCCCTGAATTGTTTTCGGTTTTGGCGCGCGCAAATGTTAAGTTTGTGCCCTTTATATGCAGGAAACCAGTGATTGGACCGTTTCACCGCTCATCAGGGATAGCTTTTCTATGGTGAATTCTTCGTTCTTGGTGGCTTATTTAATTTTATTATCAAAGCTAGTTCGATTCAGATGTGTGGTTGCAAAAAAATGTTTAGCCATAAGATCCTAGCTGTCTACGGTTGAGCACTTCATTTATGTGAGTTTTTTGGGCGTTTGAACTTCCAGCCATCATTTTTTGGGTTCAAATTCTGTGCAGATTGGTTCTGCGGTTGGCGGCACGGCAAGTGCATTTTATGGATTTAACCACGGTATATAACTTTATTATGCATAAATTTTGCAACATTCATTATTCTCTTTCGCTACCTACTATTTGGAAATCGGTGCACCTGGCATGCATGTTGCACGAAATTTGTAATTATTAATTGTCTTATGCCCAGATTTGAGTGTTCTGTATTCACTCTTTCTCCCCATAATAATAGAAAGAGCACTTTAATGGCAAACTTTTCTTGTAGATTAGTTTGAATAACGTGTCGAATGAGGTCATATCTATGTTAATAATTTGTCCATGGTATTTGTACAAGGCATTTGATCTTTCAAAGCGAAAGAATGAGAATTTAAGTTTCACATCAACAACCAAGACAATCACTTTCAAACAAGAGAACCCATTAACATTTAATTGATTTCTTCCTGAAGTCCATGGAGTTCACATGTTATTTACATGTGTAGAATATTTGAATAATTTATTTGAGGAGATTTTCTTCTTCCATAATGCAGTTATGCCTATTGTTCGAAAATGTGTAAAGGGACCGATGTGGTTGCATTTTCTCGTTGGTGTAAGTTTCTTACTTCTCAATTCTCCTTCGTTTTAAATATTTTTTGTTCACACTGTAGTATGCAATTAAAGCATCATGATACAAGTTTTGAAATCTTTACCAGATACATGGCCATGATGATATACTTGATCAAGAATGTGGCCCTCTTTCTTCTTTCCTTCCTTATAAATGACAAAATAATAAAGCTTTGGTGGCAATTCAACATGACTTGTTGAGTGCACACTGCACAGAATAGCCACAAGCCCTTAAAATCATACTTGTTGGGTGAAATAACCATGGTTGCATTTCTTCCATTGCGTTTAGCCATTCATATGGTGTCAACAGAACAGTCCCCATGACCTAGACATAAGAGATCCTTTATCCCTCCACTGCTTTATAAATCACTTAGCTCTTCAAACCTGTCACAGAAGTAAGCAAACCAATATCTCATTCCAAAGTTAATAATTATTCCTGCCGTGGAACTTTAAAATAAAAGAGCTTCTTGAGAACATATCTACTGAAGCATTATGAAACTTGTACCCGTATGCTATGTGGTATGTGCTGCAGTACTTTTAGTGCTATGCTTTCTGCCTACTCAATGTATTGAATGCTACTGTGTTAGTCAGCATCCTACTGACATAAATTTCTGTGCATTTCAGACACCACCTGTGATTATATTTTCTTCAGCGTGTGCGGGTCTGACAGGTAAATTTCTAAATGTATTGTCTTGCTTGATTTACACACTAAATGATCCTGAGTTTTTAGTTTCAGCCTGTGTTATTTGTGCCTTATAATGGCCCTTGAAAAATCATTTTGATGTGGTTCTACCGGTCACTGTGCTTAGTTAATAATACTATCACTCGGAAAAAACTGCAGGTGGGGCTGTTCCCGCTGTAGCACAGCTCGTTTCATCGTCTTATCATGCAGCACGATCATCCCGTACCTTACCTCCACCTGCAAATGACGATAAGATTCACAAGTCTAGAACTTCCTCCACTCTTTAATTTAGCTTATACAAATGGCTTTCTTCCCCTAGGCAGGCATACACACTGGTTGTGCGAAGAAAGCTGTGTTTCCCTCTTGTAAATGACGCCCTTCAGTTTTGTCCAGTTCTCAGCGATGTCGCCCTCCTGTGAAGTGTGGATCATGTATCTAGGCCACAGAGGCATGTCTCATGTGGTTAAATTTTTTGGTTAAAAATCTTGATATGTTTTTATTATGCCACAGTCTTATGTGAAATTTGGCCTACTATTTATTACTTTCTAAACAGTTAACCAGAATGCACTGTTGTATTGTAGAGAATGGTGCTTCCGCTCAAAAATGATTATTATATTTCAATTTTATCTGCCCTAAGTTAATCGCTACTCTGTTGCAAGTCACTACTCTGTTTCAGGAAACAGTGTGGTGACTTGCAACAGAATAATTCTTTGGTGCGTTGTTTGGAAACTAAACGATCAAAGGGGGAAGCAATTTATCATTTCCAAATTGCTGAAAGAACTTTTTACTAAAAAGAACAAGTAGAATGGGGAAAAGGGAGGAAAACTGCAGACAAACCTCAAGCAAGAAAATTAATTGTCAATAGTTTGCCTAAAAAGTTACAAGTTTATATCATATGCGAATTTGAGAAATATTTTTAATTAATTATTAAACCATAGAATTGGGGGGAAATCTTATTAGGACTTCACCGTAGTTACGAGTCTCACTTGAAAATTTATGACCGTTTTTTCGCTTAATTTACTCGTATTTCACAAAGGGGATAAAAATACTCTGAACGCCCGCTTTTACTCTGCGAACCAGTCCCTGGGGGTAATTAGGGCATTTAGAAAAAGAACCTCAGAAGCGCCTACATAATGCAAGGGCAAACCCTAATAGGGAGCTAAACACTACTTGATCTTATCTGAGCAGAGAAGACTGGCTTGGTCGATGCCTTCTCAAAGCTCTCTCCTTGCCCGCGTTGGTGACGGTGGAGCCACCCTTCTTCTTCCCTGTGGACGCTGCCGGAGGCTCTACCCCCAGCGCAGGGACGCTGAGACTTTGAGCCATAAAGACAAGGCCTTTTGCCGTCGGACCCTGCGGTGACGACTGCCCGCGGTCAGAGCCCTTCGTTTTACTTTGTATCGGTTGGGCGGTGATGGCCTCGCGGGCTTTCCAATACATACAAATCTTTAATTCCTATTCGGTTTTCTTTCTGTGTTTTTTTCCCTGTCAGTTGATTTTCTTTTCCGTTTGATTTCATTTCGACTCATTTTATATGCTCTTGTTTTGCGTTCAGTTGATCATAGGTATTTTGCCGCTTCCTTTTGCTATTTGTAGTAGTAACAATGTTGTATGAGTTGTCAAACTATGGGACATTGCAAAGTAAGTTTGGACTCTGGTTTTGTTATGCTCCGTGAACCCTGATTCATCGTCTTAGGGGATGTGTAATGTGTTTTAACCAACTTCTTTTACGTATCTTTCCTTATTTGCAAAAACATCTCCACTGACAAGAACATTGGTGACATGGAAATGTGGTGTATCTTTCTTTCTGCTGATACGAATGACTTGTGGTAATGGTTGGTGTTAATACTAGTTCAATTCACCTATGAAGGACTAGTTTGAAATATTTATGTTAATGAACAATTCTGTGTCAACTTGTAACTATATCATTTTCTAGGCAGTTTTCTTGTGGATTGATTATCTGTAAGGGTAACTTTGTTTTTGAGTCAGAAGAATTGCAGCTCCAGCTCACTTTGTGGTTGACATAAATTCAACCAGAGATTTTTCCCAGGAGGAATCAAGATGGTGACTATCCGAAGTTAGAGCACTCGGCACTGAAGTCGGAAGTCTGCTAGGAGATTATGCAACGTTCTCACGCTCAACAAGCTAACTTTATCTCTCGTCAATCTCCTTGAAGTGTTTGACCAATTGTGTTGTTGAATCTCAGGCTATTCATGCTCAAACGAACACATTTAAAAGTCTCATTTCTAGCTTTTCGGCTATTGCTGCCTTTTCCCCTGTTATACAATATTATCAATCTATACATGCATACGGTATCTTCAAATATGAAGAGACCGAACAAGTTGTTCGTTCAGTGGTTTTGTTTATATTTATTTCTTCTACATATTCATACTGATCATGCCATGATCACTCTGCTCACCAGAATATGCAATGATAAGATCGCTAATCAAATACTATAGAATAGAGATCTTATCAGGGAATTGTACAATGTGATGTAGACTTTATTTGTATCCTTGCATGAATTTCAATGAGTATGAGCTATGAAGCTCCAATTTCAGACTTCATTTTATCCCATGCATGAACTTATTGTCTTCATCTTCTTTTATATCAGAATACCGAATTGGTTGACTGATCCTTTCATCGATCTCATTTCACATCAGAGTAACAAATTTGTGATGAAAAATTTTAGTATTGTGCCCCTCTAAAATTATGAATAAAGAATCGCGACTTAATTTGTTAAATCATTCTTTAGATATAAAATGAAGGGAAATGAACATAGATATTGGCATTCCTCTGTTATACCTTGCGCATGATTTAGATCACCAAGTAGGGGTGTACATGGGCTGGGCTGGGCGAAACTCTTGTCCGAAAAATTATTGGGCTGTATTTTACAGCCCGATGCCCAGCCCAGCCCGTAGAAGCCCAAACATTTTTGAGCTGGGCGTGAGTGGGCTGGGCGAGGGTGGGCTTCGTCCTGCCCAACATGTATCAATCCAACTTTGAAGTTACTCTTCAAGGGAGCACAAACAGGTTCACAATCAAAGATGCCCTACGCACACTTTATGTGGGAAAAAAAAAACAGCTTCCATGACAATAATCAATATGGAGAGCTCAGACAAAAAAACCTCTTCAATCACCATTAGCCAACCATACCCATTACATTCTTCCTTCTCAAACTGTTGAAAACAAAACCCTCGACCTTAACAGAACCAAGCTCAGAAAAAAAAAAGAAGAAAATCATATGGAGAGAAATCACAAGCTTTATACAACAAATAAATGCTGAAAACAAAACCTTCGATCTTCTGTTGTCCAGAAAAAAAAAAAACAGAACCAAGCTCAGGAAAAAAGAAGAAAAGAAAACGAATACCAAGTTCTAAAACTACCCTAAATAGAACCCTCGAACCCTAAGGATCTAGACCAAGCTGAGAAAGAAAGGATCTAGATAAAGAAAGAAAAACAAAACCATAAATAATATATAATACCAAAGGAACCTAATAAAACAAAATATATAATATAATATAATTATATAAAGTTATAAACTATTATACAAAAAAAATATTTACATCACATATTTTAATATATATAATTATATACCTACTGGGCAGAGCGGCATACCCTGCCCGATGCTCAGCCCTGCCCGCTAAAATGCCCAGCCCGATTGTGCCCAATTTTTTTCGGACTGCTTTTTTTTGGGTTAGGCAGGGCAATTTTTTATTGGGTCGGAGTGGACATACCGGGCTCTGGACTTCATGAACACCCCTATCACCAAGTACATTTAGATTTGGTTGCTATATCAAAGAGCATATAATTCAGATTACAATATCATATCAAATTATCTACAGCAACATTCTTAAATTTAAATTTTAAAAGCGCTGAAGTTAAACCAATCAAATCATATCAGAACTTCAATGATTTTTCAGGCTGCGTACGAACCAATGAAATTATCCAACATGTAATACGTCCCACTAAGTTATAGGGATGTTACGCAGCAAACCCAGTTGTTCAGAAACAGAAGATGGAACGAAGAACAAATCATATCACTCAGTTATGAAGATGACAATAAGAAATTAGTTCATTCTTCCTAATATCCCTTGCTCGAATCGTTTATGGGTGAAAGTTAGTTGAAAATACTGGTACAGTGACCTATGAGTGAATAAAATGATATTCCGATCCTAAATATAAAATAGAGTAAATTTTTTTTGGAGAGATTCAAAATATTAAATAAGTTATTTAATCATACCATATTTTATGTATTCTTAAATTATATATCATTTTATAAGTTAGGCAAAATAGTTTAGAAAAAAATGATAAATATAAATATTTTAAAGTAATTTAATTAATTTTTTTAATATCTCTAAAAAAATCAACCCCATCTTATATTTAATACCGGAGGGAGTAGAAAATAGTCAAACTACAAGTTGTGCTTGTAACGGCTCATGCAGTAGTTGATGAAAGAAACTTTACTTCACGAAACACATTGTAGAAATATTAGAAAAGGCCAATATTTAATTTCCAATTTATCATCAAATTTCTCTATCAGAAATCTCGCGCGCCTGCGTACGTGTGTGGGTTTTCAATGATTTTTTTAAAATAATGTTTGGAATATCCAAGTTATTGATTGATTGACGATGGGGTCCATTTCCCATTGATAATTGGTTTTTCACAAACAGTGAAAATGTTAGTGCTATGGTCTATTCATCAGTTAAAAAAAAAAACCTACTTTTAATTTATTGCTTAGAGATCAAGAAATGACTTAACATAGTCCAGCAACATCTTCCTTGTATGATTATTAATAATAATCAATTTATAGTATTTGATCCAAACGAATCACCTTCCAACGCAGACATAAAAGAGCCAGACATGCAAAAGAGGGAGACTCAGAGAATTAATTCTCAAGGTAATGTCTTTCCTAAAAATTGCAAAAACCTTGATGTATATCAGAAATGTTTGATAATCATGTGTGAAGAACATGTTTTAACTTGTAAGGAATATTGGGAACTTAAATACAAATAAACCTAATCCATATTGGAGAGGGCTCTATTTATAATATAGTAATACAATATTTATGAACCTAACCACTTTGTTTTGTTTTGTTTTATTTTTAAAAGGCCAATCATTGGCATAATGAAAGAATAATTTGGTTGGAGGGAGGGCATATTAATTACCTACAACTAGACGTTAGAGGTGCCCAAGATTTATTATATTTGCATTCAGGCCTCTCTTTATTGAGATAGATCATCGATCGATTACCTAAAAGTCCCTCTCATCTCTCTCTGTTTTACTTTTTTTTCCTGTACAGATATATTAATATATATTTAATATATTTTTATGATCCCAATAATGATCATGGACTTGAGTATTAAAAGTCTTAATATATATATATATTACTTAATCTCTCCCTCCATTCTGTCTTCATGTCCCCCATTTTATTAAGATTGATTGATTTTGATTACTTAAATAAGGATACCAAACTAATTGTAAAAAAAAATACAAACATTAAAGAGGATTTCTATTCAAAAACAAACTTTGACACGCTTAATTTTATGTCTAAAATCTAAATTAACCCATCCACTGTTCTAGACGAAGTCCATTTACAATTTTTTTTTTAAGTAGACAACATTGACATATAATATAGTTGTAGTTGGTACACATAATAAAAATGAACAAAAGAAAATCTATTATATATCTTTACTTAAAAATATAACAAAAGGACAAAAAAATTATTAAATATTTTTCAACTGAACTTGACAATATTTAAATATGAGCTATTAATATTATGGATCATATAATTGTACCCAAACAACTACTAAATACTAATATAACAGCATAATGTATATTAGTATAAAATAAATAACAAATAAATCCTTAATAATTTCTTCCTTGATGGCAATGGACTACTTAAGTTTTGAATTTAATTATGAGAGTCTATAGATATAGTCCGTATCTGAAGGCAGATAGGAGGATTAGCAGTTAAACATAAACTCAAGAAACAACGTTTGAGCTATAAAAACAACATAACTAATGATGGAGCCATGATAATTATGGGAAAGATCAATTATTTATTTTCAAAAAGTTGATGATTACTCAGAGAAATAAGGATGCAAAGAAAGCTCAATCTGCAAAATAACATTTAATTCCTAAAAGTAGAATGGATTCATAACGTGGTATTGTTTTAGGTGATGACAGGGAATGGATGTTGACCCCTCAACAAAGGGGATAATACCAACCAAATCCATCCCTCAAAATATATACTTTCATTAATTACTCAAAATGCCTGTCCCTTCCATTCATAATATATATCCCTTCTAATTCTATTTTATATTTTCTCTGTTCTTTGTTCTAATTAATGCATGCTCTTACCCACAAGTTTATATATAGCAACCACCCTCATGTTTATGTTCCCATGTCAAATTATTAGATTGCTTTCTCATATATAGTCATTTGTTGTAAAATGTTTCCAAGAAAAAAATTAAACCCTCAAAACACATTAAACGAATCTAAATTTTTTTTTTAGTTCTATTGTTGTCTGGCTTCAAGTTTAGGGAAAATGAGAATTAAACACCACGTAAGGACATTAATTAATTACAGTCAGAAATCACAAAATTTTGAAATTTCAGAGAAGGACCAAAGAACCTAATATTTGTTTTAAAAAAAAAGTGGATGGACAAAAATGACATTCCTTGAGCATCAATGATGTGGCATAAGGATGCCATATATGTATTGTAAAAACTGACTTGTTTTGATGTTGTTAAGTTAGAATTTAGGGATTGAATTAATAATTAAGAAATGAAAAAGAAATGTTTTCTTTTAATTTAAGAGGTTAAAATTCGACTTCACCAGTCACAACTCATCATCACAAGACACAAGTATATATAAAGTTGTAAACTTTGTTGTGCAAGTACATGCAGCTCAGAAGGGAGCCATAGAGAACCAATAAGAAAACACAGGCGGTTAGAGAGAGAGAGAGAGAGTGGAGCAGGAGGAGTCAGTGATTCTAGTGGCTTCTTTCATATGTCCCTACTCTTCCCTTCTCTTTTCTATTAATATAATTTGTTTGTCTGTTTCATACTTTTAATTATATTTCTGCTCTCTTTCATACCCCACAAACTCAAATACACCCTCCGAGACAAAGTCTGCTATCACAGCATTTTTGAAAACCATTAAACTCAAACATCTCTATCCGCTTGCTTCACGGAGAAGGAAAACAAAAAAGATAGAGACAGATAAGAAAGCTGCAAGGGAGGAGCTAGCAAATATTTCTGAGAAAAAGACCTCATGACTTTCAAATATTTGACAAGAAAGTTCTGATTTTTTCGCTTCTCCGTCCATCATCGTTATTGGGTTCTATTCTATTTATACCTTTCAAAATTTACCAAAGAGAAAAAAACAGAGGCAAACAGATTTGACTTGCTGGATGAACCTTTCAAATCGTTCAAGTTTTGTTTTTTTTAGTTCAACAGCTTCTCTGGGAAATTAAAGATCGTTAGAATGGTCTGAGAAGGAAGAAGAAGCTCAGGTAGCTTTTTTGCATGGCGAGTCACAGACTAGGACAGACTGGTTTGTCTGAGTCATCGCCTTCAGGTCATCACTATGGAGTACTTCATGGAATCAATAATAATACTCCTGCATCAGCAGCAGCATCCACCCTAATGTATTGTATTTCTTCTTCAATAATTTCTCCTTCTGTTCTTCTGTGGATCCATGCTTCAAAAAGTTCAAAACTTTTTTCATATAATATCTGACTTGGGGATTTTTTATTTTCATCATGATGATGATTATAATATCTTTTCTCTGTTTCAAAGCAATCAAGGGTCTGCTTTTGATTTTGGAGAGCTGGAAGAGGCAATTGTTCTGCAAGGAGTAGAGATTAGAAATGATGAAGGCAGAGCACGTACGTTTTTTTGCTTTTTTCTAAAATTTGTTTCCTTTTTCTCTGACGTTAGCTGAGCATGTAACCAAAACCAACTCCTTGAAAAAGCGAAGAAGAGAGAAAAAAAGAGAGAGAAGAAAAAAGGAGAGAGCTTTGAATATGTCTTACCATATCAGATACAGTAATGATTCCGAGGCCATAGAAATGGATGGCGTGGGAGTTACAATCTTAGAAACACGTCTTATTATTAGGTTCCTCCTCCTATACGCCTTCCCAATATATTCATAATTATTACTACTGCTACTGCTATATACAATATTATTGAGAGGGCTTGTTTTTTTTTTGGGTCATTGATTCTCTGAGATTTTGCTTTTATGATTCTTTGCAGCTTTATTCTTATCCAGGCCTGCAGCTACTACTCTGGAAATGTTCCCCTCTTGGCCAATCAGATTTCAGCAAACCAATAGAGTAGTAGTAATATTACTCTCTCCCTCTTTCTTTCTTTGACCAATTTTGCCTTCCAAATTCAACAAAAATCCACGTCTGTATATATACATATATATTGGGCTGTGAACTGATTTTTTTGGGGAAGATGATCAATATCCTTTATCTTCATGCATGATAAGATAAAAATGGATTTTTTTTAGTATGACTTTCCTTTTATGCAGGGAGGATCAAAGTCAGGAGGTGAAAGCACTGATTCAGGATCTGGTGTTAACAACATATCAAGCAAAAGTGAACCTCACTTTGAATTTGAACCAGAATCTCCCATTAGTAATAAGAAAGCTTCTGCTTCTTCTTCAGAACTTCACCATCAGAAGCAAGTGATGGCAAGTTGTGGCGCCTTAAGAACAGGCCCATCACAGAATCAATCACCTGCCAAATCACCTCAGGAAAAGGTTTTTTTTCATTTTTCATTTTTTCTGACGATTCTGACTCTGACTATTACTGTTTTTCTACTATTAATCTCTCAGTTTTTTCTTCTCTCTGTCCATGATCCCCAAAACCCAGGAAAAGTTTCCCCCTTTGATGCAATTATTGCTGTTTTTGTGATCCTCTTGTCTCTCTCTCCCCTTCTGCGCATATCTTCACACAGCACAGATCCCAACAGCTCTCAGAAAATCAAACCAACACAGAGTTTTCCTGATTCCTGAACGATTTTCTGACATGAAAAACATGAGAGAGAAATCATAAAACATCAAGAGATAGAGATATATATGTCCAGTACAACACAAGAAAACAAATTGAGAATCTTTTCGGTACTTATCAACGGTTCTCATTATCATAGATGACCCACTCCTCTCTCTCTCTCAATCTCTCTACATAAACCCCTCTCTCTCTTTCTCTCTCTCCCCTCACCTCCCTCCTCAACTCCAAGTCAGTTTCTCCAGTTACAGAAAGCTCAACAACAACCACAGTGTAATAGCCTCCAGAAAAAAAATGGCAGAAAATGATGCTTTTTGTTATCCATATCATATTGAAGATTGCTTCTCTCCAGTTCATCCAGAAATGCTTCCCAGAAATTCCGTAAATTAACTCTACCCCTTTCATCATCTCATCTAATCTTGTTCCTTTAGATTGAAACCATGTATAGTATTTCTCCTACATCAAACAGCGACAAAGATACTTTTTTTTTTCTTGTTTTCTTCATTTTCCCCTCGGAAATTTTCTTCTTTCCTAACTTTTTTGGCTGAGATGAATTCTTTTTGTGTTATTTTATCTCTTGCAGAGAAAAGGGGCTGGTTCTTCATCATCAGAAAAACAACTTGATGCAAAGGTTTTGAAAATGACATTACTACATTCCCCCAAAGTTTCGTTCTTTTTAATGAAGGAAGCTGAGATTCTAATTTGTCTCGATTTTTTTGTTTTTCAGACACTGAGACGTTTAGCTCAAAACAGAGAGGCTGCTCGAAAGAGCCGTCTGAGGAAAAAGGTATATCATGCGTGTGTGGCCCATTAAATCGCACAGTCAATTAGTTGGTGAAGATTATGAGTTACTGTGTTGAACCACTAAAAAAATTGTATTCTAATATTTAGTTTTCTGCATTTTTTTTCATCTTCTCTTTAGGCTTACGTGCAGCAGTTAGAATCGAGTAGGATAAAGCTTACACAACTTGAACAAGACCTTCAAAGAGCACGCTCACAGGTTTCCAAATTATTCTTCTAAGCTCACAGTAATTGAAAAGTAAAATGAAACTGAATAATGCAACTGTTAATAATTAATATATATTTCACTTACAATTATGTGGGTTTTTTTTTTTAAATACGTAGGGACTATTCTTAGGCTGTGCTGGTGCCGGTGGCAACATAAGCTCAGGTGAGTTTATGATCTGTTCATTTCACTGATTATTCTCATTTTGCAATGTCATAACTTTCTTGTTACTAATTACTAAATTTTTTTTAAAAAAATGAAATAAGGTATAGTTAATTAGAGTCAAGGGGTTAAAACCAGGATACTAACCAACATAGTTGAAAGATCTTGTCAGTGTTTATTTAATTGCCAATATTTTGATTATTATTTTGTCATAATTTGCACGTAACTATAGTTATGCTGAAGAAGTTTATATTAAAACAAGTAATGAAAGTCAAATTGGGAAACCTCATTTTTAAATTTTAGTCGAAGCCATTGATTTGACCAAAAATCTTTTGGCTAAATTCTCTTTTCATTGTTAACTGATTATATAGAGGAATGATAATTGATGAAAGATACAATTAAGGACGCCAATGTTTAATTAAGTAAGATCGCACTAACAATTGTTTGAGCTATAAAATGGATGATAAGTGTTCAATTTTTTCTAAGCATTTAAGATACTCCATCTGCTTTTACTTTTCAGCGAATTGTTATTAGTTATTAATATATATATTCCTTTTCACTACTCTGGGTCAAATGTTACTATGTTAGGGTTGAGGAAGTGCCACGTAGAAATGCCACTTTGTGGTGAAAAGAGGATTATTGCTAATTTTTAATTTAATTATAAGAAATACGGGGCTGGGTCTGTTTCATTAATTGCAGACCAAAATAACCAAACAACCTTTCTATACCAATTTAAGAAGAAGAAAAAAATCTCAAAATTTCGGGACATGTATTTAATTAAAGCTTTTATTTTTAAATATAAGCTGTAACGTAACTTTTATTATTTTTTTTCTAATATATCATACAACTTAAAAGAAATGTTGCACGTCATGCAAAGTTTATCATATGAATAACTATGCAAAAATGTGTGCACTACTGTGAATGAAGCAGGAGCTGCAATATTTGACATGGAATATGCAAGATGGTTAGAGGAAGACCACCGGCACATGACGGAGTTACGGGCAGCGCTACAGGCGGCGTTATCGGACGGCGAGTTAAGAATAATGGTGGACGGATATCTGTCACATTACGATGAGATCTTTAGGCTCAAAGGAATCGCTGCAAAAACAGACGTGTTTCATCTCATTACAGGCATGTGGACTTCTCCTGCTGAACGTTGCTTCCTTTGGATGGGTGGTTTCAGACCCTCTGAACTCATCACGGTACAAAACTAATTATCCACTTTGTGTTGACACTATTAGAGATTTTTAGGGCTTGTTTGATTTTAGTTTTAAAAACTAAAAAAATTACAATTTTTAGTTGGTTTCTTGTTTTTAATTTTTTGAGGCGGCCCTGTATCTACTATTGACACCACACTACTGGTAATGACCACTGGTGACTGCTGCTGTCAGGTCATTTGAATAATAGGGTTTTTTTTAAAAAAGCAACAATTTAAATGGATTTTTTTGTTTTCAAAACTTATTTTTAAAAAAGTTTATAAAACTAGTTTGGAAAATAAATCAGAAATCAGAAACAAACAAGCCCTTAATATCGTATGTTATAAACCTGAGAAAATATTTTTTGTTGGTGAGATTCTTCAGATGTTGATACAGCAGTTAGAGCCACTGGCTGAGCAGCAGATTATGGGAATGTATGGTCTCAGACATTCCTCACAGCAAGCAGAAGAGGCTCTCTCTCAAGGCCATGAGCAACTCCAACAGTCCCTCGTCGACACCATCGCCGGCGGCCCCGTCGGTGACGGCGTGCAACAGATGGTCATCGCCATGAGCAAGCTCTCCAATCTTGAAGGATTCATCCGACAGGTAACTGTTTTACAATCTTTAGTACGTCCGTAGTTTCATGTTTTTCACATTACATAATGGAAGATATACATAGTTTCTCATATGAATGAAAAAACGCACAAGAAAGAAGAAAAAGAAGAAGAAGATATCTTTTTGAGTTCTACCATATTCATAGGATAATTATATCTATAAATAAAATGTTGAGAGTCAAAATAGAAGAAAATGAAGCTTGCTAGAACTTTTTTATGAAAGGAGATTCTTTTTTCATTTGGTGGGGGAGGTGTGGTTGACGTAAAGCCTCAGGTGTCAATCTTATTTGTAGCAATTTTCTCTATTGACTATAATGATAGGAGAGATAGAGAGCTTCTTAATTACTTACTACGTACTAATTACTAATACATGATTAGTCAAATTTTAAATTTGAATTCATGTCAATGCTTCATCTCATAAGCTAATAGGTTTCAAATACCCCTTTGTTAAGAAACTTATGGTTGAAAACGGAACCTTTTAGCCTTAAGCTGTTATGATTATCTTCCTTCGATAAGTCGTACTCCCTTCCGCCCACAACATATGATACTTCTAAAAAATAAAATATGGTTTAGAATATAAATCACCTCCAACTTAATTAATACTCTTTTTTTTTATTTTGCCCATGTGATTAATACCCAGTTTCTAACTTTACTCACTTTTTATATCCCCTTTCTCTAAAATAACATTGCCAATACAATTAAACACATTATTCAAAAAGGGTAAAAATGAAAAAAATTTATATTTTAGTACATATTAAATGATTTAACTGTCATTTCTTATTTATTATGATATAATTGAAGTGCCCTATATTGTGGACCGGAGTACTAAACTCTTTGTAAAGTCAATTACGTATTTGTTTTCAAGTTTTTTAATCAATATGATGTGAAATTAAAAAATGCCCATTTGTCTTATATATTGAAGAACGTGAAATATAACATATATAAAGGTTAATTAATTGACTTGTGTAATAAAAAGAGAAAAAATTTTCTTTTGGCGAGGCGAACAATTCAAAACCAACCTGCCCAGTAATAAATATCGGGCTTAAGGTCTTGATAAGTATAAGAGCCTCGTTGACCCAATATTCTTTTAACTCTTTATCATATGAAAGGTATCGCTATTGTTTCCTTTCTTGTATACGGGTTTGAATAAATCCCCTAATTATTTCATGTTATTAAAATCCCCAGTACAAGTCTGACACGTCTCTCTCTCTCTCTCTATATATAGATATATATATAGTTGCCGGGTACTTAAGTTTATTATTGGTGTGATACCTGTTGCTTTGTTGCTAAGTTGTGCGTGCGTTAAAGTGTTGAGTGAATATAAGTATTTGATGTTGTTTTCCCATCTTAAAACGTCGCAATCAGAAGTTGGTTTTGAAAGTGACGGGTGCCGTTGAATCATGAACCCTAGATGCAGTAAACATTGAGAATTATAGGGGGAGGGGGAAAGAGAGAGAATATAGTAATTAAGTATTAACTAATGGTAAGAAAAGAGAATAGATTATTGCGGTGTATAGAATTAAGGAAGAGTGGAAGGTTTCAAATAAGACAAAGTGAAGGAGGTCAATTGTGTTGAATCCATGTGCACCCTCGTGGATTAAGACACCATATTGAAATTCATACGCAGTGGTTGGAGAGTTTAATTTGCTTCTTGTGTTTTGACACATGATGATAATGAATTTAATTTATTGGGCAATTAATTAATTAATTTAATTTGTTTGATGAAGGCGGATAACTTGAGACAACAGACACTGCACCAGTTATGTAGATTGCTGACAATAAGGCAAGCGGCAAGATGCTTCCTTGTAATGGCAGAGTATTATGCTCGCCTTCGTGCCCTTAGTTCTCTTTGGGCTTCCAGACCTCGAGAGTAAGCTCTCTACACACACACAAATAATAATGGAGTCATTCACATTTATATATACTATATATTAATGGTGACTGGTGGTGTCACGATGCATTGGAATATACAGCACGATGATGAACGACGAGAACTCGTGCCAAACGACAACGACGGAATTGCAAATGGTGCAACCACCTCCTCCTCCTCCTCATCATCAACAACATCATCATCAGAATCATTTTTCTGGTTTCTGAGGTAGAATTAGATCCATCCAACTCTTTTGGTTCAACTGATCAGAGCTGGTCAATATATATATATATATTGCCAGTCAATTACTTGGTCCGGCTTTACAGGGAAGGGTCCGTAGTGACGTCTAGGGGGGGGGGGAAGTATAGTTCTTTTTTATTATCTTTTTTCTGAAATGACGTATCTGTAGCCCTTTTGATCATATATACCTTGGTATTCTCTGTGTTTTTTTATTGTAAATGTAAATCGATTGCATATATAATTATGTGTTTGATTAATATGCATGTTATTAATGAATATATGGGTAGGGTGACGTCGATGGGGCTTGGCCTAAGAGAATCAAGTGAGTGCGTATGATGAAAAAGTGTGACGCAGACAGATAACCGTTCAGCTCTGCATATATACCTGTTATTAATATCAAATGTTGGAACTCTGAACAATGAACGAAGTTGGTTATTATATGAGCGAAACGGTGGCAGATATTAAGGAATGGATAGTATTGAGCTGATGATACAAGGGAAGACAAAGTGGGAAAGAGATGGACACACACACACACATCCTATATATCCTATGCAAACCAACAACGTTGTCAGGTTGTGAGGTTTTTGCTGCATAATATGCGTAGCAATCTAATGTATCCATGGCTTTGTCTTGTATATATGCTCCCATTGACTACTTTGCCTAATATATATAAGAAAACTGATTAACATTAATTAGCTATTTCTTAAAAAATTTTAAAATTATTCTCAATAATAAAAGGTCGTTTATTAAAGGAGTTATATATATAAAAAAGATGAGGAATGAAGGGGTGGGGGGAATGAATATGAATAATAAAAAAGAGGGAATAATTGCGGTTGGGGCTTTACGTGCATGTGGCTACGTTGGTGATCATGAGTGCTGGAAATGAGACACCACTTTGTTTTGTCATGATATACCACTTTGATTTTAAATATAAGACACAGTTGATATTTTTAAATAAATTAAAGAAGTTAAATAAATTATTTTAAAGTATTTATATCTATCATTTTTTTTCTTTAAATTAATTATTCTGATTTATAAACTAATATATAATATAATGAAACATAACATATACTATAATTAAGTAACTTATTTAAATTTCTTGATCTCTCTAAAAAACTCAATTGAATCTTATATTTAAAATAAAAACATGAGCATATAGATAGGCTTCAACAACAATAATAGTATATATGAAGAGACAAAGGCACAAACAACGTGTATGGATATTAATAAAGTGAAAGTGTGTATGGGAATTGCATGCAGTGGAAGTGACACAAAGCATAGAGACGTATGTACATACACAAGCTTCACAAACTGGTGTTCTCTTTTCCTTTATATTGACAACAAAAGTTGTTTAGTGGGTAGCCTTTTTATGCTTATATATATATATATATATATAAATTAGTCATGTGGGTCGGTATATGATGAGGTGACTATTATATAATAATGGTCCCTCTTTTGCACTCCAAAAAGGGAGGTTTCCACTATATTCCTCCATGGCCCCATGTCTTCACGAGAGAGATATGAAATTAACTCACATATACTTTTAGACTCTAATACAACTCTCCTCTTTTATTTGGACTACGAACCAGTCCTGTAAAATATAATCGGAGTTTGTGTAGCCGACGCCACCTCTCTCAATAATGCTCAACATGAATGTTCTCTTTTAAAAACACTAAGCATATGTTTGGTATCACTTATTTTTGGATAATAAGTCTTTATTACGCAAGCCGAGATAAAACTTCTCCCATATACTTACCTCGTATACCATGAATCACGATTTATAAGCACTTATTGCCCAAAACTATTCCAAATGAGCACTAAATCACATCAAGGCTTAAGCTATCAGCTAAGTGAAATAATATATAAAAAGTTCCAGAATTTGTCATTGGTGTCACGTTTACTTATCATTAACAAGTTACGGGACTTTTAGATATTATTCTCTTTATTTGGGACTTTAATATGATTTTCCCCCATTTCCTTCTTCACACCCTTGTTTACACTCTACACCTTCTCATAATAACTCTTCAGACGCAACTCAAACTCCTAAAATTAGGGGTATAATTGTAACAATAGCAATTGATGTTGTCTTCAAATTATAAACTAATAAATAAATTAGAAGAAATTGATAATGCTCTAGATTAATTAATTAGAAGGCGGTGGCGGCACATTAGATGAATGAAGAGTTTGTAATTTCCAGCAACCTCTAGCCATTCCGATTATTCATTTTCAACGCTCAATCCATCATTTGATAATATATTTTTTTGCATTATATCACTAAATAAATTAATTTATTAAGCTCTAGAGCGTTTTCTACTTTTGGATTCATTAAGAGCAATAGAAATTAAATTATTAGTAAGGATAGGCTGGTAACATTAATCTAACTAAGTCATTATCATGAGATTGCCACCACAAGCCTTTCTCCTCGACTTTAATTTTCTTTATTTTACTTTAATGCATACGTCCCTTTAGATTAGGTATTAGGCGGGTAAAAAAACATTTGTTGGTGTTTAGCCTTTTTTTAATCAGAAGGTTTTTATCCTTACTTTCAGTGCATGAGGTTGAGAGAATATTATAAATAATAATATGTTGTTGTTGTTGTTGTTGTTAAGAAAATAAGAATATTTTACGGTTCAAGTTCACAAAATGGTCTCAGATTTTTCTGATAAATCTTCATTTTCTTGCTTGTGCTTGAAGCTGCTGGAGTACCTCAAAATAATGACTCCTGGCTAGGCAATCAGCTTAATAAGTTGACCATAGTTTGTTCAAATGCCACAAAATATAAATGTTAAGCGGGTCATTTTCAAGGGTGTGTATCAAAATATATATAATCCTATATCTGTCGGCTTTGACTTTATTATGATAGTTAAATTTAAAGCTTTCAAGAGAGGGGTTTATAATTAATTATTTTCAGTAAAATTTATTATCCTTTATATGTTATAAAACAGAAGAAGACATGTCTTGTTTTTTGTTTTGGTACGGAGTCAGCAGTTTTAGTATTTTAAGCAACAAGGTTTTAAAAGGTTAGAATAGGCCTCCGATAATAATGCAATTGGTATGAGGGCTTTTCAGAGCATATTATCTTAATGAAAATAATTTCGTGCCAACCTTTCACTTCACAACTTGAGCACCAGCTTCTAATAATACATCCAAATAAATGAAAAATATGTTATCTGAAAAAAATAAAACAAACAAACGGGAATCTGAAAACAATTCATCAAAGCGTGTTTGGCATAACTTATTTTTGGAATATAAGTGTTTTTCACATAAATTGAGACAAAACTCTTCTCACATACTTACCTTATATACCGTAAATCACGATTTAAAAATGCTTATAAGTCAAAAATAAGCTATCAATAAAAACCCTTTGGTTGACAAGAAGTGGTTGATAATTTGATGTACATGGGGCATATGGAATCATCTGTTGAGTGGAAAGAAGCAATGGAGTGGACCTGCTCCAAGTTTTCCTCTTGTCCAGGTGTCCACCGAATCATTCAACAACTAAAGTGCCTTTTTTATTCAAAGCTATAGATATTTTTAATGAAATTCATCTTTTGACATATTTGTACATCGACTTAATTTATAACCAATCAAGCACTCATATCCCTATCATGTAAATTGGCGTGTACTTGATTTTACATTTAGAAACCATAAAAATCATATTTCGATTGTTTTTAACATGAGACTGAACTTACACTTAATCCTCAATTTCAAGAAAGAATACGTTACGTCGTTTGCATTGCACATGAAGCAAGAATTGCAGTTTAAACAAATATGAATCACACTAACAATTGTACAAGTGAAAAGTCACACTTGAAACATAAAATATAGTCAGACCATGTGCCCACAGGAAAATAAGTTTGCCCTCAAATCAACTCACTCGGTCAAATATTGAATCTAACCTTTAAGGGCACATTTGCATTGTGTCTTCCGTTGGCACTGTAGTGTAGGGGGGAAACCATACTTCTACATTTTAATGACATTAATTAATGGAGAACATTACATTTTAGACAAAAATTTCCAAACATATCACGATCATCACTCTCAATCAAATTCATCCATCATCAAGTTTGCACAACTCTAGTCCGGATATATACAACTTTTAATTGAATGAAGCTGATTCCTGAACGCTAATAAAGGCCCAAACTTTGTTTGGATAATGTGGATATTTTGAAGACACGTGTAGACCTTGTATCTTGCTGAGCAAATAATGGAGAAGAACCCAAAAACTACGTGACAACCATGAATCTCTCAGATCCCCCAATAAATTACTTCCTCAGTTTCCTCTACAATTTCCAGCAGAAAGCTCACTTGCGATTCCAAGTTTCTCTTGGCCTCTTAGTTGAACCCCAAATGGAATGAAAGTTCTTTAGCCAGAACCACTAGTCCATGGGGAAGAAAATTTATAATCTTTAGGAGCACAAGTAAATGACGCATCATCCATCCACTCAGTTTCTGAGGCCATCAGAATCGTGGTCGTCGTGATCTGAATTGACCACCAAATATCTTGCTGCCCACCAGGCTTGCCAAATACACCTGATATAATGAAGTTGCAAAGGCAAGCGACTTTCATAAGATGTATCACTTCACATAATCATATTTAACTCTGATAGGTCATCCATCGGTATTTCCAGGCCAACAGTATCACCTTCTAGCAAACCATCATCATCATCATCGAAGTTTAACCAAGAATTAAGATCTTGGGGACCACCAAGTTCCCCGGACATACCTAATTCTCCCATTGAATCTAATTCATGCAGTTGCAAATTACCCAAGTCGGCCGATTCCTTCTCCTTCAATGTGCCCTGGTTACCAGACAATGGATTACTCTCTTTGCCATCATTATTGCCTGCATTACCCACAAAGATATCTTGATGTCCACTTGGATTACTCTTCTGCTTGGGCTTTGCTTTAGGTTTACACTCATTTCGGCTACTGTCCAATGACAGGTCTCTGGAGATGGAAATGTGTCTACTCTGGTCCCTGCTTTGATTCCTCTCTCTCTCGCTTCTCTTTCCCTTTACTCCACCGTGAGCAGGGCCATCAAGATTCAATACTCTTGAGGAAGAACCAACACCATTAACCAGCATTTCCTTCCTTTTCTCCTTGACAAGCAGAGACCCATTTTTGGATGATCCATGCTCAGATGAATGAACTGAACCATGGAAAGAATCCTGAATACCTCTATCTGCATAATCTCTATGGGGATCATATTTCTCAGAAACACTGGAAACTGCACCTGCATGCAAATCAACTTATTTTAAAATAAGAAATATGAGCATTCAATAAAACTCCGACCACAAATAACAAAAAGAAGAGTAGGGGAGAATGTGATATCTTAAAGAATACTGAGATCAAATGAGAACTAAAATTGTTTCTTGGTGATAACACTGACATGATAAAAATTGTTCATCACATTTTTTATGCATCAGAATCACTCAATCCAACCAAACAGGCCATAAGAATAAATATGATTCAAGATCACAGACATCATCACATGCGTATGTGAAAGCATACATGAAAACTACCTGATCTTCCGGCTTCCACTTGATGGGAAACTTTATTGCAAGTGTTGCTGGCTGTCACAGAGACAATGCCTTCACCAGATTTTGCATCATTGTCATGCGAAGGGGCAGAGAAGATGATATTTTGTAGGGCAGCTTCACCAAAGCAGCTATTGCCATGCGAAGGGGCAGAGAAGATGATATTTTGTAGGGCAGCTTCACCAAAGCAGCTATTGCCAGTTTCTTCATATTTTTTACACCTTCCAAGAGCACGCTGAAGAAAATACTGGGCATCTTGTTTTGGCACCTTGTGAACTGCATTTTTAGAATTTTTGCTTCCACGACATGCCTGTACAAATTTCATTAGATAGAAAGTTTGTGGTCATGGAATGCCTCAACTCACCCATTAAATAATATTAAATACTATAAGCCTTCAAACTGCAAAGTTGACCAATATAGCAACAGATTTATTGTCCAGTACAATTATTTAAAGAAAGTTTTAATTCAGAGTAATCATGAAGTCATTAATGAAACAAAAGGGAAAAAGATGGCCCTCAATGTGAAATTAAAGTTGAAAGAAATCACAAGATTTTGAACTTCTACATAAATTATTCACAAATATGAAGACCACTTCTCAAGTGTGCGTCTTAACAAATAGAGAGGTATTAGAATATTACCATTCTCTTTCTGTAAGCCATCTCAATAAGTTGGTCATATGCAACTTGCTCGATTTTCCTGCAACATAAGCACTAATGTTATTACTTATTAAGAAAAGGTAGTCATGAAAACCAAGATGATGGTGAAAACTCAAAACATTTTAACATAGATCAACTCTGTAAGATGACAAATGAAACATTCAAATCATTATAGAACATACCTCTTTTCTATATCTCTAACTTTCTGAACAGCTCGATCAATTCTGTCCAATTTTTTCTTCTTCCTCCCAATCTAGTAGTCAATCAAATAAAAGACAACGTTACATGAAGGCAGAAAACTCAAGGCCAACAAGACAAATTCAACAGATTTCATCAAGAAATCATGCTCTAGCAATAGCTCAGTTATGTAGGTAACACGTGAGGTACTGTTCAAACCTGTTGATGCAGCCCTTTCTTGAGTTCTATAATATCTTGATTTAAGGCTTCGTCATCCTCAGCCAAATCAGGCTGCAACAAGCCAAGAAGGAATAAAAATTTATGTCCATGAATTTGGTAAGATTCAATGAACTATGAAATTGACAATTCAACATATTAAATAAAATCCTACCAAAATTTCTGGATATATGCCAATACTCTGCAACTCAAGCAGAAGCCTGTCGTCCAGACACATCTGCTGATACTGGACATCCGAAGTAGGTAATCCAGGACCACTTAATTCAGCAGTTGGAAGTTGATCAAGGTCATTAGAACATATTTCACTAGTATGTGTGATATCAGAATGAGAAAACTCTTCATCCCCCTGCCAAACTCCAGTGCTTTGTAAAGAACTGGATGTGTTGGGGTACCTAAATGTGTTGGATGCAGTGCTCTTATCACAAGATAGTCTGTCCAAAATGAAATTCTTCTGAATTTGAAATTCCTCTGTTGACTCAACTTCAGAGTCCATTTTATCCCAATCTTTGGGTTCAAAATCAATTTGATTACAAGATCCACAGTGAGAATCATCACTTGCACACTGTCTAGATGTATTCTTTGCTTCATTGTGGTTGTAAGATTCTTCAATTTCATCTTCTTCAATCAAAGCAGAAATAACTCTTTGGAACAATGGGGAGACCTTGTCCAGTTTTTCAAAGTCACCCTTTCCACTTAAAGCATCATTCTTAGTTGACTGCACATCACATTGCCTTCTCTTTCTTTCCCTTAAACCATGAATAGGTTCATTGTTTACCACAACACCCTGCAAAATTAAAATTTAACATTCAACCACACAACTCGAAGAGCAACACTTGAAAAGAATAGCAGCTACAGATCTAAGCAACAACTACAGAAAACGTGAAAGATATAGACTTATTCATATATTTTAATTAATTACCAAAATATCATGATCAACATCAAACATCTGTGATAAACTCGTGTCAAGTTCCACCGCAGAATTTAGCTGATGAAGCATCAACAAAAAAGGGTTTGTCAGAATCTTGTAAAAAAATCAAGAATGAAATGAAAAAATCACAAGGCTGCATAACAAATGAAATGTGTGATTTCAACCCCACAGCTGTCATTTGCTACCTGTTGCTTCAAATATGACGAATCCTCCAAGCTGGCGGGGGCAAAAACTGACTCCATTTTACGCCAAAATGGACCAGAACATGCAAGATCTACATATAAAGCACCAGCAAACTAGTAAGGTACAGAGTGTTGCATAGAAAGTTATGCCAGCAAGGACAAGAAGAAAAATCTAGGAGATAACATGGTTCAAGACACATACTGCTAGCATTACGTGCAGAATTGGCAGCTTGAATTAGCTCTTCACGATCATCATCACAATCACCTGGACATAAATATTTCAATATAGTGTATGATTACAAAAAATCAATAGAAGTACATGAAAATTGAAAAGAATTCATAGTATATATATAAGGGACTGTATATCATCCTGAACACAATAAAAAACCAAAAAATTAAATTCCTCCAAATATTTTGTTTGTTATAATCAAAGAAAAAAAAGGATGAGCAAAAAAAATTATATAATACAGTAGCATTCAAGATCCACTAGGCCAAAAGTTATGGCATAATGATTAGTAAAAATATCCTTGTCATCACTGCCATTTGTTAGAGACTTGAAGGACCTTTTCTTTTGGTGCCAAGTGCCAAATGACCAGAAGGACTTTAGGTATCTTGGTCATAATGAAAATAAATTCAAGAAAACAACCAAGCCTGGTCACACATAGACATTATTACCTGAAAACTTTTTAGATCCATCACTCAACATCTGCCCTGCGTGAGTCAAAACCTTGCGATCCTTTTGCTTTTTTGAAGGAGGACGACCATACTTGCTGCACTCAACAAAATTAAGTGTTTGATGACAGTTTAAGCAATTAAAAGAAACAAATGCTGGATCTTGGAATGAATTCACCATACATTTTACTCTTATCATTAGATCCCATGTTCTGCAGCGGCTTCATTATCGGTGGACTCTCTGTTTTCTCCCTCCCTGAAGGAAGGCCTGGCCTTACAAAGGATAAATTTCTTCCAATTCTTCCTTGTCTCTGCACACAATCTCCAGATTCATCTATTGGAATCTTGTTCTTCCTCATCTTTAATTTCAAAGCCTCGACTTTTTCTGCTGTTGGAGCAAAGTCACTATTATTCAATTCTTTCTCTTTTATTTTGCTTTCCCCACCTCCAGACTCTTCACTTTCAGATAAGCCAAATGGAGATGAAATATCATCAGATGGTTTCTTATATTTTTTTGTACTGTTATCCACGCTGCTAGCCATCTGAGATCCACTGCTTCCAACAGCAGAAGCTCTAACACTAAAATCAGGAGTTGGACAGCCTTCAGATGAAACCTGGGTTTCTATCTTACGTGAAACAGGAGAAACTACATTTGTTCTTCTTGAGCGGGAGATTTTATGTGGCCTCTGACCAACCCACTTGGTCATTGGATCTATAGAAGAACCTGAACCTGTCAATGTGGAAAGATTTTGATCATGTGTCATACAGACCATGAGGACTTTATAATTGAATCTGTAAGTTTTAACCAACCTGGGAAAGAACCAGATGAAGGCTGAGTACTAGAAGAGTCTAGGGCAGTAACTGAACCAGTGCGTGGTGCCCGAGAAACCTTGTTTTTAATCAGTGTGCTTGGACTGCTTGCCAGACAATCCTCCTGAGTGTTTGCCCTATTTATAGTGCCATTAACATACATAATGTAACTTCGTAAACAACAATTCAGACGCAAAAATTCAAATATGTAATATCCAAGGCCCAGACTACAAAATATATTAAGGCCACGCTGAATCAATATATGTTCACAACCTGTTGTTTCCTTTAGCTGCTCTATGCTCTAACGTAGCCCTGTTGTCCCTTTGAAGAGAGGCACCCTCTTGCTCACTCCCAAGTGTTGTACGCACACCTGAATTAGTAGGTTCTGAAGAACTTTCAGACTTGTTAATCCCACAAGCTCCAGGAAGAAGCTTCGATCTACAATTTGAAATAGCACATTAGCGACATAGTTTGAGTATCTCGTTCTTCCCCAACAGTTAGACTTTTGTAGAATTATTTGCATCATCTATTCACTTCATTGCTAAGAATTGAACGAGTCACCAAATTAATAGTGATCAACAGACACTCCAAGTGATGAATAAATTGCTCATTATACATTTAGAGCAAAGAAGGAAAAGAAAGGTTATGGGATTAAAAAAAGGATTCTATATAATTCAAAATGAAATAAGGCAAATCAATTGAGGAATCATATAATTCGCACCCCCAGGTTTGTTTAAGGCTTTTAATCAATTTAGGGCTCATTCACATCATGCAGACAACTTTGCTGAAAGTTCACTATTAGCTATGACCAAGTAAATAGAAAAACCATGCATCAAATCTTTATGAAGACCCCTGAAATAAAGTTTTTGTTAAAAGTAAAATTCAACATGCAATGACTATAAATTTTATGTTTGTTTGACTGAAAAGGAAGAGTGCAAACTTTTTTTTGGAGAAAAAATTAAATAAGATTGGTCCGATATTTCAATCAATCAATGAATACATTGTTTTTTTTAATGGAAATTACAGTCCAACGTAACCTTCGAGTATAAATATTCGATGGCAATTGAATTAGTGAGAACACTCATAATAAGTTGTCAATGTAAAATAAGAAATTTGAAAACATCACCCAAAATTATAACAATTTCGTAGCAATCTCCCTCTTATGTTTCTTGTTTTAGGAGTCTGGGAGAGGGGATCAACATTTTAGGAGTGGGATTCCTATCCTAATGATGGAGGCGCAAGGAATCCACCCTTAGAATATTGATAAAACACATCAACCACATATTGACTAAATTAACCACTCTTCATTACCTCATTCCCCAATTGTTCATATCTTCATAAAATTTCCTTTTAGGAACCCTGACAATAGCCATTGCATATATAATTCTCAGCATGTTCTGAAAGGCTTCTACATCACTCTTTTGCCATAATGAACATTACACTTGGCGAAAGATCAATATATCCAGAATCAGTGAAAAAGACCACGCTACCTGAAGCCCTGAGGATCATAAAACCGCAACTTTAAATCTGAACTGGCCTTAGGAGGAGTAGCTCGCTTTACATCTCTGTCACCGCCTATAACTCTGTTACCTACAGCTCCAACAGACCTTTTCTTCTTTATTTTATGATCTAACCCTTCACCTCCAGCAAGCAATCTGCGAGTCTTCTCTTCCATTCGGACTGAGCTACCACCAAGTGTCTGAATCAGATTACCATCCTGCTGCCTCATAGTACCAGCAGACCTACTTTCTGCCTGCGAGCATTATGAAGTGAACACAATCAATAAGTGGAAAATTGGGTAAAATCACATGGGCAATTTCAAATGCAATCGCAAGTGTCACTAACACTTCACTTAGAGTTGAGATCAGTAAAAATGATCTCAAATATCTCATCCTAGAGAATTTCGATATAGGCTTGAGCAGCTTGAAAACTAGTTCATTTTCAGAAGCACAAGAAAAGTGCACTACGTCACAAGAGCTTTGAAAAGCATTCAGTGAAATTCACCAGAAGAGATGGATTTAGCATCTTGCACAGCAAGATAATGCTAAAGCCATAGAAAGACAATAGATATGTTCTCACAGTTAAATATAGGATAATACAGATACACACCCGCACATCTGCCACAGATGTTCGAATCCGCTTGTTTAGTGCAGAACTCGAGGCCTTGGCTCCTGACTTCTGTGCTAGAATATCACTAGAATTTCTATGAAGCTGACCACCCATCTTTGTTAAGTATACTCCACCTCCCCTGTCTGTTGAGAAATCAGTTCTTTGTCGCTTCTTTGAGCTTAATGCCTCCCTATATTTATCCAATTTAGATATAGACTCCCCCAACATTTTTGCTCTATCCCTGATCAACAGTAATTAAATTTACAATAGGAAACCAGAATGAAAATACTCTCTCAAAAATTAAAGTTAAGCGACCCGCATATAAACCATGCACAGCCATTGCAGAAAGCAACAATTAAAAAGCATCGCACTGTTATCCAAGATGTTTGCAAATGCCAAAAAGACTAAGCATTCAGAAGACATTATCAACATCCAAAAGAATATTAGAGGAATCAGGGATGAAATGGAAAACAACATATACTTTGCCTCTCTGGAGGTATCTTTCACGCTATCTTTGAAGTGCTTTAGCTCCCCTGAGGCTAACGGTGCAATGGGTTTTGGATGTGGAATACCAAGAGAATGATCTTCTGAAGTACTTCCCAAGGGGACACCCAGAACCTTCCTCAGCTCTCCTGAACGAGATTTTTGATTGCCTAATGGAATTGGATCAAGTGGTAAGCACTGAGGCAAGGGTGGCATATCTGATGACGTTGTCCCGCTGCTGCTTATGTTATTTTCAGAACCCAGCATTAAGCTGTTACCAGCCCAAAGTCAAATTAAAATTCAGAACTCCTGCACTCAATTATACATCATGGGGTAAAAATTGTTAGTGCTCCATTAGGCATCCTCTAAATGCACCAGCACACAAGTATGTGATGGAAATAATGGCGAGAGAAACAGAAGGTACGACAAACTTTTCTGAAAAAAAATACTGAATGGAGATTAAGAAACTACAGCACTAAACCAATTTCAAGTGATGCGTAGCAAAATACATCTCTCGATTTTCCGGAATCAACATGAGCCTAAATTTCTACTTATTTTGTCCTGCTTTTACAAAACAATCCAGCTCGATTACCATAAGGACCAATATACCCCATCGAACATTATTAATCACCAATTCCATAAAATTTCAAGCGCTTTATGGAAACGATGAATAAAATTAAATGCTGGGCCTCAAATACCCCATGAAAGGCGAGAAGAATATACTGAAGACCGAAGGAAAAAAAAAAAAAAGTTTCCGTTTTTCGCAATAACTCAAGATAGCAAATGCATTAAAAATAAGCACAGATACCAAATGCTTCGAACCACAAACCTCCAGCTTCCCAAGAGCTGAACTAAGGATAACCGATAGAATCAAGTGTTTTGAACAGTAAGATATAAGATTAAACTTGAAGAGCCAAAGATCGTAAACCCTAGTTGAGAAGGTGAAATCCTCACCAGTAACCAGATCAATTCATAGAATTAAGCTAAGCAAGGAATGATTGGTCTGAATTGGAGAGCTGGGAGGTAAAAAGTACCGGGTATTAAACGAAGTCAACTACGGATCAAAATCAAATCGTCGGAGAGAGAAGAAAGAGCGAAGCGAAAGGGGAAAAAAATAACGCGGGAGGACGGTGGACAATGGACATTATCAAGTTTTCGTACATGCGACGTAGTTGACCACTATTTTCTTGGGAAAAAAAAGTAAGAAACTAATCCAGATAAAATTAAAAATACTAAAATTGTTGACTGGCATAGTTTATTATTACCTGCTCAGCGATGGCAAAAAAAAAAAAATTTATTACCTGCTCAGCGAAAACTGTGACTAATATTTTTGTTTTGGCCACTGAGATTTTAGTATTTCATACTAGTTCTAAAAGGAGGTATTGGCGATTATCCGCCTGAAACCGTTTTTTCCTTATAAGTTAGTTGGTAATTAACCGAATTAATTCACGTTGGCTAAATATGCGTAGTGTCTACTAAAAAAAAAAAGTGTTCGCAGCTGTATAATTAAAATTTGGCCCATATATATATGTACGTTTGTATTATAAAGCAGGCAAATTTACTTTAAAAAGATGATATCAATAAGGTATTCTTGCCGGGTTTTAAAAATGCTTACTGTAGTTTAACGATTACGTGATAATTTTACTAATAAACTAAGAATACCAGAGGTCTAAATGGATAATGTAAGAAATTATTATATACTCAAAATCAATCATTTTATAAAGAAAAAAATTGTGCCGATTGAATAAAATAAATAAATTACAAAAAAAAAATATCAAGTTGTAAGGTCAGGCAACGCAAGATAACATTAAGCCTGCGCAAGTTATGGCAAAAAGAAAAAATAAAGGCCTGCTTGAGTTTAGATGATTTATTTAATTAAATGAAAGTTTTTTAATAATCTTATTGGGTATTTTTATCCAATGTCGTTAAACTCGTTTAAAACTTAATATATCCATGCAACGACTCTATGTACCTAGGCCATTTGAGACAATTCCTTTCATTGTCAAATAAAAGTTATCATAAGTCAGAAGCAAATCCCATTAGATCAGCGATTAGGAAACGGCTACGAACGTAGAAGATTAGGAAACTTAGAATAAATACAAACGTTTTTAAAACTTCTTTTGTATATATATCAATGTTATCTAATTCGGACTGGACTGGCCGAACCAACCCAGAAACCAGCGACCCGGGCACTAAACCGGTCCGGGTCAATTTTTTTTTTTAATTTTTCCTTTAGAATTTCATCCTATAAGCCTAAAATATTCCATTTCTCACTGGTTTGGTCCCGGTTTAACTCCGGTCTGACCCACTAACCCTTGACCCAATATCCCGACCGGTCCGAGTTTAATTACCTTGGTATATATACTCTTGTACATTACTGATTGACTAAGAACTTAATTTAAACACTTATATGGTATCAGAGCGTATTGCTTCCGTTCAGTTTCTTCTCTGATTTCAATTCCTCTTTTAATTCCGGCAACAACTCCATTTTTTTCAGCAAACGAACCTTTATTCCTTTGTTTTCATATCTCATTTGCCGGAGTCAATTCTGTGTGTGTTTGGTTGGGCTTATTTTTGGATAATAAATTCTTATTACGCAAGCCGAGATAAAACTCCTCTCACATATACTTATCTTGTATACCGTAAATCACGATTTATAAGCACTTATTGCCCAAAAATAAGCTATTCCAAACAAACACGGAACCGTCGACACGCGCTGCTCAAGCAATCTCCCCTGCCTCCAATCGGCCCATCCCCATGGCGACATTTCAAAACGATTGCACGTGACTCCACACGCGCTGCCTTGATCTCCACCCTCTGTTCACTTGCCGGTGCATGGGGCCATCTCCAGCGACGATTTCCGATGATTCTCAAGTGGATTTGACTTGACTCCTTGTGCTCTTTCCATCCATGGTAGCTGTGTAATCCCATAGCGACTTTGGCTTGTCGGGTATCTCTTGGTATTTTTCTCCGTTGTGATATTGTGAGTTTCTTTTGGATTCAAGTTCTTCTATTGGTTACGAACGTGACATTTGTTAGCTTGACAATCTGATTTGTGTGTGCTTTGGCATTTTGTGCCTTGCTTCTAGTACTATTGCAATCCTTGATTTTTTTTTCTCTATCTCACAATATTAAGAAACTTATTTGGTGCTTATTTCCTTAAGACACTTTGTGACTTGCACTTGATTTGTGGTTGATTATTTCAAAATGGTTGACTCTAAGAATTCTGATATGTTGTCTATGTCTGCTAAGATTACTACTTCACAGTTAAATTAGACAAATTATAGTGATTGGAATAAAACTGTTCGAGTTTATGTTTTGGGCATTGAAAAGGAAACTCATTTAACTGAGAATCCTCCTTTGAGTGATGAAACAAAACATTTGGCCTGGCAAAGAGTGAGTGCCCGAATTTTGTTTCAAATTTGAAATTCTATTGAGTCACGAATTCTATCTTCGGTTAGTCATTGTAACACTGTAAAAGAAATTATGAGCTATATTGAATGTATGTTTTCTAGTAAAGGAAATATTACTCAGGTTCATGAAGTCTGTAAAGGTTTTTATTGCTCCCAATAACAGGGTCATCCATTGAAAGATTTATTCTTGGACTTCAAGAGAATGTATGAGGAAATAAAAGTACTCATGTCTCCACAAGCTGATCTTTCGACTCGTATCAAGAATTTGGAACTTCAGGCTATCATAAGTTTCCTTGAAGCTCTCGACCCATCTTATAAGACTATTCGTTTTCAAATTTTGTCTAGTCAGGAACTTCCCTCTCTTGAAGATGTTTTCTCACAGGTTCTCCACATTGATAGTTTGATTCATTCTTCTGTTGATCCAAATGTGAGTGCTCTAGCTGGGCATGACCCCTTTGAAAATAGGAATTATAGGTACAAACAAAGTACTAATTCTTCGGCAATGAATTATGGCAATATTATCTACAATTATTGCAAGGAACTTGGGCACATTAAAAGAAATCTTAACTATATAAAAGTAGAGCAGTAAGCATCTCTCTGACCGACACATCAGCAAAATGGCAGGCTCAAAATACTTAAATAAAATAATAATAATAATAATAATAATAATAATGTGTGGCGGTTGTGAAATATAGATAATGGGGAAGGTAGTTATATAATATTTTATAAATTAATAATAGGGAAGGTAGATATAAAATATTAAGTAAATAATTAATTTAATATGAAATAATAATAATAATGCGAGGTGGTTCTGACAGATAGATAATGGGGAAGGTAGTTACATAATATTTTATAAACTAATAATGGAGAAGGTAGATAGAAAATATTAAGTAAATAGTTAATTTAATATTTAGATTATTCCCTTTGAGATCTTTAAAAGGAAGGAATATAATACTATAATTATAAATATAAATATGTGAAAATGTTCAAATTTAGGGTATCTACTCAATATAAAATATATGGATTCTATTAATTATGACTTTTTATATAGGGTGGGTTTGAGTATTTTATGTACATGATGGGAAATGAAAGTCAAAATTACTATATTACCTCTCCACCCATATATATCTCTATATGGGTCAAAGTGTATTCCATACTACAAAATATAAATATGCGCAAATGTTTAAATTTAGGGTATCTACTCAATAGAAAATATAGGGATTCTAATAAATTAATTATGACTTTTTATATAGAGTGGTTTTGAGTATTTTATGTATATGATGGGAAATGAAAGTCAAAATTGCTATATTACCTCTCCACCCATATATATCTCTATATGGGTCAAAGTGTATTCCATACTACAAAATATTGTTTTCAATCTAAGTGATTTTTTTACATAACAACACATTAAAAATTTGCCCGGTTTCTCACCCGCGCATCACGCGGGCCTAGGCTAGTTGTCTCAAATTGCAAAATAAATAGATGCGTGATCAACAACATGGTCTTGCTCATATTGCCCACACACCTGATCTATCGGATTCTAGATCTTTATCTACAGGAGCCCTAAATACAAGTACTATGTCTTCTGATCTTACTACTACTTCAACAAAGTAGGTCATTGATTCTAGTGTCATCGACCACATGACAGGTAATCATCATTTGTTTTCATCATATGCCTCTTATGCCAACCCGTCATCCATATTTGTTGCCAATGGTTGCCACGTCCGTGTTCTTAGCTCAGCCAATGTTAAACCAACTACATCCCTTTCACTATCTTCTATCCTTAATGTTTCCGATCTCACCTTTAATCTTTTGTCTTCAAGTAAATTGACTTGTCATTTAAACTGTGTTATCTCATTATTCCCTGACTATTATTTAATTCAAGATCTTTCGACGAAGCAAATTATTGGTAAAGGCTATGAATCTGGTGGGCATTACATACTTGATGATCAGGTACCACATTTTGTTGCTTGTTTTGGTAAGTCATCTCCATTTAACGTTCAATGTCGTCTAGATCATATGTCTCTTTCATCTCTCCTAAAATTGTATCATCAATTCTCATCTATGTCTACTTTAGATTGTGATTTATGTCAGTTTGCCAAACACCATCGTGTTCATTTGGCACCTTGCGTCAATAAACAGGCTATTCTCCATTTAAGTTAGTACATTCTGATGTTTAGAGTCCTTATTTAGTTCTATCTCAGACTGGTTATCTTTATTTTATCACTTTTGTTGATGATTTTTCCTGAACTATTTGGCTTTACTTAATGAAATAGCATTCTGAATTATTTACTCTTTTTTGTAATTTCGGTGCTGAAATTAAAACCCAGTTCAATACTTCTTTGAAAATCCTACGAAGTGATAATACAAAATAATATTTTTCTGCCCCATTCACCAATTACATGCAAAGTCATGGTATACTCCACTAATCCTCTTGTGTTGATACCCCTACTTAAAACGGTGTTGCTGAACGAAAGAACCGACATCTCTTAGAAATTGCATGAGCTCTCATGTTTTATTCCTTTGTCCCTAAAATTTTTTGGGCTGATGCCGTGTCTGCAGCCTTTTTCTTATCAATCGCATGCCTTCGGCTATCCTTAGTAGAGATATTCCATATTTCATTATATTTCTCACCACTAAGTTGTTTCCTATTGATCCTAAAATTTTTGGTTGTGTTTGTTTTGTTTAGGATGTTCATCCTCATATTAGTAAACTCGATCCCAAGTCCTTAAGATGTGTTTTTCTTGGTTATTCTCAAATTCAAAAAGATTATCGATGTTAGTCTCCTGATCTCTGCCGTTACCTTGTATCTACTGATGTGATTTTTCATGAGTCTTCTCCTTTCTTCAAACCTTTGACCTTCTTTAAGTCTTCCTCCATCATATATAAGCCTGATGATGTCCTAGTTTATCATGTCCCTATCTCCTTAGTATAAGCTGCTATTCTGGAACTTGATATCATCAATGATGCTGATGTTGCCAATCATTCACCTTCGCCATTTACTGCTTTGCCAATTGATTCTATTGATGCCTCCCTAGTTCCTCTTCCTGTTTCCACTGATACGGCCGTCACTGAACCACTAGTTCCAGATTCTCCTATTGATACCTCTGATGACCTGGCCATTACCCTTCGAAAAGGTACCCATCCTCATTATCATCCCAAACGATATGCTAACTGTACCTATCTTATCTCATCTTTTGTATCCTATTAAACTTTATCCCTTTTTGGCATGCCATCATGGAAGATGAAATTTTGGTCCTTCAAAAGGCTGGTATATGAACTCTTGTTGATCGCCCTCCTGGCAAGAAGGCCATTGGATGTAAATGGGTGTTTGATGTTAAGACTAAGGCTGATGGTTCCTTGAAACAGTTAAAAGCTTAACTTGTTGTCAAAGGGTATGCATAAACTTATGGTATTGATTATTCCGAAACTTTCTCTCCTATGTCTAAGCTTACCTCTATTCGTCTTCTTATCTCTTTGGCTGTTACATATCATTAGAATTTGCATCAGTTGGATGTTAAGAATGCTTTTTTGAATGGTGATCCTCTGAAAGAAGTTTATATGGAGTAACCACCTGGGTTGGTTGCTCAGGGGGAGAATGGGAAAGTGTGCTACCTCCGGAAGTCGTTGTATGATCTAAAGCAAAGTCCTCGTACCTGGTTTGATAGATTTGGTGATGTGGTCAAGAAGTTTGGGTTAAGACAAAGCAAGAGTGATCACTCCGTGTTCTACCAGTAATCTGATGCAATCATGATTCTTCTTACAGTATATGTCGATGATATCGTGATCACTGTGAGTAATATGTTTGGAATTTCAGAACTTAAAGTCTTCCTTAACTTTCACTTCCAGACAAAAGACTTGGGCTCATTAAAATACTTTCTTGGTATTGAGGTTTTGAGAAACAAGACAGGTATTATTTTGACTTAGAGAAAGTATGTTCTTGATCTCTTAAAGGAGACTGGAAAGCTTAGAGCTGTACCAAGCAACATTCCTATAATTCCGAATTCATTCTTGGATCTTGATGATAGCATGTTTGATGAACTTCTTGATGACTTGAAGAAGATTGATCCACAGAAACTAAAACCGTTTGAATTTTGTGAGAGATATAGAAGACTCATTGAGAAGCTGAATTATCTAGTAGTGACTCGTCCTGATATAACCTTCTCGGTTAGCGTACTCAGCCAATTCATGGCATCTCCAACAGTGGAACAATAGGAAGCATTAGAGCATATTTTGCATTATTTGAAACGCTCCCTTGGTCGTGGCATTCTTTATACAAATTATGGGCATACTAAAGTCGAGTAATTTTGTTATGCGGATCATGCGGGATCTAAGGCCACAAGGCAGTCCACTACAGGTTATTGTGTATTTATTGGTGGAAATTTGATATCTTGAAGAAGTAAGAAGCAAGAGGTTGTATCAAAATCCAGTGTAGAATATAGAGGCATGTCCTAGTCAGTACAGAAAATTGTGTGGGCTCTTCAACTCATGAAAGAAATTAGCATTGACACAACATTGCCTGCTAAGTTATGGTGTGAAAATAAGGCAGCATTGCATATAGCATCAAACTCCTTATTCCATGAACAAACAAAACATATTGAAATTGACTGTCATTTTATTCGTGATAAGATCAAAGAGAATATTGTATCTACAGAGCACATGAGATCCGATGACCAACTAACAAATCTTCTGAAGAAAGCCTTACATGGGACACGAGTTGAATATCTTTATAACAAGTTGGGTATGATTAATATATATGCTCCAACTTGAGGGGGAGTATCAGAAGTCAGAAGCAAATCCCATTAGATCAGCGATTAGGAAAAGGCTACGAACGTAGAAGATTAGGAAACGTTGAATAGATACGAACGTTTTTAAAACTTTTTTTGTGTATATATACTCTTGTACATTACTGATTAATTAAGAACTTGATTTAAACACTTATAAATAAAACTATTTCACAAGGGCTGAGAAAACTAGCGGTCTCTTTTAATTGTATATGAGATTGATTTTTCCTACAAATTACTATGTTATTAGTGTCTAATTAAACAATGTTATTAAATACATGTGCATTCGAAATTTTCATTGAATGCACATCCAAATGGGAGAATTTGCTCAAATTTAATACCAGAAAAATTTGATAGTAGTACAGATTCATATCCCTTTTGCACCACAGTTTAAAAAAAGAAAAGAAATTAAAGAAAGAAAGAAAAGATCCCTCTTGCACTCGTTAGATTTTTTTTCCCTTTTAGCAATAAAAATGAGATATTATTGGTGTCTTGTGCGTATACGGAAATACCTTCCCATGTCGCAATGGAGGACGCTTATTTCTCTTCATTTGAATGACAGGGTTGTGTAAGAAATAGAAGAAAAGTCTTTATTTGGTAATCTTATTTGTTAGATGGACATGCATGCTTTTACAAGTAAAAAGTATCAGTATTCTACCGAATTTTATACACATACAATATCGATAATATAACTTAGGTTTTTCTAACCAATAAAATTTTTTAATAAAAAAATTTCACCGATTTCCCAGAAAGACAAAAAAAATAGAGGAAGTGCAATATGAAAATGAGGTGGTGACAAAATTATCTCCAATATAATAACACATAGTAACAGTCTACTGTAGTGCTGGTAATGCGGGCTGGCCCGCAGGTTGAGAACTTAGGCGGGGCAAAAGCCAGCCTGAGCCCGTTTAAGCGGGTTGGCGCCATTTTTTTTTTTTTAATTTTGCTTTGTTTTTTTAAAAAATACTCTCTTTCTCTTTCACTCGCTCATATCATGCTTTTTTTTTATATACATTTGTGTTATGAAGTCAATTTCATTCTTACTTTCCTTTTTTTTTATCTATTCACATAACAAAAACATATAAACATATCTCTTTTAAATTTAATAATAGTAGAATAAATAAATATAATATGAAAATAAAAATATCAAATAAAAAGTATGAGGAATTAATTAAACACGACATCAAATAAAAGATAATAAGGGTATTTGAATTTATTTTATTTAAAAAAACGAAAAAAAAAAAGTGGGCCCAACCCGTTTAGCCCGAATTTAAACGAGCTGCCATTTAAGTTTTTTTTGGGGCCGGCAGGCCAACCCACCAACCCGACCCAAATTATCGGCTCTAGTCTACTAACATATCATATCATGGAATAAAAAGGGCTAAAGGGTTGGGGCAAAATCATTCCAAGATCATTTTTTATTCTATAGACATGGACAATTAAGTCTTCTTATACAAAGTTTTTTTTTTTTGGACAAACTTATTCAAAGTTATTTACACTCCGTCTATTCCTCTGTTTTATTTTAAAGGAGTATCATTCAGTTAAATGTTTCTCCCTCTCTCTCTCTCTCTCTCACCCATGTTAAATATCTCTTCATTTTTTTAACATAAATATCATTTGTTACGTATGGGCTATAGGTATTTCACATTTTCATCCAATTAAGCAAAGCGAGCAACTCCTCTTAGATTTGAAAAGGTGTTCCTCAATGTATAGGTATCATCTTTCTCAATCACCCTTTATGGCGACCCATACAATCTAAATCATCAACTTATGAGCTTGCTCAAACTATTGTTGATCTATTAGTGCATATTCCTTCAAGCTGCAACCTAATAAGATGGCATTTAAATTTGGTGATCTCTTTATTCACCCAATATTGCCAACTTTATCCTCATTACTCTCCTTTCGTTTAGTGATCTTTCTGACAAATTCTGTTGGAGTAAAAGTGATTAGTGCCGGGTGCAGTAGTAAGGCAATTAACATTCCCTTAGACGGACGAGAGTTCGAACTTGGAAAAAGCACTTGTTGGGAGGGGGAACCCACCTTTGGTGCAAAGCACCTTATAGGGGTGTGTTTAAAAAATGTCTCCCGCTTCGGATTAGTCGGTTGCCCCGGGTTACCTTATCCAATGTTAGAAGGCTAGAGACTCAGGAAAAGGCGCCGGATATTAGGGGGAGTCCGGGTTAGGGGGCCAAAGGCCCTGTCTACCTATTGTCACAAAAAAAAAAAGTGATTCAGGATCTTATTCAATTCACAATGGTTTTAGATTGTGCAGACAAATCTCTCCTCATTTCTCTCAAGACCCTTTTTGGAAGTTTTTATGGTCAATTAATTTACGAATGAAACAACTTTTGCTAACATGGAAACTGTTGAATGATGCTATTCCTTCTTGTAACATGCTTGTTAAGCATCGGCTATTGCTTATTTGGATGCTCAAAACTTGAAACTTTAGATCATATTGTCTGGTGCCCTTTCTCCTGTTCAATCTGGTTCGGAAGCTTGTCTATTCAAAATTCACCTTTTCCTGCTTTCCAAGTTTTGAGCTTTTACTACTCATGCAAACTTTGCTTCAATTACAAAAGGATGAGCATATCTTACTCCTTCAGTCTATTATTGTGCTTATCAATATCACTTGGAGGAAAATAAAAATGGTTTTATGCCAAAACAACAAGCCTTCCCCTCTCATGGTTACTAAAGAGATTCATTCTTTTGCCTCTCTTGCTTTCAAATCTAGAGCTCTTCAATTTCCATCAAATGCTCAACTCTCAACCGCATCATCTTCTGCTCCTATTCAAAGTGATGTAAACCGCTTGAATGTTAGTGGTTGGGCTATCATTCTTCACAAATTTAGATACAAAAGAAAGCTAGTTTGAAAATCTTGGATTTGTTACCAAAGTCAGTCAATACAACAAATAATATGGAGGAAAGACTCACCAAATGTCTTACAATTTGGCCTTGCATGTTTCCGGGCAAGCTTGTTTTGGATTAAAAATCCACCCTTTTTCTCAAATATGAGGAAAGATTCATTGGTAGTCTATTCCGTTTATAAGAATTTCTTGCTTGTTGAAGGGGCGAGTAAAGAAGCGGCTACTGTGATTCAAGAAGATGTTGCTTTGTTTTGGGAGGGATTTTGTATTCTCTTTTATTCGAATTATCCCTTCCTTAGAACTTTCAGTACTTTTTATGCTTAATGCTTGTTCTTCATGTTCATTTTCTCTGTAATTGTGATATTTTGTAATCTTTTTATTTACTAATGCATTTTGATGTTTCATTTAAAAAAAATAAAAGCAAAGCGGGCTAAATTGGAAGGAGTTGGTCAAACGCACGAGTTGGATGAATTGACAAAAGGAAACAAACATTTAGTTCTTGTAATTATGCTTGCA